>OZ024831.1:15216100-15816100 GCA_964016985.1 Anodontia alba | reverse complement strand
ACATATCCTATCATTTATAAGAAGGATTTAAAATGAATGTATGTGCTATCTGGCTTGAGAATGGCAGTTTTTCTCCAAAACTGTCAGTTTAATAATATTTAAATTAAATTTCTATAAGTAATTTAAAACCTTTATCAGCAAATTTCAGGAAGATCTGAACAAAACTGAATGAGTTATGTTGATGACAATATCAAACAAAGACTTTTTCAGCAATGAAGGGGGTGTGCCTCCAAGATTAATGATCAGATCTGGACAATTTTCAAACTCATCTCAGAATTTATCCATGCCCCACTTATCTGCAAGTTTCAGGAAGATCTGATCAAAACTGAACAAAAGTAAGGCTGATGAAAAAGTCAATTAGAGGCCTTTTCAGCAATCAAGGGGATGTAATCCTATGAATAATGATCCAATCTAGCCAGTTATCAAACTCATGTAAGATTTCATCCATGTCTACCTTATCAGCAAGTTTCAGAAAGATCTGATCTGATCAAAACTGAACGAGTTATGCTGATGACAAAGTCAAACAGAGGCTTTAATATTCAGCAATCAAGGGGACGTAACTCTAAGATTAATGATCCAATCTAGCTATGTTTCAAACTCATCTGAGAATTTAGTCATGTCCACATTATCTGCAAGTTTCAGGAAGATCCAATCAAAATTGAACGAGTTATGCTGATGACAATGTCAAACAGAGACTTTCTCAGCAATCAAGGGGAAGTAATTCTAAAACTAATGATACGACTTGACCAGGTTTTGAACTCATCCAAGATTTCATCCAATGTCCATCTTATCTGCAAGTTTCAGGAATTCAATCAAAATTCAATGTGTTATGCTGATGAAAAAGTCAACTAGAGCAAGTGCCCAGAAGGTCAGGAATACCCCTGGCCGGCGGCATTTCTTAAATATAAAATATTTTAAAGTTAATGACAATGATGTAAGGCAAGATATAGTTTATAATGTCAGTCTCTGAGTGACACTGGTCTATCATCCCAAGTACAACTTTCCTGGAGTAAATAGTCTTCAAGACATGAAGCAAATTTGCTGGGCCATAAAATATAGGTCACTGACTACATATACTTGAGAAGTTAATCTGATGGTCACACTTATGCATTATACCAACTATGATGTTAATCCATTAAATAATCTAAAAGATATTAAGCAAAATGATGAAAATCACTAGACCATGAAATATAGGTCATACTGATTTATATTTACACTGAGGTGAAAGTTTGGGTCACACTGTGTCATTACATGTAAATATGACATTTAGGTATCAAATAGTGTTAGATATAAGACAAAATCACACGACTATGAAATAAACATGTAGGTCACATAATCCCAAAATATGATAGTAATACATCAGATTGTCTTCAAGATGTAAAATAAAATCACTGGACTATGAAATATAGGTCACAGTGACCTACATTTACTTTTAGGTCAACTTTTGGATCATACTATTTCATAATCCCAAATAATGATGTTCATACATCAATTAACATGTAAGATATGAGGCAAAAGTACTGGACCATGAAATATAGGCCAAGGTGACCTACATTTGTTATGCTGTCAATTGTGGTGTCACACAGAACCAATATTCCAAGTATCACATTAATCCATGAAATAGTCTTCAAGATATAAGGCAAAATTGTTGGAAATGAAAATATGATCACAATGACCTTGACTTATTACACTGTATGTTGATGTGATAAACATGTCTGATGCCCATCCTTCTTTAAGAAGTTGTTTGTATAAACAAACTGCAGCATACTACTTTACTGAGGCATTAATCCATGAAATAGGCTTCAAAATATATGTCAAAATCACTGAAGCATGAAAATAAGGTCACAATGTCTTTGTGTGTGTGTTCACTGCTCTCAAGGGTCATTCTTTATATAATCTATTTATCACCAGAATGCAAGGACTCGCCAAGCTCACATGTGAGCTTGGCGAGTCCTTGCATTCTGGTGAAGATAAATAGATTATACAGATGATCTTCATTGAATAAATAAGGAAATGATGAGAGAAGAGGTATTTAAATTGCATGTTGCTATTTCCACTTATGATACACATACTATGTCTGTTTACAAGACTAGACAAGAGACAATCTCAACAGGATCTTCTTTCCCTGCTGCTGGGCAACATGGTCTTCTTTCCCTGCTGGTGCTTTACAGCGTCTTCTTTCCCTGCTGGTGCTTTACAAATTTCGTACTTTAAAATTTTGCCATAGCAACCAAACAAAATGGCCACTGATCATAAAACACAAATTGGGTAGACAACCATCAAATGACCATAACTGCCGAATACAAATGTATGGTTCACAATACTTTAAGTATTATGGAAAAAAAAAATGCAATTTATTTTAATCATTTCCCATTATAAGTCTATGGAACTTTCAGTTTTCATAGCCATCTAACAAAAAGGCAGGTCCACATAATTTTAGTTATTTTTAAATCCTCCTACCTAAGCAACATTCCTATCTAATTAGAGACAAATCACTCCAGCGGCTTAAGTGTTAACATATGGATGATTGACAAAAAGTGATCACTATAGCTCATCCTGAGCTCAGGTGAGCTAAAAATGACAAAGACATTAGACCATGAAATATAGGTCAGTGTCCTTAAATGATATTGCAGTGTATGAATTTCTGTTAACCCTTAAAGCACCAATCACAACTATTGTCGTCTGCTTTGTCATCTGCTTGTGACTTTAAAAGTCATTTTTGCAAACAGTGTGGACCCAGATCAGACTGCTCCTTTAGGAGCAGTCTGATCAGGGTCCACATTGTTTGCCTATATGCAAAAATAGGTTTGAAAAGTCTGCAAGAATATTCAGCAGACGACATAAACAGACGACATTTTCAGATACAGTTTTTCTAGGCGCTTTAAGGGTTAAAGAGGAAGTGTATTCCGGTTTTTGTTTTGAATTGAGGTTTTATGACCCAGTCAACCCGATGGGGTCATGTCAAGCATGGTCAGTTTACCTAACCACACCTTTTCCTGGGCAGGCTAAGTTTTCTTAGCCATTAACCTGTGCTTGTGTACTTTCTTTCACCAGAAACTGACAACTGCCCTTCTTGAATCAGCGGAAGGGAGAGAATGGCCATAGAAAACATTTCATGATCAATCTCCAAGAAAGAATGTTGTCGCCCAGCGGGGGTTGAACCCGCAACCTCCTGATCATCAGTCAGAGTTTGCCAGTTTTGATGACAGTAGGTTATATATTTTAGAAATATAGCTAAATGCTAGGACTGGCAGAAAAACAATGACAAAGCCATTAGCTGGTCAAATATATGTTGGAGTCACAAAATGACAATGCAGTGTTTGATTACCTATTAGGAAGAAATGCAAGCCAAGTTTGGTGATTGTAGGTTGTGCAGATAAATGTTAGAGTTGGCATAAAAAATGACAAAATCATCTATCTGTAAAATACAGGTCAGGGTCATAATATGACACTACAGTATTGAGTCCATACATCTGTATTAGGGAAAAAGCACATGTCATATTAGATCATTTTAGCTGTTACAGTTAATTTGAAACGGTGCTAAATGCTAGGGATGACAAAAATGACAAAGTCATTGGACCATGAAAAATAGGTCAAAGTCATAAAATGATACTGCACAATTTGAGTCCATACTAGGGAGAAAGTGTATGCCAGGTAAGATGATTGTTGGTGTAATAGTTATTCAGAAATGCCAGGGTTGATGTAAATGTTGATAGAAAATTACAAGTGTGACAAAACAAAAATTTTTTTCTTCTTCTTCTTTTTTTTTTTCTTGCGGACTAATGTCTTAACCAGAGCCTGATTAGTTAATCAAATAATCAATGAAAAAAGAAAATAAGAACTAACCATCTTCAGTTACTCTAGTTGAATATTCAATAGATTTTGCTTGTTTTTTCTCCAAGCTATTGTTCTTCTTCTTTGTTTTTTTCTTTGGATGTTTCTGCAGTTTGGATTCTACAGCATTCATTTCTGTTGGAGTGTCTGTCTTTACAGCTTCTTTAGAATCAGAGTTAGCAATTATATTCTGTGAGGGACTAGGTTTTATGTCATTTATTTCTGATTCATTCATTACTGTACCATGATCAGTGTCTGTATCTGTGCCGCAAGCTGCAACTGAATTGCCAGAAGTCTGAGACGATTTTTTCAATGGAAGTGAGCTTGTCTCTTCCACTTTGATTTTTCTTTTCTTTGTTTCTTCAGATTCCACGTCTCCTTTGCTGGTTACTTTCTTTTCTTCTGTTTTTCTTTTCAGCAGTTTCTTTACTTTAGTAAAATTATCTGCAGAAGTATTTGTACCCGAATGTGATTTTCTTTTAACTGGTGAATCACACTTACTGGAAGAAACCTTAAATGTGTACTTTGATTTCCTTCCTGAAGAGCAGTCATACTTTTCTATGGGACTTACGATAAGGTCTTTATCAATTTCAACTTCAACATAAAGATCTTTACCTTCTAAATCACTTTTTGAAATTGGTCTTAGTTTTATATACTTGGCTTTACACCTAATTCTAACTTCAGGCTCAACAGCCTCACTGGACCTTTCATCTGTATTTATATCACTGTCACTTTCATCAGACAAATGTCCTTTATTTCTAGTGTTATATTTTCTATCACTTCTAACCCGTGATTTATGAACACCATGTGACCTAGTATTTGAGTTTTCTTTTCTTTTACTGTGTCCTTTTGTTTTAACTCTTTTATCTGTGTTTTTTGCTGTTTCTTTCACTCTTCTGCTTACTTGCTGAACATTTTCTCCTGTCCTACCTCCACAAATGATTGATGTTTCAGCTACACTATCAGTATTAGATATGTTTGCTTCTGTTTCAACCATTTTATTATCTCTGATTTCCTGAGACATTTTAATTTTCAAACTAGTCAATGTGCTTGGTGGATTTAAACATTTTGTCTCCTGCAGCTCAACAATAACATTATTACCACCTGAAGTAACCTTGTTATGACTTTCTCTTTGTGGAAAATATGCATCTTGGTTCTCCACAGAATGTCCTTGTATAATATGGCTATTCCAGTTTGTCTGTCTGCTGACTTCCTGTTCATTACAGTTGGGTCCTACTATATTGTCATATGGACAAGAACTAGTATTCTTACTGGCAGTCTCACATGTCTCCCTCTGAGTCTCGTAAGTCTGCAACGAGGTCTCACAAACAAAATTCTCCATCTTTCTGAAAAAGGAAATGAATACATGTACAGTCGACTCTTGTTATCTCGAAATCCAAGGGACTCTGTGAAACACTTCGAGAAATCCGTACTTCGACATATCAGATTTGCAGAACTGAGGAAAACAATTAATCGAACAACCACCTTTAACAAAATGAATATGTAATTTGACTCCTGTTAGAGATATATTGAAAATATTGTAGAAAAGAGGAGAAATTGCTCCTAACGAGCAATTTCTCCTTCCACAATATTCTGTTGCCTGTTGGTACATCTCTGTGTTAAAACAGGGACCAGATTTTCACTTCGAGATAAGCAGTTATTCGAGATAAGGGAGTTTGAGGTAGCGAGAGTCAACTTTAGTTTTTTTATTAAAGAAATGAACAGCACTTCCCTGAATGTACAATGTAACAAGCTTTTTGCAAAATCTGAAATGAGCCTTGGCACATTTCCATCAAGACTGCAGGGTGCCCAGAAATCATTATGCACAACCATGCAGTATTGCTGTCCATCTGAGAACATTACTAGCCAAGCAAAGATTCTAATCAGACAGCATGGATACACTGGCTGATCTGCATTTTTGCTGGGTGTACTTGCGATCTTGTAGGAAATGCTATTCCCCAGCATAAATAATAATAAAGAGACATCCACAAATGAAAGCAAGTATATCCTGAATACCAATAGCAAGATATTTTTTTCCTCCTAAAATATGGTGTTCAGCCAAAACTATATACAGTACCAGTATATTAGGGCTGCAATGATACACTCACCTCATGATACGACATATATCGCGATATTTGCTTCACGATACGATATGTATCATGATACACTTTTCAGACTCGAGATAATCAGTAACTGCATGGTAATTATACTATGGCGGTCAACTAAGGTGCTCACCATACTTAAAGTTTGTTTGAAATGGTTCACAGTCATAGGCTCTATATCATATTTGTAAAAGTTTCATAATGTGAAAAGTTTATTCCTTTTTTTTCTTCAGTGAAAAGAACATGATATAAGCAACCAAGTTTACCAGTAAGCACTAAAGCTTCCCAGATATATAATTTTCGAAAAGAGGTAAAACAGGTTCTGTCATGAATGTTGTTTCTTTCATTCAGTGTGAGACGGACTTATTGATTTAATAGAAAATTGCTATTGCAAAATGGCATGAAATATTGAAAATTCTATGAAAGAGAGTGTTTGACAACATTTCCTGAGTGTTTTGAGTGTTTTTAATATTCATAACAGTGTTTATTGACTGAATAATTAAACCTTTTTCAGAAAATTCGGAAGTCGCGAAAACTAATGACACGTAGATTTTACGGCACTAAGTACATTGTTGTTGTTTTTTTTTTTTTTTTGGTAACAGCCATTAAAAACTTGTCTAAAGTAGTCATGCAGCAGTACAACTATCCTAAATTGATCTGAATGAAGCAAAATATTTCTTTTGCATGCAGTAATTACCCATCTAATTTGTTTGTTTGTTTGTGTTGAGGTTTTACGGCCCAGTCAACCCAATGGGGTCATGTCTATTGTGAACACAGTACATGTACTTTTCTACATCTAGATCTAGTGATGTTTGTTGTTTTATGAAAATTAGGTGTTATTTTGTTAGAACATTATTTATATTCAGTACAAGTTAAATCTTTTTATGTCAAAACATTTTATAGACAGGATATTAAAGGTCATTCATCATATTTTTAGTACAAAATCACCAGTTGATACTGTGACACCTGCCTTTACAACCGTTAATCCCAATTATCAACAAGCGCCAATTACAGTTCTTGTCTATTCTAATGCTCATCTTATTTCAACAAAGTAATTAACCAAGAAACAAAAAATAAAAGGTGCATAAAATTGCAAGTTGAACAAGAACAGTACAACAGACAAACCCACACAATAAGATTTTAGGCAATAACAGAAAACTTTGCAACTGTACATGTATATGTGCGATTCAAATTTATAATTATGATTTACTTCATTGTTCTCAAGTTTACAAATCTCCTTTCATGTTTACCTTTTTATTTATATAAAATGTTTAATTATATAACTTGTGTGATCTTCTGTTTTTATTGTTTGTTTATTCTATATACAGGTGTCATTTTTTACAGCCATTACAGTGGCACTATATTGCACAGACGTGTTAACTTTTGTAAATAGTCCGTCAAGTGGTTCAAACACACTGCGAAAAAGACCACGGTAAACCTTTTCTTACATGTATAGGGAGGAAGACCACGGTAAACCCTTTCTTACCTGTATGGAGGAAAGTGAGATGTGCACTGTATTTCTTATTTCAGCTCTGAAACGTAGTGAATTGTAATGTACTCGTTAGAACTACCATAACTTTTTTCATCTGAAAAATTTATCTTTATTAGTGCAGCATATGCATGTTAACGTAATTACATTAGTGTATCAAGATCAAACACCCTCTCTGTATAGTGACTTTACCATTGGCCACAATCTACAGATAAACAGAAAAAAAAAAATATTGTTATGAAAGCAATACTAAATTTCAATGACATTAAGTCAACACTGAAAACATGTCATGTATACATATACTTTTCTCACATGGATATGTTTGATACTTGACCCGCTATTCTATCAATACCCTAAATGGTTGGGGGTCAATATCACCAGGTGTAGGTATATAACACACTTGTACTGCCTTGTGGTACAAGCCGGCTTTTATAGCGATGTGGTAGAGTGTAGGACTTCAAGTCCAGCGGATCGGGTTTGATCCCCGGTTGGGGAAAAAAATATTATTTCCATTTTTTTTGGGTCAATTATTTCGACGGGCACCGGGCCCATCAGGCATAGTGGTGGAGATGATACAAGCAGCCGGTGACATGGGCGCCTCCATGATCCGTGACCTCGCAGCTGCAATCATTTGTGATGGCAAGGTACCCTCTGGCGGAGCAGTTTCATTGTCTGCCTTTACAAGGGAAAGGGGGACGCATTGGAAAGGGGCAACTACCGCAGTCTCAAGCTGACAGAGCAGGTTATGAAAATCCTGGAGAGGATTGTGGATGGCCTCATCAGACAGTTGGTGTCAGTCGACGATTCCCAGTTTGGCTTCGTCCCAGGCAGAGGCACTACAGACTCAATCTTTGTTGTCAGGCAGCTGCAAGAGAAGTATCTAGCTGCCAACAAAAGAGTCTACATGGCTTTCATAGACCTGGAGAAGGCGTTTGATCGAGTACCTTGGAAGGTCACCTGGTGGGTGCTGAGAAAACTTGGTGTGGAGGAGTGGATTGTGTGACTGGTGCAGGGGGATGTATGCAAATGCGCGGAGCCATGTCCGTGTTAGTGAGGGGTACAGTGAAGAATTTGAAGTGAAGGTTGGTGTTCACCAAGGATCAGTACTCAGCCCGCTGCTCTTCATCATTGTGATTGTAGTTTTATCACAAGAGTTCCGCTCTGGGGTCCCCTGGGAAGACCTCTATGCTGATGACCTTGTTATCATCGCTGAATCGCTTGAGGAATGTGTCAGGAGGCTCTTGACATGGAAAGAAGCAATGGAGAAGAAAGGACTGAGAATAAATGCAGGAAAGACAAAGATCATGATCTGCAGTACGGGACTGGACCTCCTACAGAGTTCAGGCGAGTTTCCATGCGCCGTCTGTCGCACTGGAGTGGGCAGCAACAGCATCTTCTGCAATGGCTGCAAGCACTGGGTGCACAAGAAATGCAGTGGACCCTGACTACAGATGTACACCATGCCAGGGAACTGCATGCCCCTTGGATGGCAGCACAGAAGGAAGTCCAGGTCAGACTTGACAAGCTTGAGATGGTAGCTTCCTTTTGCTACCTAGGAAACATGCTCTCAGCAGCAGGTGGCTGTGAACTTTCAACCACAACACGTGTGAAAACCGCCTGGAAAGGATCTGCAACCAGTTCTCTCTTCATGCCACATCTCTTTCAAAACATGTGGCCGTGTGTACAGCTCTTGTGTGCGGAGTGCAATGCTCCATGCCAGCGAGACTTGGCCATTGACAAAGCCAAAACTCCAGCATCTGCAGCGAAATGACAGGGCAACAATCAGACAGATCTGCAGTGTCAGGCCGCAAGACATTGTCACCACCAGGTCCAATGAGCTACTTGTGCAGCTTGGCATTGAGGATCTGGACTTCATTCTGAAAGAGAGAAGACTCCGATAGTATGGACATGTGGAACACTCCAATGGTGCAGTCAAGGCAGCCTTTGACATACAGGTTGATGGAAAGCGTGGGCTTGGGAGGCCCAAGATGACATGGAAACAGCTGACAGAGAGAGATTGCAGAGGGTGGAAGCTCTCGGCTATCAACCCTCATGATAGACATATCTGGAGATCTGGTGTAAGATCTGCCATGCGTGCAGCAAGCCAGCTATATGGAAGGGGGCCCCTGGTGTGGATGTTGCCCCTGTACCTGCACATTAATCAAAAATCTGATTATGATATATATGATTTTCACCTGTTACATTTGGCGCCCAACGTAAATAACCGACATGTGTACATAAAACTCCTTGAGTCTCATTTCACATGATTCTCGGACTCCTGGAAATTCAGGGATGAATGTCACTGAGTAAAGGTATATACAACACACTTGTACTGCCTTATGGTACAAGCCGGCTTTTATAGCGACGTGGCAGAATGTAGGAACCGGGTTTGATCCCCGGTTGGAGGAAAAATATTATTTCCATTTTTTCACCTGTTACATCAATATTTACTTTCATTAAGTAAAATCATCAATACACCATAGACAATTTAGTTTTAATAAGTTTCTTCTCAAAATACCCCTATTAAAAGGGGCTGTTTGGTATTTCATGTGCTTTCCAGTATTTTGTTTACTTCACGGTACATTTGTATTTTGTATATAGATGCCCGTAAATTTGGTAAATCTGGTGAATCGTTTCACCTCCACAGTATATAGCACTGATGCCACATAGCCTAGACTCATGGGTTTTGACGCACTTAAGCATTATTTGACAGGTCATTAATTTCACTGACAACTCCCAGCACATTTGTTTTGTGTAAGACAATCATGGACTTCTAGAACATTATTTAATATCATTAAAATAAATTTGCATCAACTGCCTTCATAAATATTCCAAGTGAAATAGGACCACCATGGTGATTGTCATTTTGGTTTACACTCATATGAAATGACGCATCTAAAAGGCTGCTATTTTTCTTGCAAGATAGTAATTTAAGTTTTACAATAATACCAGGTCCATGTTCAAGCAGCATCATTTGTCTGTTAGAACAAAATAAAATGACAAGAATCACTGTTGAATGACACCTGTATAGATTTTAAAATCTGACCTCATTTTGTGAATTGCCACCATTTTTATGTCTCACTTTTAAGGGGGTAGGGCAGTTGAAATGCTTCTTTCTCCTGCTTGCATGTACAAATTTGCCACATGTCTTAATAAAATATATTCTAAATAGATTATTTATTGTCAGCAAAAATATTTTTCATCAAATTATTTATGCTTGGCATCAAACAAATACACAGAAAAATACTTTATGAATTTCTCTTCTTCCAGTTGCAAAATATTTTCATATATACCTTATATTTATTTGAAAAGTATAATATTGTGTATGCAATAGCATTTCAACCATATATCATACTTGTGAATAAATGTATCAGGTGACATTATAACAGACAAGCATGTTTGATTCAGATGAAGCTGATGCATCTTTAAAGTTTTGAGCTTCAATTCAAAGGAAAAATGGGTGCATACTAATCTACGGTATTCCCGGTATCCATGTCCCGGTATTCATAGAGGTTTATGTGTTTGACACAGCACAACATCAAAAGTACTTGGCAGATTTTAATAAGTTAAACACCAAATTAACGGCAATAATCTTATCTACAAAATAAGGATATTTGATAAAAAAAATATTTGTTGCTGATGTTACAGGATTTTGTCAAAGTCCCGGTATCGAGATTCACTTGTCCCGGTATCCATAGGGGCATACGTCTTTGACATGGCATAACATCAAAACTACGCGATCGATTTTAATAAATTTAACACCCTATAAAAGGCAATACTCCAATCTATGAAAAATATATAAATTTAAAAAAATATGCCAGTTGCTGATGTTGTGGCATTCTGTCAAAGTCCCGGTATCGAGGTTCACATGTCCCGGTATTCATTGCGGTCTCCGTGTGTGACATGACATAATATCAAAATTACTTAATTGATTTTAATAAATTAAACATCCGATTAAAGACAATGCTCCAACCTATAAAATAATTATAAACATATAAAAAATGTAAGTTGCTGATGTTGTAGCATTATGTCAAAGTCCCGGTATCGGGATCTACATGTCCCGGTATTCAATGAGGACTCTGTGTTTGATAAAGCATAGTATCCAAAGCACTTGATTGATATTAATAAATTAAACAACCGATTAAAAGTATCATTCCAATCCATATATATATATATATATATATATATATATATATATATATATATATATATATATATATATATATATTGTTGATGTTGCAGTATGATGTCAAAGTCCCGATATTGTTTGGCAGGCACAGCACAGCGTAACATCAGATCAAATGGTTTCTGATAAGATATGATTTGACTGATCTTTAAAAATTATAAAATCAGAGGATTTTATAAAATAGTTTGGGTACTGATGTTGCAGGATTATGCTAAAATCCCAGTATTGTGATAAGCCCGCCCTGGTATGAAAACTGGGTAGAGACGGTATGGCATTAAATAAATCCAACACACACACACACACACACACACACACACACACACACAGTACTCCGCAGTACTCCAAGCTATAATAATTGCAGTTTATTTTTGCCCAAGCAGTATTTACCGTATTTACCCTAAACATTTTGTCGCTTCAACTCCTTACATACCTTTTCTAAAATTTGAACATGTACAATTTACTACTCGAAGTTGTGTCTAAAAATGCTGGATTAGTGGAAAACAGTGTAGACGCTGATTCTGCAGTTTCATCTGTTTAAACACACCTGTTTGTCCGAATACATACGGTAGATACACTAAAATGTGCTGGATTATTGGAAAACGCGGTAGACGCTGATAAGACGCTCTGATTCGCCCGACACGACACCCAATAGTTTTTTAAGTATTATACGAAAATCAAATCCATTAATTATTTAGGTGACCGCAGGAAACGCACAGCCATGTAGTAACTAAGGATTTATTTAAGCCGATGCATTTTTATGAAACCACTGTTTGCATTTTCTGCCTTCGCAGCACACCATGTCATCGACAAATTCTGGAAGTTTACAATGATACCAAACAGCAATTTTGAGTGATTTTGGATTAACAGTAGCTACAGGTAACTTAAGTTCCTCTGCAGCGAGATTGTTCTCTTGGGAAAGGCGACATTAATCTCTTTTCTAAAGAGTTCAGCAAATACGAACGCATCTCACTTACCAAATAACATGTACGAAAATTTAAAAATTGCTGGATTAAAACAGAAGTCGGCTAGACTGGCTAATGCAAAAACGCCACAATCGTATGAATTAGGTTCCTGCTCAACTCTAGGAATTTTTACTGTTACGAAATTCTGGGTCCCAAATTTCTGTTCTTTACAGTAAATTTGACATAGTTGTATTTGTACATTATTTTTTAATCCCTTGATATTTTCACTAAGACTGTCAATGTAATAAACTGTATCTGGGTCTAAAGGAGTCTGAAAACTCATTGTCCAATGATTTTTGCCTTCAAATTGAATTTGAGCACTCGGAAGTGCTTGAGATTTAAATTGTTTTGAAGTATTCCAAACAGTGTAGAACCCGAGAACGCGACGTCAGACAATTCGCATGAGATGTCGAGACCATTTTCTTGTGGAGGTTGAGGGATGTCAGCGATTGGCTATCTGCTGGATTTGCACAAAGGGCGGTAAGGGCTAAGTAATGCTAGGATACTTTTATAGTATGCCTCTTAAGTAGATTTATATTCACATGATATTTTGACCTTTGCAGTTTTGCTCTTCGGTAAACGAAACAAATGTCTTCATGTATGTTGTCACTGTTTGATTTGTATTTCTTTGACTACAAATATTGTATGATGTTTTATGCTGAATAAAGTCATTTGTATTGTATTGTATATACTACTACTACTACTACTACTACTAATAATAATAATAGATCAAATGGGCGGTTTTCTTCAACGTGTGCCGAACATTTGGATCCCGATACCGGGACTTTGACGAAATGCTGCAACATCAGCAACTGATATTTTTTTATATGTTTATAATTATTTTATAGATTAGAGCATTACCTTTAATCGGATGTTTAGTTTATTAATATCAATTAAGTAATTTTGATATTATGTCATGTCACACGGAGACCGCAATGAATACCGGGACATGTGAACCACGATACCGGGACTTTAACAGAAAGCCACAACATCAGCAACTGACATATTTTTAGAAATTTATATTTTGTTTTCATAGATTGGAGTATTGCCTTTTATAGGGTGTTTAATTTATTAAAATCGATCATGTAGTTTTGATGTTATGCCATGTCAAAGACGTATGCCTTATGGATACCGGGACATGTGAACTTCGATACCGGGACTTTGTTAGATTGCCACAACATCAGCAACTGACATATTTTTACAAATTTATATTTTATGCATAGATTGAAGTATTGCCTTTTATAAGGTGTTTAATTTATTAAAATCGATCGCACAGTTTTGATGTTATACCATGTCAAAGACGTATGCCTTATGGATACCGGGACATGTGAACCTCAATACCGGGACTTTGACAGAATGCCACAACATCAGCAACTGACATATTTTTACAAATTTATATTTTATGCATAGATTGGAGTATTGCCTTTTATAGGGTGTTTAATTTATTAAAATCGATCACGTAGTTTTGATGTTATGCCATGTCAAAGACGTATGCCCCTATGGATACCGGGACAAGTGAATCTCGATACCGGGACTTTGACAACATCCTGCAACACCAGCAACAAATATTTTTTTTTATCAAATATCATTATTTTGTAGATAAGATTATTGCCGTTAATTTGGTGTTCAAATTATTAAAATCTGCCAAGTACTTTTGATGTTGTGCAGTGTCAAACACATAAACCTCTATGAATACCGGGACATGGATACCGGGAATACCGTAGATTAGCATGCACCGGAAAAATGTGCTTTAAGCATTTCTTCAAAATGTTGACCATGCATGGTTACATTGTTGTAATTTTCCACTAAGATCCTAGAATTTCTACTTAAACACCTGGATGTGACTCTCTTATGTTGCTCTGCCCCAACAATGTTGAGGCATTACAAAAAATGTTCTGCAAGTCCAAGAATAGGAAGAAACATGTAAGGGCGTCAAATTAGATGTGCGTCAAAATACATGACAGGACGATATATGTAGCTGAATGTTACAAAAATGTTCTGCAATCCAAACAGAATCAAAAAAATTGTGACAGTTCTCTATCCTGTGGAACTGACATCAATGTAAGTAACTTTCTTACTGTTTGTCATCAGATGATGGTTTGTTTGTGTAAAACGCCAAGAAAAAAAGAAAAAGAGAAAAAAGACTTTCTGAAAATACACTTTTTACTTTTCCATGAAAAGGAATGTTGTGGGTACTTATTAGACCTCCCCGGGGCACTTCTTATGAGTACGTATGTCTTATATACACTTGCTTATTTACCTTTTCTACAGCATTTTAGTCCATACTTTCCAAAAATAAAAACATGAAATGATTTCAATCGAAGGAGGTAAGGGAGTTAATTTATGCAAACCATACGATTTTACGCAAATAATGAAACGAAACGATTGTGCAACTGGTGTTAACGAGAAGAAAACGTCGGATAGTAAAGTAAAATATTCAATATTCAGTCCAAAACATGAATACATACGAGCACACATATTTACAAATATGGCATATGCAACCTCTTAATTGTGGATCATGGAGGTGTGACTGGACTTGCTCCCATAGAATATTAGTTTTTTTGTTGTTGTTTTTTTTTTTAAAAAATGAGGGTCGCATTTGAGAAATTCCTCCGCACAGATCAAGCATTCATACAGTCTTAGCAGAGTATGGCAGACAGAGTTGAGAAAGTCATAAATTTAGAAACAAACTACAGTCAGCAAATAGACCTATATATGCACCAAAATGCGTCAATATATGTATTTTGTATGTATAGTCATATAAAATATATGTATAAATAGACCTATATTGTGTATTTTAATATATATATATAAATGGTGGTTTGGGGTGGTTTGGGGTGTTGGGGGGAGGCAGGGGGTACTCTAATTTTGTCTGTTACAGAGGCTGGGCCCAGCATCTGGTGTTTACCCCACAAAAAATATCCGGTATATCAGCCATACCCTAGAAATATATCCGGTATATCAGCCATACCCCAAAAAATATCTGCAAATATTAGCATACCCCCCAAAAATATCCCCCTTGTTTTCTTTTAATAAAAAAGTGTGGTTTTCATTTAATTTTCCTCTTTATTATTCAATGATTGTATTAGTAATATAAGTGCTTTAAACAGTTTCCAATGGTAGCTCCGTTTTTACTTTAATAGCATTGAACTGACGCACAGCAGAAATAGAACTGTTAAAAAACTAAATAAAAACATCTATCAGTTCAACAGAAGGTTCTAACCCCGATTTATACAATACAAAAAAAAATAATAATAAAAAATAAAATAAAAATAAAAAATAAAAAAAATGAACCTCCCCCGCCCCCCCCCCCCCCCCCGCACCCCGGCCACCCCCTAAAAATAGTTAGTTTTATAACTGCAAATGGCCAATACCAAAAAATAGCCACCCCCTACCCCCAACACACACACACACACACACACACAAAGTAAAATTCAAAATTCTAAATCCAAAAAAGAAGTCCTAAGCCTATGTAGCAGGCAAAGTTCAGAGTCCCGCCCCTACCCCATGGGGCCATCATGGACTTTCTTTTGGTCTAAAATGGAAGTTTTGAGTAGAAATGTATGTTTTGCTCTGCACCTGAAGAGAACCTCATTATTGAATGAAGCAAACTAAACATATATACTTTTTTATAACTAAATTTTGCTGTGAACAAGTAATACAGCTATTATAGGGGTAGTTGTATGGGAGGGGGGAGGAGGGAGGGGGCGTGCGAAAAAAAAGCCCCCTACCCCCCGCCCCATCCCTGAAAAAAAGGACCAAAGTTTGATCACCTTTAAAACGGCTAATTATACTTTGCGGAACGGAATGGAGCCGATAAGAAGCCTAGATATTCTCAGAAACAGTGGACAAGAACAAATTTTATATCTATTCCCCATGTTGTGTCCCTGAAGTTATTCCGTTCCGTCTCGCAAAGTATAATTAGCCCTGGAAAAGCCTTTATCTTCGTGGAATTGAATGATCGTTGTTGTTGTGCGATTTTTAACGCTGCCAGGCACCCGAGGCACATGGAGGCAGCGGCGATTGTTATGTACATGTATTTGTACAGCCTAGCTTTCATGGATCACCCATGCACACTTGGTGCCGCTGTCTGCCACCAAGCGCCGCCCTGTCCACTTTATAGACAACCTCGGTCATCCGGGCATTTTCCGATATTTACCTTCGCAACAAAGTCGGAGGTGAAAGCGGCCGCCATTTTGTATTGCCGTCTGTTTGTTTTAAGCAAAGACTGAACAATTATTTCTGTCATTTCTATTATCAAATGCCTCTAACTACTTTCTAAATGGTTGCACAAATATAAAATACACATATTTTAAGAAATGCATGTTATTTTTGGGGGTCGTTGAGTGGGTAAACTATCTAGAAAAACCCTGGACGAACGAGCGTTTGTAAACAACAGCCAATCTCTATTACGCCTATAAACCTTAATTCCCTGTTCATTATAAGTCCTACAAATTACAAGACTTAAAGGAAATACCTTTAGGGTACTCTTTCAGGGTCGCCTTTTAAAATGAACTTTCATCTCGGCCTTTTAATTGGTTGCACATTGTAGACCTAATTCTCGCATTAGAATAATGGCGGTTATGTACGTGGAATGAAAAGAAATTATGAAATGAAAATCCATCAGCATCCATCCAACGAAAGCGAAAATTAACTAACGCATATTTCAAAAAAAATATTATAACAACAATTTCGTGAATGCATATAAGGAAAACAAATACGTTTCTCCATCGAAAATAAGGTCATAAGGTTACTCTCCCTTTATCAGCCAAGCTGGAGACACTTGACACCATTTTACTGTCATTATTCCTCGACTATGAAAATTCTAAGGGACTGGAAACTTCACTGTGATTATTTCTAGTTATATAAGAATCAAATAACTATGGTTTGATCAGAATTTGCCAAGAGACAAGGAAAATATTTATGCTCAAATATTTTAATATTTGCTATATATACACCAAAATGCATCAATACATGTATTTTGTATGTATAAACATATATATGTTTGGAGAAGGAGCATAACATCTAACAAAGAATCATTTTGGTAGCACTGGATACAGAAAGGATGCTGAAATGATAGGCGTTAAACTATATGTTGAGAGTTAATCATTAACAGTGCAAATGATTTGTTTACCTGAGGCCTTTCGGCTTTCGCCTTCTTCAGAGGTTTTCTATTTTTAAAAAATAACATAAAAATGTAAAATTTACGAATAAAAGATTATGCCCTTTTCGAGTCCATGTTATCTGGCCCGCTGCGACTTGATGACTGATATGTGAAAGGGATCAACAAGGGCGACCAGTAGAGGGAATTATCGTTCCTAAGTCAGGCCATCCGACAGCTTATGTGGAACGTTTTGTTCATGTGATTTTACGTAAGTTGAGCCCATTTGCCTTACGTATTGGTGAAAAACACTCAGTTTCGTGTATATCCCGTTCGGTGGAAGGTTTATGTGCATTGTATACATTGCGTATATGGGCACAATGGTGTTGATAGTAAAGATAAGCTTTATACGTTGTGCACATTGTGTTGATAGTGAAGATAAGCTCTATACTTTCTGCACGTTGTGTTTACGCGTGTTGTTTACATTTCACATATATCTAAACACGATCAGTTATCAAGTCGCAGCGGGCCAGATAACATGGGCCCAAAAAGGATATAATCGTTTATTCGTAAATTTTACATTTTTATGTTATTTTTTAAAATAGAAAACCTCTGAAGAAGGCGAAAGCCGAAAGGCCTTAGGTAAACAAATCATTTGCACTGTTAATGATTAACTCTCAACATTTTATCAGTGGTGGTTTGGCGTGGTTTGCGGTAGTTTGGGGTGGTTTGGGGTAATTCGATGGACCCTTAAATATCATCACGAAAACTTGCCTATATAACTTGACCCCCTTTAACCCCAATTTTATATAGTAAAACTGGGGATTACAGGGGTATGCATTATTTTCCTTAATTCTGCTCAAAAACATAGATTGTGGCGAGGCGGTTCTAACGAGTACCCACAATCTATGTTTGAGCAGGAATATGAAAAATATCAGATTTGAATAGGCGTGTTTTCGTAATGTGACATAGAATTAACTTTCACCTCTAATTCACGTTTTAAGAGTCTTGTCAAAAATTTCAGCAGACGACATATTGAAATATTTTTTTTTCTTCTTTTATTAGATTTATTTTTTCTCTCAGAAAACGGGATTTGATATTTTATGCAATTGTCTCCATCTGGAAATAATAAGAAAAAATAGCACCAATTTGTTGTCTGCTGAATTAACCCAGGGAGTGGTAACGATTAATGAAAAATAGATATCTAAACCAATTAGAACAAATAATATCATACACTTCACGCTAACTTAACATTGTACAAAAGTAATTGTGCTCCTCTTGTTGCAGATTTGTTTCTTTTTTGTTATGAGAGAGATTTCATGAAGTCTCTCTCACGTGAACATCACGAAAACACGCCTATTCAAATATAATGAAAATTTTACAACCAAAAAAGGAAAATTTTCAGATAAAAATTCTGATATTTTTTCATATTTCTGCTCAAAACATAGATTGTGGGTACTCGTTAGAACCGCCACGGCGAGGCGGTTCTAACGAGTACCATAATCTATGTTTTTGAGCAGAAATAAGAAAAATAATGTATACCCCTGTAAACCCCAGTTTTACTATATAAAAGTGGGGTTTAAGGGGGCCAAAATTATATAGGCGTGTTTTCGTGATAAAAATCAGGCTGACATTATTGAGGCTTTCAATTCAACTTCTTGATGATTTATTAAATATTGACAATATTTACTTTGACCAAATGGTGGACCGGATATACCCTACAGAACTCCAATTAAATAGAGCAAATTCTTCCGATACCGAGGCACCTTTTTTGGATTTGAATCTATGTATTTCTAATGGTACGGTTTCCACCAAAATTTATGATAAACGGGACGATTTGGATTTTGATATAGTCAGTTTCCCTTTTCTGGATGGAGATGTCCCCCGGCGTACCTCATATGGGGTATACATATCTCAACTTATTACATTCGCCATTGCTTCTTCATATCTTAATGACTTTAACTACCGTAATAAAGCCCTTACTGCCAAACTTCTTAGGCAGTGCTATCGTTATTTTAAACTTCGTAAGGCGTTTTCGAAATTTTATCGCAGACACAGTGTCTTGTTAGAAAAATATAGCGTCAGTCTGAAAACACTTCTGCAACAAGGTATATCGGAACCAGAATTTTACGATGACTTAGTATACAGACTTAGAAAAATTGTAGGTAAATCTAACTTTTCGGAGCAATTCTGTCAGAAAACTTATTAACCGTTATAAAAGAATTGGCTATAGCTTGGATATTATGCGGCAGACAGCATGCCTAGTTGTCAACCCAATCATTGTTGATTTCTATGCTTCACTCTTTAATTGCACGATGGTGGTTTGGGCCTCAGACCCAATGACGGCCTCTTCGTAAAACTTTAACCATTGGGTTGGGGCTTGAAGATATGTCTTTGGCTTGGCCCGCCGTGGTTCAACTATTGGTTTTCATTTACTCTGGCATACAGTAGAATTAGCCATGAGTACTCGACTTTGTTTATTATAGTGATTAATTTGATTTTTGTGTTTTCGCTTTGATGCATTGACTGAGTTGGGAGCCTTTATGAGAACCGAATTTTTATGTGTTTCTGTATTAAGAGTAGCATCGGGACCCAGGGTGAAGTAAACTAGCTGTAAAAGTGCTTTAAACCCCCCCGGTGGTTTACTCTACTGACTGTTCTAAGGCGGTGGTCCCGGTGTTAGTCTTACTCTTTGTTGCTTTGTGGTTTATTCTACGAGGCAATTTGTTGTATGTCTTTCCGTGTGTCATTTTGTTCTTGTGTTTTTCAGTCCTTTTAGTATTGCGATTACCTCGCTTGGGGAAGAAAGAGCTAATCTTGGTGCTTTTCGTACGTTTGTTCGATTTGTGCTTGTTTGAATTTGTCGGTTTCCTCTTCCTCTTGGGGTCTGAGAAGGGCTGCGTTTTGTGATTGTGGCACTCCCTGGACTTTTCTCTTACCTTTTTTTTTATACATATTTGGACGTGTGTAAAGACATACAACAAATCGCCTCGTAGAATAAACCACAAAGCAAGAAAGAATAAGAATAAGAATTTGAAGAACACCGGGACCACCGCCTTAGAACAGTCAGTAGAGTAAACCACCGGGGGGGGGGGGGGGGGGGTTTAAAGCACTTTTACAGCTAGCTAACTTCACCCTGGGTCCCGATGCTACTCTTAATACAGAAACACATAAAAAAAAATCGGTTCGCATAAAGACTCTCAGTTAATGCATCAAAGCGAAAACACAAAAATCAAATTAATCACTATAATAAACAAAGACGAGTACTCATGGCTAATTCTACTGTATGCCAGAGTAAATGAAAACCAATAGTTGAACCTCGGCGGGCCAAGCCAAAGACATATCGTCAAGCCCAACCCAATGGTTAAAGTTTTACGAAGAGGCCGTCATTGAGTCTGAGGCCCGAACCGCCGTCGTGCAATTAAAGAGTGAAGCATAGCCATCAACAATGATTGGGTTGACAACTAGGCATGCACTCTGCCGCATAATATCCAGACTATAGCCAATTCTTTTATAACGGTTAATAAAATTTTTGAATTGCTCCGAAAAGTTAGATTTACCTACAATTTTTCTCAATCTGTATACTAAGTCATCGTAAAATTCTGGTTCCGATATACCTTGTTGCAGAAGTGTTTTCAGACTGACGCTATATTTTTCTAACAAGGCACTGTGTGCGACAAAATTTCGAAAACGCCTTACGAAGTTTAAAATAACGATAGCCCTGCCTAAGAAGTTTGGCAGTAAGGGCTTTATTACGGTAGTTAAAGTCATTAAGATTTGAAGAAGCTCTGGCGAATCTAATAAGTTGAGATATGTATACCCCATATGAAGTACGCCGGGGGACATCTCCATCCAGAAAAGGGAAATTGACTATATCAAAATCAAAATCGTCCCGTTAATCATAAATTTTGGTGGAAACTGTACCATTAGATATACACAGATTCAAATCCAAAAAAGGTGCCTCGGTATCGGAAGAATTTGCTCTATTTAATTGGAGTTCTGTAGGGTATATCCGGTCCATCATTTGGTCAAAGTAAATATTGTCAATATTTAATAAATCATCAAGGTATCTTGAAGTTGAATTGAAAGCCTCAATAATGTCAGCCTTAGTGCAGTTATTTCAAAACGACAATATAACAAGTTTGAAGAATTTTGCTAGGTACATAATACAAGCATTGAAATGTAGAAATTCTGTAGTTAACAATAATGTCGCATAATTATATGATATTATGTATACCATGAAATACCTAACTTCCGTACCAGTTCATGACTCCGACGCTCCGGCCTTGTGCTTCATTTCGACAAGGCGGAGAGATGGAGAGATGAACATGTGATGTAAATAAGTTGACTAGAGCCAATAAATGGCCTTACCTCTGAGGGTATGACCATGAATAAGACTAGGCGTAAATATTAGCCCTCTGATAGATTCAGAAATAACCAAGAAATGCGAAATTCTAGTAGTGTTGAGATGTTGTTTTTTTCCCTTTGGAAAGGACACAGTGTTGACGCGATGTCAAATAGGAGTAGTACTGTGTCGCCTCAGCATCGTGTGCTAGCTGAATGAAGTTGCTGAAGTTTCTGTTGGTTATAGTGTGTTTTTAGTTAGACTATAGATGTGCATCGTGTGCTAGCTGAATGAAGTTACTGAAGTTTCTTTTGGTTATAGTGTATTTTTAGTTAGACTATAGATGTATCATTATCAGTTGCTAACCCATTCAACGATTCACTTTCATGTCATTCTTCACTTGTATATGTATTTATATTACAATCACGATGAGCTGTTTATGTTTAAGTGAATAAACTTTTGAACTATTAAAAAAGGGAACGCAACCTTAAAAGGCTTTGCGCTTTAAAATAAAGAATTTTACAAACAATGAATTTTGACACAAATTTGATCAAAATCGGTGGAAAAATAAGTAAGTTATAGACAATTGAATATTTAAACATTGGTGGAATGGGTGCCGCCATTTTGAATATTTAATGAGGTTTCATAAAAATTAAAATTCCTTTCATAAAGGTAGTTATTCTCATAAAGTTGGTTTATTTTGGGGGAAATGCTTGCTTATCACTAGAATTGAAAGATAATAAAAAAAAAAATCTGTAGCAAAATTATTCATAAAACCCTTTATAATTTGGTCTTGCATATTTAATTTGGGCGTCACAAAGCCTACAATATGGCGGCATCCATGACAGCCATTTTTAATATAACCACCATAACTTCCTTATTTCTAGGCCGATTTTGAAAACTCTTGCATCAAAATAAATGGCTTGTTAAAGACACATTTTGGATTGCATAACACCCTAATGACCATAAGGAGATTTAGATAAGAAATTCTTAGTGACTTTGGCCACCCTTACAGGTAGGGGCCTGATAAGGGGAAATTAGATTCGATATCAGCAAAGATTATGATGAAAACAGAGAAACAGATAAGATGGGTAATTTGGTGGTAATTTGATGATTTTTTTCTGTTTATTCAATAAAATTTAGCTGGTTGTTATTCATTAGAATTGCCTCGCCCAGGCAGTTCTAATGAATACCCACATGTTTTATGAAGAAATACAGATATTTACACCTATATGCTAATTTATCATCAAATGCCCTCTTTATCTGTTTCTTTGGATCAAGTACAGAAAATTAGTAAGATAGATAGTATTTTATTTTTTTATTTATTTATTTATTTAAAAAGAGAAGCTTTATAGCATAAATATACATTCTAAATTGTCTAAGAACTTTCTGACATGGAAAAATAAGAAAAAAAGATCAATACTTTGAAAAAACATCTTATAGGCTCTTGGAGAAAAACTTTCTGATAATTCCATTATGTTTTACTTTCATGAATATATATTATTTAGTATTTCTTTGTTCTTCTTTCCTAGTGAACTCTCATAATTAGTCTCAAGACAAAATATTTGCAGATTCAATTTGATTGAAGCTAAAATATTTAGTTTTTAGGCAGCTATGGAATAGTTGCGCAGTGTTCTTATTTACTTTAGAAAGTAAATAAATAAATAAATAAATAAATAAAACTTTCTATTTTATATTTCTATTTCAGTTTATTTGTATTTTTCACAATGCAAGAAAAAACAACACTTTTGCATTTTGGAAAAAAAAAATATCAAAAATAAAATAAATAAAAATAAATAAATAAAGTGCTACAATACAAATCAACAAATTAAATGCAAAATTTGCAAATGAATTTATTTAGTTCTAATGTAAAATATTGAATACTGCTTAATTACATGAATAAACCCTTATAGGGCCCCACCTAAGGAGACTTAACATCCTTATAATGGCTTCATAATCACTTAGATAAGATAAGCCTTTGATGTGCGCTCTGTTATCAGGACTATATATTGAGGGTGATCATGAAGACGAGGGGGGGCGGGTTCTAGCCAAAGAAGGAAAAAATGTGTCTTTAGCACTTTACTCTAAAATATACTTACAATTTACTTTGCGTTCCCCTTTAAGAGACCGGTGCGATTCCTGTCGGTCAATAATTATGGTCGGTCGGTCGGGTATAAAAGCCGATCCAATCCGCCGATCATTTTTCGGCCGAGCATAAATTTTATTTTTGTCATTATATCTAAACGATGATTCAAATGTCTTATATTTCAGTTTCATATGATCATATAATATAATTATAATTTACAGGAATGATACTGTTGAAAGAATTATGCTGACAATGATTTGTTTTTCTCATTTCAGGGGTAATAAAAGCCAAGCTCGGAAGAAAACTAGCCGAGAGAGCCAGAAGAGAGCATTTCTTAATAATAATCAAAGAAGGACAAGCCAACGCTTTTTATTCTTCGCAGCTAGATTTTATCCCAGGTGGTACAGTCACAGTTATCTCCCTTAGCGTCGCCATTTATTTTAGAAAATACTTATTTGCAGCAAAGTCTGAATATTTCAAGCAAGAATTTAAGTGCTTTCATTAACGATGCATCGTGTTTGTCTGCTTGAGAAATAAGCCAACCAACAAAAAAGGTAAATGCTTTGGCATGAGTAGGTTTACGTTTACACATCTGTCACTGTCGGGACCACTGGCTACTGATCAACAATATTTAGCCTGGAAACCCATAACTCCGTTCACCTAAGGTTCAGCAATGCTGCTATCAATTTTTTATTGCAAGAATGATTTTCTGTACATATATTTTATACATTTGACTAAATACCTATGAGAATCTTAAGATTAAAAGAAATAAAACACATCTTTACATTCTACAATCTTCAGAAAATGAAAGGGGGTGTTTTGGGCGTGTTCTCATAACTCCGTTCTCTCAAATTTCTTTGATTATCACAGGCAACTGGATTCATTCTATGCATATTATATATAATGAGCATTTAATTTAGACTATAAATGTTCTAAATTGTTAATACTATTTATATTCATTCACATGCATGTCACTGGTTAGTGATTTTTTTTTGGGTACCCCCGAAATATATAGCATTTTGTGACAAATTTTGATTTTTATGCATAAAATTATAAGCAAAAACTGATTTTCTTCTAAATCAGCTGCAATGTTAGTTATTTCTTATTAATTTTACTATGGCATGAATTTAAGAAAGATTTGTTTTCATTTATTCTAAAAAGAGAGTGAACAGAGTTATGGGGATGAACAGAATTATGAGAAAAGGCCATAAGGTCTCCTAATAGGATAATAAATAATGGTAGAGCACTTTACTTCAACACCATCCTGTGTTTCATTGTTTTTCTTGTCCAGAACGAAATTTCCTCAAAACGCCACTTCGCCGTTAATTAGAAATAATGTCCCTTAATTTCCAACATACAAAGCAGACAATTCCTGACACCACAGAATTCCAGAAAAAATTGCTCTTGTTTTTCTAAAAATGCACAGTGCACCATTCACCTCACCCTACGGAAAATCTCGGCTTATCTCGTAATCGTTTTTGATTGGACGACTCAAAAAGCGCTATGTTAACAAAAAACACAAACCAAAATAGAGGCGAAACAGACTGAAAACAAATAAAGAAAACTCGCATTACAGACAATATTTTGTGATTTGAACTTACTCATGAATGAAACCCTACCTAAAATGATGAAATCCTGTTGAAATAATACAATGGTAATGTACAACAGTTGAACTTTCTATTATTTCAACTCACTAACAAGTTTCGATATTTATGCTTTCACTCAAAAGGTGATTCGTATTATCCATATTTTAATCGAGACAAATCCCCACAGAATAGAACAAAATATTCTTGTTAATGCCACATCTCGCAATAGAAATGATTTTTCTGTGCCAGCTTGACCTGTCAGAATGATGTTGTGTCCCTCCAGAATCCTTTCCTCAGCAAACTTTTGTTCACTAGTGAAAGAAGCCATAATTCTTGATGTAGACACAATCCGTTGTAAAAATTTTCGTCCAATCAAATGTGTTACGAACGCAACTGAAGATTTCCGTAGAATCCGTAGGGTGAGGTGAATGTTGCACTGTGCGTTTTAAGAAAAACAAGAGCAATTTTCTCTGGAATCCTGTGGTGTCAGGAATTGTCTGCTCTGGATGTTGTAAAGGGACACTATTTCTAATTAACGGCGAAGTGGCATTTTGAGGAAAATCCGTTCTGGACAAGAAAAACAACGAAACACAGGACGGTGTTGAAGTAATGTGCTCTACCATTATTTATTTACCTATAGAAGATTCTGCTACTGTACCTTCAATATTGTTGATCAGTAGCCAGTGGTCAGGACAGAGACAGTTCACCGACACATAATTTGGAGACATTTCACCAACAGAATTGGAGACAGTTCACCGACATATTTGAAGACAGTTCACCGACAAATATAATATGAAAATAGGCTTAACCTAAATGCGTGCACAGCAGAGACCTATATGTATTCTCTTCGAAAGTCCTTCACAACATCATTAAGAATGAATATCAGTATATAAAAAAATATATGTAAATCAATAATAAGTAATAAAAATTCTCAGCAAAATATGTTCATGACACTTACTGACACTCGTTTCTTGTCACTTCGTGACTCTTATTAGTGAGACCCAAATTTTGTGAATAGCGGTACCCAGTCAGTTCTGCCAACTTCCGGGAAGAAAAAAGGAAGAAAATTGGTCAGAGCGATTTCTGCTGAAAGCATATATCGTTGTATGTGCTTTTCCTTGATCATATTCTCTACCGTAGAGCTCACTTCGTTCGCGACGCACGAGCTGTGCTCGCTATCATTTCATATGTTTTGCTGTAGACAATAAATGGTTTATTAGAGACAAATCAGCAAGGATTTTATGAAAATAAATGAAAATATATGTCTGAAACAATTTTTTTTTTGTCGTTCACGTTTCGAAGTTTTGACAATAACAAAACCAGACATGACCATTAATTACTGGGACAACTAATTATGTACAAACTGGTGTAGAATTTTTCTCAATATAACTTTGGTAAAATGTTTCAAATGTAGCCCGGCGTCCTACTTTATCACGTCCCTTACGACTCAAAGAAAGATAAACGAAGAAGGAAACACTGTACCTTTTATCAAATCATTTATTTATGTACTTCAATCCTTTCTAAACAATCCTGCATAAAACATATTCCAAATCGGCCTGTCAGATTTTTCAGACACATTGTTTTTGTCCGCCATGTGAGTTGTAGTTACGTCACTGGGTCGCCCTTCTTTATCACAGGGTTCACTTAAATGGAAGTTAATTTTAGTAATAGGCAGCCAGTTGACTAAAAGCTCTTCATAAATATTCAGAAACCATTGTGCCACTAAACACCGACTTAGGAATTTCAGTCACAACTTTAAAACTTTGGTTATCGTAATACAAAAGCAACAGGTTGCTGTCTACAAGATACTTCACAGAAAGAGAGATTTGCTGTGAATTTCCTTTGCAGTGGGGACACCTAAATCCATCACACTTCCTTATAACTTTAACTTTCGAACAAAACTGAAGATGTGTTCAGTGGGAACAAATATCGCACTTAGTCGGTTTGAGAAAAATTACCGAAACACAACATCACACTGAGAGATGACCATACAAATTGAAAATCTATGCTCGGGTGAATGCCTCTATACAAATTGCAATAGTGTTAATTAGTTGCTTGCTTCCCTCATTTTGGGATGCTGGGACGGACTTTCCATATATGGTAGTAACGTGACTTTCAGTAAGAGTGACAGCTCTCAGACACTGTCGTCTGTTCCCCAGTACAGAAAAATAAAAAAAGATGACCTAATAAGAAATTATATTGACTTTTAAGGGCAGGGGGTATACAAAAGATTCACAAAAGTAAGTTCTACACAACTTTAATATAAATATAATTTTATGCATCAATTTCCTAGGTTTTTATCCTTTTTTTTCTTTTGCACTCGGTAATTTGATGCCCCGAAATGAAACTAATATACACTGCAACGCCGTTGTTACGCGGTCCCTTATAGTGTGGAAACCGTTATAACGCGGTTGGTCTATGGCTCCCATTCTTTGTGCAGTTTTTTCCCCAATTTTGAAAGTTTTGCCCTTTTTCCGCGGAATTCAGCAGTCAAAAAGATCGTTAGTCTCATGGATTTGCACATTCTGTTTTACCAAAGTTGTCATGAATCAGTATTTTGCCTTTTGGCTATTTCAGAGCACAAAATAGGTGTCATATTTTTCATTCATCTACCTGGTGACCGATAAAAGATTAACCCTTAAAGTGCCAATCACAATTGCAGCAGAAAACAATTCTACTTTTATTTATTATTTTATTTTATTTTTTCAGAGAATAAAGTCTTGACATTTCAGGTGAGTCATCCGCCAAGCAGAGGATTCACATGAAACGTCATGACTTATTGCTCTGAAAAATAAATAGTAATAAATAAAAAATTCAAAATATTGTCTGCTACAATTTTTTGCTTAGCGCCAGTGCTTGCACTAGCTGTCAAAATCAGGAAGTCGCAGGACTTCCTAGCTCCAATATTTGGAAGTCCTGGGGATCATATTTTTTCACTCACTTTCAAAAATTCAACCTTAGTATTCTTAAACTCTCATTTATGGAGTAAAACCACCATTCTTAAGCTAAATAACACATAAATTCATTCTAAATGTTTGCTATAAATGACTAAATATCTTTAAAAGTTGGGAGTTCCAGACTTCCTGGCATTGATTTTTGGAAGTCCCAGGGCAATTTTTGGGAGTCTCTGACTCCCGGACTTCCCTTAACGCAAGCACTGTAGCGCTTTAAAGGTTAGTTTAAACTGTAGCTGTCAATCAGCTCTTTGATCTTGCCTACAGTAACGGTAAATGACTTTGTGTCATTTATGAGTGAAACCTGAGCAAATCAAAACATGCTGTTCAAAAACCCTTTGATGTTATCCTAAGTTGTGAACACATTTGACCCATAAAGTGCCAAGCAAAATTTGTGGTAGACGACAATCTTAATTTATTTTCCCTATTTTTCAGAGAAAACAAGTGTTGACATTTCATGTGAATTGTCTGCCAAGATGATTCACATGAAATGCCAGGCCTTGTTTTCTGTGGCAAATAAAAAAAAAAAAAAATAGTCAAAATTGTTGTCTGCTGCAGTTGTGATTGGCGGTTCATATAGATGAGCTGCCGAAATAAAAATGCCCAAGAGTGTAAAATGTATAACTTCATTTAACCCTTAGAGCGCCAATCCCAACTGCAGTAGAAAACAATTTTACTTTTATTTTTTTCAGAGAGCCAAGCTGATGATTCACATGAAAGGAAACTTAAAAAAAAAAATCAAAACGAGTTGAGCCCTTCGAACATATGCAGACAACGCGGTTCGAAAATCAACCCTGCACATCACCGTATGTTTGAAGTTCTCTTCCATAATTTATTTGTTTGTTATCGGACAAGTGCGAAACAGCAGCTAAGGTCAGGCACCTCAGGAACATCAGCAAGCACGTAGAAAAGCAGTTCAGAGGAAAGTTTCAAACTTTCTTTATCAGCGGACGTCAACGAAAACTAGAGTGGAAGCAGGGAAAAAAAAAAAAAATGGGTGGAGCCCCTCGAACATATGCGGTTTAAAAAATCAAGCCTGCGCATCATCATATGTTTGGAGGTCTCTTCCACCATTTATTTATTTATCAATGTATTTATTTGTTTTTATTTGTTGGCCATTTTCGCTGTTCAGTCTAGATAGTTACTAGCGGTACAGCTGAAGCTATCCATACCTCAAGACTGATTAGGGGTGCTTGATTGGTCATAAAAGAGCAACAAACATTTTAAAGTTTACAAATTTATTATTCACTGGATAAAAACAATGAAGCGGAAATCAAGCAAGGTACATGCACAAAGTTTCAACAATAAACAAACATAAACAACATGCAATATAACTTATAAAATACGTAACATCTCATAATTGGAGGAAATGGCAATCATGCATGCAAAATAGTGGGTGGGGGATGTCGAGATCGGTAGAACGCGGACCACATAAGTTGCTGTCAGCGTTCATGGATCCCGACGACCGCATTATAATGGCGCTGCAGTGTAAACAACCGATAGGAAGCATAACAGATGAGAAATTAGGAGATATGCAAATTTTGCAATTAAGTAGGCCCCGCGATTAAGTAGGAAGCGAGTATAAAAGCTTTAGATGAAGAAATTGAAAATGTTTAGCATAACTTTCAATTAATTATCAACATTCATATGCAGAAAGCAGGTATCTTCCAAGCATATGCAGGTAGCAACGGCCCAGATCAGCCTGCAAATATGGGCAGTCCAATCAAAGTCTATCTATGCAGTCCGGCCATTTAAACAGTGTAAAGTTAATCAGCCTGTGGACGCAATACTATACTGTTCAGAAAATGCGGGTGTGCATGTTAAAACTCGGGGCTTCCGTTAAGTGGACGTACGACGTATATTACGCCCTGAGATTGCCACACGACAGCCAAATTGAACTTAAAAGACGTACCGCGGACTTCCGAAATTTCTTTTGTCCGTCTGAAATAGACACCCGAGACGTCCAAAATTGTCGAAAAGCCCACCCACTTTTAACGAGTTATATGATGTTTGCCCCCCTACTTACCTGAAATTCGCTACCTGTGTTGACTGAGCTTTAAGAACGTCCCACTTTCCACTTGCGGGAGTTTTATTGACAGCCGTGTCACCCTTTTGAGGCTCCCTTTTGATGGCTGTGTGATGTCTAGCGTGCTGAGTTGATTAATTGTTTGTATAATTAAACTTTCTCCTGCGACTCCCGAAAATATTCCGTGAAATTATATGAAGTCATTATTATTTTTTAAAATTCACGTCTTAAAAGCTAAAATTATTTATTTTTTTTTTTTTTTGTCATATGGGCAAGATATTGATTTTTTTTTCTTCTTCTTCTTTTATTAGGTTTGCAAGGAAAGGTTGCCATTATTAAATCTTTATGAAATGTAGTCTTTTTGGATTTTTTTTTTTTTTTTTTTTTTTAATACTCTTCTGATTTGACTCCCTTGAAGAACAAAATAAAATCAGTATTAAACAAGTTAAAGGTTTACAAAAAAATTTCTTGCAGCATTTTTTTCTTTTTTTTTGGTTGTTTATTTTTGTTTTGTTATTGTTTGGTCCAATATTGAAGTATAGGAAAAACAAATCAGCCAAAGACTCATGAGCTTATAATATAGTCATGCTTCTGTGGTGTGTCCTCCGTCAGAAAGCACTTCTCCCTAGAAGCAGCAAACTTCTCCCTATTTTCCCTGGAGGGAGAAGTCACTTCTTCCTTAATTCCTGGGCCAGCTTGGTCGCTTAGGTTACAGTTCACCAAATATCAGCAGAGATATGCCCCAATGAAATTTTTTAAATTTTTTTTTTTTTTTTTTTTTTTTTTGTAATTCCACTTACAGTTTATATCAGGAGCACTGAATTATACAGGAGCCAGTTTTTGTGCTACATCTTTTTACTTGCCATGGGCTTACAATGCCCCGCTTGGCGGAGCTCTTGTTATAGAACACGATCAAACCTTTCAGAAACCTTTGCTGTAATCAGTAAGTGTTATGCAATTTTATCAATGTTTATAGTTGGTATTGGTGCCATGAAAGAACAGGAGAGTATGATGATGATTTATAGAAGCAGCTACCACACAGACAACACTATAAGGAAATCACTTACATGTTACATACAGACCCACAACAGTGATTGATGTATCACACAATGTGTAGATTATTATTAACCAAGTAGTTATCAACATTTAAATCTATGTCAGACCAAGATTTCAGACACGGTTTACTATATGGAACTTAGTTAAGGGCAGATAATTCATAAGCAAGAGTTGTCTTCCATGTTCATTACACATTGCCTCAGTGTCATGCATGCATCTGTAAATTTTCATAAATATATTCCATACGGTTTAGGAGTTATGGCCCACACACGGTTTACTATATGGAGCTTAGTCAAGGGCAGATAATTCATAAACCAAAGAAGCAAGAGTTGTCTTCCATGTTGGTTACACATCACCTCAATGTCATGCATGCATCTGTAAATTTTCATAAATATATTTCATACAATTAAGGAGTTATGGCCCGGAAACGGTTTACTATATAGAACTAAGTCAAGGGCAGATGATTAAAAAACCAAACAAGCAAGAGTTGTCTTCCTTTTTCACGACACATTGTCTCAATGTCATGCATGTACCTGTAAAGTTTCCTAAATATATTCCATATGGTTTAGGAGTTCTGGCCCGGACATGGTTTACTATATGGAACTAAGTCAAGGGCAGATAGTTCAAAAAACGAAACAAGCAAGAGTTGTCTTCCTATTTCACGACACATCGTCTCAATGTCATGCATGCACCTGTAAAGTTTCATAAATATATTCCATACGCTTTAGGAGTTATGGTCCGGACACGAATTGGGACGTACATACGGGACAGACGGACAGGAAGGGCAGATAATTAAAAAACCAAACAAGCAAGAGTTGTCTTCCTTTTTCACGACACATTGTCCCAATGTCATGCATGCACCTGTAAAGTTTCATAAATATATCTATATGGTTTAGGAGTTATGGCCCAGACACGAATTGGGACGGACGTACGGGACAGATGGACAGGGGTAACACTTTGATAGAAATTCACATATTTAATGACAAACAGTGCAGATCCAGGTCAGTTGACTTCTTCAGATCTGAATTTACACTGTTTGCTAAGACAGGGCATGTTGTGTTCAGCAAGAGAAGGGTTAAGTGCTGATTTCCAGTTCAGGCATATAACCACTTTAAAGGGAATAGATACAGTTTCAGAGGAGGCAACTCTGTTGAAAAATAAAGTGCCTTTCTTCTGAAAAGAGGTCTATTCTAAAAGAAAAGAATTTGCTCTTTTTGGGAGCAATTTTTTCCACTTAGGTAAACCCTTTTTCAGAAGGGACTTGGTATGCAGGAAAGCAAACAGGAAATCACAAAAGCTGTCTCCTTTGTAGAAAATGGCAGAAAATCCATCAAGTGTACCAATCCCACTTTACATAAAGGCCCTGTGCTTGTTCCCCTTGATTTCGTCATATATATTTTGGTGGAGCTATAAGAACATGACTATTTCTGTTCACTAATTGTTTTTAGCAGGGCTGTGGAAATACCATGCCCAACGTCCAACTTGGCGGGGGTGGTGAAGGTGTCCTGTAGCTTTTGTCGCCGGAGCGCCCAACTGATATTGGCTTACAGTTGGGCAAGGCCTGCTGTCCTTGCAGCAGGTAAGGGTAGAGGGAGAATGTTGTTATTTCTTTTGTTCCTTCATTTTCTTTCATTTCCCTTTTTCTTCCCTATTCTTCTTTTTCATCTCCTCTACTATTTTCTTCTTTTCTCTGGGAGATGACACAAAATGATACACAAGGGTTGATGTGTCATTAAACCCCAACACAATCAATCAGTCATGTCTAACTTGGCGGCCTCAGTGGCTCAGTTGGAAGCGTGTCCGACTGGAGACCAGGTCACTGGTTCGACCCCCACGGAGGTTGACAACATTCTTTCGTGGAGATTGATCATGAAATATTTTCTACGGTCATTCTCTCCTTTCCACTGATTCAAGAAGGTCAGTTGTCAGTTTCTGGCGAAAGAATGTGCACAATACTGGTTAACTGCTTAGAGGACTAAGCCTGCCCAGTAGATGTTTGGTTAGGTAAACTGACTGCGCTCAACATGACCCCATTGGGTTGAATGGGCCTTAAAACCTCAACACAAACAAATGTCTAACTTGGCCCATTTTCCTGAAGACAGTAAGAAATTTCAGTTTACTTGTCCTGGGATAAGGACTCTAGCTGAGAAGAGTATCCAGATTATGAGATACATATTTTTCTTATTTCTTGAATAAAACATATTGTGGGCACTCATTAGAAGTGCCTTGGTGAGGTGCTTCTAATGAGTACCACAACAAATGTTTTCTTTCGAGAATTAACACTTGTCCTGCTGAACCCGGAAATACTTTGCCTTTGCAAACAGTGAAGATCCAGATCAGTTGGCTTCTGAAGAAGCCAACTGATCTGGATCTGCACTGTTTGCTATTAAGTATGTGAATTTATAGCAACAATCCAGATCAAGTATTCTGATAGGCTGAAAATTAGTAGTGGGTGTTGCGTCTTAATTTATTCAGCAGGACAAGGGTTAAGAAAAATGTTCAGGCAAGTAAATCTTAGTTGGACAAGTGGATTTTGAACATTAACTTGTCTGTGGACAAGTTATAAAATTTGATAATTCCACAACCCTGTCTTTAGCATTGCTTTTTCTTTTATTTCAGACTCTCAAGTGTATTTCTATGATGGAGGGGTATACTGAAATGGAAGCTTATCCTCAGAGAGTCAGTGCTGCTCTTGTGTCTTCAGATTCAAGTCTCCGAGATAGTACAGAAGTATCCTCTAATGCGAGAACAGCCCTTCATGGTCTGGATGTACCTGTGATAGCAGTTACTACTGCAGCCTCTAGTTTTGTCTCCAATGATGTTGACATCCCAGGCTACCAAGGCAGCAGCTCTGTGAGATACTCAACTCACCTATCAGAAGTTCCTACAACAGCATATGCAGCTGAACAGTCAAGATACCCTTCACATTTACCCCCAACCTCTGCTATATCTGCTTATGATCCTAGAAGTTATACTTACAACCCAGGAGGTTTTCCTGTACAACAGCAGCATGAGATTAGTTTAAGTTATGGAGCACTGTCACAACAATATATAAGTCAGGCACATCATGAAAGTTTTAGAACAGATTCTGAAACTTACAATGCAGCACTTGCCTTGGTTCAGAGTCAAAACAAAATTTATACAGATGAATCTGGTGGTCAGTACTTCCAGTTAGAAACTAACACAGCAGACAGTCCTAATTACAAAGTACAGGTAATACATACACATTTAGTTGATAATTCTACGCAGAATGTAAGTACTGACACAGAAGCAGGTCATATTGAAAAGGTTACTTATGTCTCAGAAAAGCCAAGACTAGAAGTAGTAGGTGGTGAACATTCAGGGACTTTGGTTACTGATGATAGGACTGGACCAGATTTGTCAAAGCAACAAGTTCAAAATGAAGTGGTTATAGAAACTGCTGAATTAACTGATGTTCAAAGTAATCCTGGTGTTCTGTGTGGAAAAACTGTTGTTTTGTACAGAGCAGAGAGTATAGAAGCGGTTAATTCCCATGTAACCGCTCAAGCTCAAGGCAGTGATAAGATTGTGCATAAATTTAGTGACACAAATGAGGATGAGCTGCATAAGCAGACCTCTGTGAGCAATGAGAATGTTACTGGAAATGTGGAAGCAATAAAAAGAACTGTCACCAAAACTGATCTAAGGCAAAAAGATACTGCATCACAAACAGACGGTCCTGATTTGGAATGTAGGTTTGGTGTTTTACTTGAAGAACTTAAAGATACTCCTGTAGGTAAAGCTCGATGTATAAAATTAAAGCCAGTGAAGTGTTCAGACCTAGAAGGACAAAGTGTTTTCTTTGATATAGAAGTAGACAATGCATTACATGTAAGTTCTATTGAGAAAACTTGGTTGTCAGAGAAATCATCTAAATATTCATTTCATATTTCTAGTCATAAAGATGTGGAAAGAAAATCTACCTCACGAAAAGACAATAGTGATAGAAGTCCTGTGCCTGTTAAATCAGCAGAAAAGTCTGATGTCGTTACCAAAGACACGGTCATAAAAATATCAGTACCAGTCATCAAAGAAGAGTTTGATAACAAAATTATGACAAGGGCAAGAAAACGGAAGATGCCAAAACCTGTGAAAAAACAAACCTCAAAAAAAGTTCACAAATCGCAAAGTAAAAAGCCAAGAACTGAATTGAAAATTAATCTCAAAAAGAAAACGAAAGATAAAAAACCAAAGTCAAAAGTTCAGCCTTCAAAGGAGCAGGAATCTTCAAATCACAGTGATTATGATGAAAATGATGACATTTCTGATATAGATTATGTTAGTAAAGAAAATGACTATAATGCAACAGTTGATGATGTTGTTGATGAAGCTACTGATTTTGAAGCACCTTCTTTTGATACCAGTAACAATTCAAACCCAGTTGAAAATATGACTGAAGTAGAAATAAAAGAGGAGCAAATTGACAAAAAAGCAATTGGTGATAATATTAAACAATCAAAGAAAGTTAAAAAACAGAAAACCAAAGCAGAAAAAAATATTGAAAATGAAGCTGATGTTAGTTTGAGTGGGGAAATTGTCGAAACAGATGAGGGAGAAAGTCCTGAAATGAAAGGGAAGAAAAGAAATGTAGAGTCCTCTGCTGAGGAGACAAAACCCAAAAGAAAATACACTAAAAGGATGTGCTACAACAAAACAGAAATGAACTACTCTGTGAGAAAAACGGAAACTGGTGAGTGCCTTCTTGTTCTAATGTCTAAACATTGCTACTTCTGTAAATGCTTTGGACAGAGGTTATTCAGGTGATTTGTTGTTTTCATTTTGCCACAGAAATATACTCTGGGATCTCATGATCGTGCTGATTATTACATGATATCCTAGAATATTAAAGCTTCATATTCCTCAAAAATAGACTCTTTTTTTTTATCGAAGAAAGGTTTGATAAATTGATATATGTTATTAATACCATCAGAAAATGTGGCATCTGACAGCCTGTAATATTTAATTTAGTCTCTCGTTTTTGAACTGAATCAAAAATGAAATGATTTTTTATCATATATCTGAATTAATGTTGGCAATTCCGATAGCAGGATGTCTGTTATTTATAGAAATAATGCAAACAGTGTAGACCCTAATCAGATGCTACATTTTGTGGCATCAGATCTAGATCTGCACTGTTTGCCAAATACCCTTTTAGGTATCTGCAGACCAAAATGGGTTAAGGAGGAGTATTTGATGATAGGTCCGAGATAATTTTTCTCCAATTCACATGTTACTCATCACATGAACCTTAGTGAGGTGCTTCTGATGAGTACCCTCAACATATACAGGTAATAAGAAAAAAATCATCCCAGAATTGTCGCAAATAGTCCTCCTTAACAAATCCTGATATCAGAAAGAAAAATTGGGACAGTTCCCATTACTGGTTTTCCAAAATACTATGAGCAAAGACCCATATCGGACTGCTGATCAGGGTCTGTTGAAACTGTTTGCCATTCAGTCAAAAGTTTCTAGAATCTTTGACATGCTACATTCTTGAGAAGTTAGTCAAATAGAGTTGTCCAAAAATTCAGGAAATGCTCAGGTATTTTGATAAACCCTTTCATCCCCACAGACCTTTACAGATACCTTTGCAAACATCCTTTGCACAATCCAGATGAGACCCATTAGACCCATTTTTGAAAGGACTTGAATATTATGGTTTCGGTGGCTCAGTTGGATGCGCCGTCCGACTGGAGACCAGGAGGTCGCGGGTTCATCCCCCGCGGAGGTCAGCAACATTCTTTCGTGGAGAGGTCATTCTCTCCCTTCCGCTGATTCAAGAAGGGCATTTGTCAGTTTGTGGCGAAAGAATGTGCACAATACTGGATAACCGTTTAGAGGATTAAGCAAATTCCTGTCTGGAGAAGTTGTCTCCTGAAAAATGTGGCAAAATCACCACATCACAGGGTCACACACATTTAGAGTTCTGAAGGCAGGGAAAGGATTATCAAATTGAAATTTTAGGACAATTACATGTATATGTATGGTAAGGTCCACAGGCTTCCTAACATAACCTTTAAAATCTACAGAAAACCTACATTTTTTTTTGTCTATTTGTGTAAAAACCTATATATCTTTATTGTGCTGATGATCTCTTCAAAAGAATTCTTTTATTTTAATACAAAAACCTATATTTTTTGGCAGAATTGCCTCCTGATTTTAATGCCCCCAACTTCAAAGAAGTTGGAGGGGCATATTGCTTCTGGGGCGTTCGTCCATCCGTCCATCAGAATGTTCGTCCGTTGATCATGCTTTTTAATGCATAGCATAACTTTAGAACTGTGCATACTACTGTTTTGAAATTTCTTATATGGATTCCTCATGAAAAGATAGCAGACACATATTTTTTTCTTGACAGGATTATGCCCTTTTCCTGAGTTATGGCCCTTTGAAAAAATATGGATGCAATCTTGTCAGCAAAATATCCCAAAATCTATGGAAGCTAGAGCCTTGAACTTGATGAATAGACTGGTAGTGATGAGTAGATGACCTATTTAACTTTTGAATTAATTTTGAAAAATACTTCTTGAGTTATGGCCCTTTGTAATTTTGGGCATTTTTACCTTGTCAGCAAAATATCTTAAAAATTGTTAGAGCCCTGAAACTTGGTGAATGGATTTGTAGTGATGAGTAGATGACCTAATGAACTTCTGAATAAATTCTGAAAAATACTTCAGGAGTTATGTCCCTTTGTAATTTTTGGCATTTTTACCTTGTCAGCAAAATGTCTCAAAAACTGTTAGAGCTAGAGCCTTAAAACTTAGTGAATGGATTTGTAGTGATGAGTAGATGACCTGATTAACTTTTGAATAAATACTGAAAAAATATTTCATGAGTTATGGCCCTTTGTAATTTTTTGGCATTTTTACCTGTCAGCAAAATGTCTCAAAAACTGTTGGAGCTAGAGCCTTGAAACTTTATGAATAGACTGGTAGTGATGAGTAGACAACCTGATTAACTTTAGAATAAATTTTGAAAAATACTTCTTGAGTTATGGCCCTTTGTAATTTTTGGCATTGTTATCTTGTCAGCAAAATATTGCAAAAATTGTTAGAGCTAGAGACTTGAAACTTGGTGAATTGATTGGTAATGATGAGTTGGTGACCTGATTAACTTTTGTTTAAATTCTGAAAAATATTTCATGAGTAATGGCCCTCTGTAAATTTGGGCATGTTTCTCTTGTCAGCAAAATATCTCAAAAACTATTGAAGCTGGAGCCTTGAAACTTGATGAATAGGTTGGTTGTGATGAGTACATTTGTAGATGACCTGATTATGCCTCCAGTTTAGAATGAAATTGATGGAGCATATTATTTTGCCTTCGTTCGTCCATCCGTCTGTTTGTCCATTTGTCACACTTTTTTGTGCATGCCATGTCTTAAGAACCCTGCATGCTAGGGTTTTGAAATTTTATTTATGGGTTCCCCATGAAAAAATCGCTGACCCTATTTTTTTTTGTCCAGCATATTTGTTTTAGAGTTAGTTCCCTTTTGATAAAATAACATTGAAATCTTGTATATTTGTGCTGTTCTTACCGTCATGGGCAAGCAGTGTTGGAGTCAAGCAGTGTTAGAGTCAGGCAATTGAGGGCATAGTGTTTTACAAACACCAGCTCTAGTTTTATATGGCCAATGTTGTTTTCTGGTGCAGCTGCTTGTGAATGTTTTGAAAAAGGCATTCTTCAAACAGCTGAGAGTGCACAGTGTTTACCGGCTCGACATGACTAATACCGTATTTGACCTAATTACCGCACTGTGCGCTTAGGTTTTTCAAAATTACTGGGAACACTCAATTGTGATAAAATATAAATCTACCTACTAAGGGTACACTGTAAAAAAAGATCAGGAAAGGACTTATTTGATAATGATTATGCGAATTATTTTTCTCATTTTCTTTATAAAGGCATATGTTGTGGATACTCATTTGAATTGCATCGACAAGTCGATGCAATTCAAATGAGTACCCACAACATATGTCTTTATGAAGAAGTAGACAAAAGTATACTGGCTGTAATCTGAAGACTACAGAATTGCTTGACTGTGCGTTTTAGGAGTATGTGCGGTAATCGGGTCGAATACGGTAGGTTTACTGGGCTCGGCTGTAAAACCTCAACTCAGTCAATGCACTGTGTTTTTCTTTGAGTTTTTCCTATGCTCTTTTTCATCAGACCATCAACAGAGACATAGCTACTTCTGTAGGTAAGTCTTTCTATTAATGGTCTGAAGAAGACATTATCTGGCTGGCTCATTTAACTACAATTTGGTGCTGTATACAAGGTTCAGATCAGGAAAATATCTTGATTGCTGACTCGGGTATTATGGTCAAATTACTTTGACTGGAATAATAATTCATAATGAAGAAGCTCTGGTAGTAAGAAAATATGGCATGATGTGGTTGTAGAAGAACGTTTATTTAAACTATATTTTTGTTGAAAAACCTGTAAAAAAAAAACTATATTTTGGGTAAAAAAACAACAAGAAAAAATCTATATAACTAGAGCAAGTCGATGGCGCACCATCGCATATCCCCACACCAGCGTCATCACATATCACCGAGCACATCAAAATTTCAAATGCGTTCCTCCAGTCCTCATCCATAGGGCTATTACCTATGACAATTTCAAGGTTCTAGCTCAAAAAGCAGTTGTGCGACAATCAAAAAAAAGTGGACCCAAAATCCTACTTTCTGACCTCTGGTGACACCCAGACATGCCCAGACAAAATTTTTTTACCACCATATTCTACTCATCATTACCTTTGATTTGATATGCAACATGACTGTGTTTGTACAAAATGGATTTTGGACCCTTCGGGGGGCCTCACCCCCCTGGCCCTGCCTCCAGGGGTTACATCAAAATCGTATGTGTTCCTCTGGTCCTCATCCATAGGGCTATCGCCTGTGAATGTTTCCAGATTCTAACTTAAATGGTCTAGGAGCAATGGTGTGACATTACAGATGGACGGACGGACGGGGGCTAACACAGTAGCCCCGCTTTTCCTTCGAAAAGCGCGGGGATAAAAACCTATATATGTGTATTTTCCAAGTGGACAACTAGAAGGCCTGTAAGGAGTTATAGTGTCCAAATACATGTACAGTCTGTATTTTGGATAACGTCAGTAATATTACATATTTACTGTGGGTTTGGACTGCTGCTGGTGTAAGCAGAAATTTTACACTGATTACATGTACATGTAGTTGAACATTGTCAGCTTTACTAGGGTTGACTAAAATGTTATGTAGAATTCAGGAGAAATTTGCATTTTGCTATCTGTTTAGCAGATGAATAAAAATGAGAAACTTGCCCAGCATACAGTAACTCCAGATAAGGCATTTTTCGTAAAAAGAGGAAATATTTTTCTTATGTCTCCCCTAAAACATTAGAAGCTCAAAGCTCAATGCCAGAGTATCCTACTTTGCTCTTTGATGATTGATTATGTACCTGATGTTTTGGCTGCCAAAATCTATTCTGCACAGACAATTTCTGTTTATAAAGCCATTCTGCAAACACTGTAGATTAGATAAAGAAGGTTCAACCCTTAGTGCCAATGACAAATGCAGCTGATGATATCCTGATACACCTGGGCCCAGTTGTTCAAAACTAACGATGTCATTAGTTAACGATTCGTTAAAATTTACATCGAGTGATACGCAAATATGCTGAAATTTTTTGCTGAAAAAATGTGAGTAGCTTTTGCAGTGCAAAAGCTACTCACATTTTTTCAGCAACAAATTTCAGAATATTGTACATTGAAGCCGTTAAAATAGTTAACGAAATGACCCTTATTGAGCTTGTTAAGCTAACGACGCTTTGAACAACTGGGCCCTGATTACACCCTTTATTCTGGGGTCCATGCCTGTTGGTCTGAACATTCTGATTCATCATTCATTTCTGGATTTATGAGTTTGGATTACGGCTTAGATACCATCACCGCAACTACTTTGTTTTGTTTTCAGAGAAAATAAGGCTTGGCAAGCCTTCTGTTCTCTGAAAAAAAAAAAGAATGGCTTGGTACTTTTAGTTAAGCATTGAAGATGTGTATTTCAGCATTAAGCTTTAAAGCAGGGCTTAAACTACTCATTGTACCAAAACCTTATCTGGGGTACTGGAAGCGCCTGTAGAAATCAGAAAAATATTATGCAGATACCCTCTCTTAACTGGAACTAAGTATCTAGTCCAAGTGGCTTAGTTGGTAGAGCCTCTCCTTTGGATTGGAAGGTAGGTTATGAGTTCATTGATCAGTCCTTATCCTGGTCAGACCTAAGACTTGCTGACCTTGGTACACCACCATAGCGTTCAGCGGCCATAAAATACAAAACATTTTGGATGTACACTACCGTTTTAATACATAAAGAGAAAACTAACAACAAGACTGCCTTCAGAACTAGAATGCACACCTAAATGATTATTTTCAAAAGATATATTGATGAATTACCTAAATAGTAGGCAGGGCTTCTGGTCAGCTTCTAGCACTATGCACTGTTGCTGGGATCCAAGCAAAAACAGTGATAGCTAAACAACTGTGTTGTATCAAAACAAAATTTATGGTAATTTTTCTATATAATATACATGTATACACTTGTTTGGGTGTAATACTTCTGGGGTCCGCTTTTACACTGTCTTATATTGGAAACCGTATAAAGAGGTTCTAATGTTCTAGCTACTCTTTTGCATGATGCTTCATAGTTCTAGGTAAGAGTGGGTATCAGGTATATATTTTTCTTATTTCTCCACAAAAAGATATGTTATGGGTATTCATTAGAAGTGCAATGAGTATCCACAACATGTCAATACTTTTGGATTGAAAAAAAAAACCATCTTATCAAGAGCTATGATGCTTAACATTAGGAAGAACTAAGACTGGTATCACATCAGGGTCCAGTTGTTCAAATCGTCGTTAGCTTAACGAGCTCGTTAAGGGTCATTTCGTTAACTGTTTTAGCAGATTCAATATACAATATTCTGATATTTTTTGCTGAAAAAATGTGAGTAGCTTTTGCACTGCAAAAGCTACTCACGTTTTTTCAGCAAAAAATTTCAGCATATTTGCGTATCACTCAATGTAAATTTTAACGAATCGTTAACTAACGATGTCGTTAGCTTTGAACAACTGGGCCCAGTATGTCTGGTGTATCAAACTGGAGTGAGGCAGCATTATATTGGTCACATCCTGTCATCCTCACAATATGACTGAAAGAGTGTTGACAATCCCCTTAAATTTCAACTCAGACAAACTTTGTTTCAGTCAGCATTGGGGATATGTCAGGAACTGAAGAGTACATCCCCAACTTACATGTACAGCCTGTTATTAAATTAAGTTATATGTCTAAATTGATATTTTTGGGAATTCTTAAAGTATCTTCATTTTAAAAGAATATGAGCTGCAATGTTTTGTACTGAGGGAAGTCTCAGATCAGCCTGTGTATCCATGCTGTCTGATCAGAGTTCACTATCTGCTTGTGGAATCTTGGATCCTTATTTATTCACAGAGCATCTAGTGAAAACTGATCAGACTGTGTGGAGGTGTAGGCAGGTCAGTTTTCACTAGATGTTCTTGTCTGACATTTTCCTATATTATTGCATAAAAATAAAAAGCAATGCCGCATGTTACTAACAGCCGTGCATTAACCGGCAAAAGGCCGTGTATTAAGGCAATTCATGCGCTGTAAATGCATGTCTACGCAACTTTCAATATGCCAGGGCCACAGAAATGCCGCCGTCACAAGATGTGTACTACCTGGCCCTAGAACGAGCATAGTTCATGGAAATTGCATTTGCGAGACATCAGTGAAAATGCAAAACAAAATAGTGCAAGAAATAACGTGAAATGTAACAAATGTTTTCACTTTTTATGCAATAATAGTGATCGAACATGGTTTTTCAATGCAGTAACATTCGCCAGGTCCCTTGCGAGTTGTTGAAAACCGCAGCCTTCAGCCTCGGTTTTCAACACCTCCCACGGGACCTGGCGAATGTTAATGCATGAAAAATGAAAAATCATGTTTGATCCCTATATTGCTGTTCATATCTTCTCTTGTTTGTGTAAACTGTATTTCATTTGCTTTGCTTCATGCTAACCAATCTTTTTGGTGATGGCAAAAGGATTTGGTATGTTTAAGAAGGTGGTTCCATTTTTTTAAGAAAAGAAGAAAAATACCTAAAGTAAATATTACACTAATTTGTAGCTCTAGATAAGGTGGGTATCCAGGGCCCAGTTGTTCAAAACTAACGATGTCGTTAGTTAACGTATGGTTAAAACTTTGATCATTAAATATATATATATACGCTTTTATTTTTGCTGAACAAATGTGAGTAGCTTTTGCATTTGCAAAAGCTACTCACATTATTTCAGCAAAAATATCTGTGAATTACAAATGTAGATATTGTACTTACTAGAACGGTTAACATTTTGACCACTAACAAGCTTGTTAAGGTAATCATGCTTTGAACAACTGGGCCCAGATAAATATTAGCTTATATCTCCATGAAACATATTTTGTGAGTACTCATTAGAAGCATTCTTGCTTGAGCATTTTTAATTTGTACCCACAAGATATCTTTCATAGAGAAATAAGAATAATACCAATATTTTTCAGTTGAAAGTATGGGCCTCATCCAGTGCTATACTCTATATTTTGAGATAATAGTTTAATGCTTTAAGAATTTCCAAAGATAGTCTTTCTGTAGGCTCAAAACAGAGCAATCAAAACAGAGCAAACATTTAACTTTAACCATTCTCTTGGCTAGTTCATCAGATGACAAATTGGTGATATTTTTCTTATTTTTCACAGAAAACAGGATTTGACATTTCATGCAAATTTTCTCCACAGGAGACTGTTTGCTTGAATGTCAAAACCTGTTTTCTGAGAAAAATAAGAAAAATATTGCAAAATGTCGCCTGCTGAAAATTTTACCCAGAGTGCTACTGTATTAAAAACTATTACATTTACATGTGATAGTCAGCACAGATGGGTATTTGTAGACAAACTTTTTGTAATAGACACCAAATTTTATAACCTGTACTTGCATCTTTTAATCTCGGAACCACCTTCTTTATTTGCAGGTCGCCGGACATTCGTTTGCAATATTTGCTTTTATGAGAGTAAGCAGACGGGTAATATGCGAAGCCACATGCGTGCCAGACACACTGAAGAGAAGCCTTTTGAATGTGATATTTGTCATAAGGTATTTTCATCACAGAGCAATTTGCGTGGACATTGGAGCATACACAAAGACGATCGTCCATATCTCTGCTCAATTTGTGGTACTGCTTTCAAAGCAAACTCAAATCTACAAAAACACATCATGCGTCACCTTGGAGATAAAAGATTTACATGTAACACTTGTGGAAAACAGTTTGTAACTAGTACAGATTTGAGAAGACACCATCGTGTTCATAGCAGTGAGAAAAGCTTTTTATGTGATCTGTGCCCTAAAGGCTTCAAGGATGGAACATCTTTATCCCGACATATGTTTTGTCATACAGGAGTGAAAAACCATTTATGTACATTTTGTGGTGAAGCTTTTGCAAGGAAAGATAACTGCTTCACACATATGAAGAAACATCATTCTCATGAAACAGATATACTGCCTCCTCCACTGAAGAGACTTGAACATTATGTGAACAGTCCAGAAGCAGATGAAGAGAAAGATGCTGACCCAGATCCTAAACCTCTTCTAGCAGAATCAAGTTTAGAGCCAGTTATAGTGGTAGAGTCTCTGAATACAACTCAAACACAACCAGTCACAGAATCTCACATGGCAGTTCCTTATATCAGTAAATCTGATGGGACGTCCTATACAGATTTAATGGCGGTTGAAGAATTGACAAATCTAAGTAAACTAACGCAGCACCAGCATCAGTATGAGACATATATACCAATATCAATGCAGGGTCCGAGTTGGTAGAATATTCATCTTGTTCAAACAGAGGACTAATTAACGATAAGAAGTTGGTGATATTTCTGGGATGAGTTTTCTTATTTTTTCTTATTTTTCCATTTAGTGAGGTACTTCAAATGAGTACCCATGGATTTATGGGAAAATAGAAGAAAAAAAAAGTTGTAGAATTATTATCAAATACTTGTCCTTAACAGGTCCTCTGATAGATACATGTAGGTCTAAGTATGATGTGTTATTTATTTTTTCAACCAAAAAGTATTACAATGTATGGTCAGCTACAAAAACAGGTCTTGGGTACTCCTTAAAAAGCAGGCCAGCTTGGCATTTCCATGAATATTGCCATGTCCCTTACCCTGATTCAAGAAGGGCAGTTGTCAGTTTCTGGCGAAAGAATGTGCACAATACTAGTTAACCGCTTACAGGACTAAGCCTGCCCAGTAAACGTGTGGTTAGGTAAACTGACCGCGCTTAACATGACCCCATTGGGTTGACTGGGCCGTAAAACCTCAACACAAACAAACAAACTAGAACAGTTAACATTTTGACCACTAACGAACTTGTTAAACTAATGATGTTTTGAACAACTGAACCCAATTTACAGTATCCAGTGATTCTGTAAACAGAGAGTGAAGGCCCTGATCAGACCATGCTGTATCTGTATGCCCATACCTTTTTTCCTTTGCATGGCTAAAATATATCCCAAGAAGCAGTATTTACCAAGTCTGTACACTTTGAATACTTTTAAGCAGCAGACTTTTGTAAAATAAAATCATTTTGAACTGTTCTAAAGTCAATGTTTTATTTTTTTAAAATTGAATTTTTGTGAAATCAATTTAAATACTGGATTTATGAAAACTATGTCCCTGACAGAAGTTTTTCAGGAGAACAACCACCAACTTCTCAAAAAAGGTTTCTGCCCTCTGCTATGTCTGAAGCTGTGGTTTGATGCAAATTTCAGTGAATTCCAGTTTGCCTGAAAATATTAGTTTCCGTAAGTCCTACCTTGACAGACTGTAGTTATGGTTTGTTGTTTGCTCAATGCATGATTAAAGGTAAACTATGTGGGTTGTTCAAAATAAACCATGTATACATGTATTCTATACAGGGAAAATTTACCGGCCTCGGTGGCTCAGTTGGATGCGCCGTCCGACTGGAGACCAGGAGGTCACGGGTTCAACCCCCGCCGAGGTCGGCAACATTCTTTCGTGGAGATTGATCATGAAATATTTTCTACGGTCATTCTCTCCCTTCCGCTGATTCAAGAAGGGCAGTTGTCAGTTTCTGGCAAAAGAATGTGTTAACCGCTTAGAGGACTAAGCCTGCCCAGTAACCGTGTGGTTAGGTAAACTGACCGCGCTCGACATGACCCCATTGGGTTGACTGGGCCGTAAAACCTCAACACAAACAAACAGGGAAAATTAAGAATCAACTACAGTAACATGTAATTATTATTATTTTTTTTTTTTTTGTCTGCTAAACATAGCATGAAGTTTCATCTGCATTAATGGATTAGTTTTGATTGTGTCTGTTATCCTTAACGTATTTTCAAAACAAATTGTATAACGAGCCTCCAGATGTGTGCTTTGTTGAACTTATAATATTTTTCCATGTATGGACAAGATTTGAAGTAAGCTGTTCATACATTTACATCTGAATGGCGTGATTGGCAAAACTGAATTTAGCTTATGTTCAAAAAATAAAAAGTTGGGAACTCTCCCTCTAATCAGAGCAAAAACTACAGAAAAAATAAAATAGGAAATTCTAAGGAGAAGTCTGTGGTCGTTCTCCTGAATAACTTTCACCAGGGACTTGTGTTTCATAAATTCATAAAAAGATATCTGCGAAAATTAGATTTTATAAAGAAGATAAAACATTGACTTTAACATAGCCAGATGTCTGCTTGTCACATAGATTGTAGTGATAAGATTAATGAGGTTGTATTTATAGCCCGGCTTTGAAAAAGTGGGGCTATACTGGATTTGCTTAGTCCTTCCATCATTCCTTCATTCCGTCCATCCTCATCATACGTTTTAGTCATTTTTCTCAAAAACTGTGAGGGTTACAAAGTTGAAACTTGGTACACACATACCCAGTGGATTGATGTATTGTATATACTGGAATCAGGGGAAATGGTCTATAAGGGTCCATAACTCTTGGGAGTTATATCCCTTGATAGGTTTTACAGTTTACCATTAATGAAAAATTTTTGTTACAGATTTCTCAGGAACTATCAAAACTTGATACACACTTGGACAGTGGGCTGATATATCCTGTATAATCAGGTTCAAGGGCCTATAACTTTTGTGTCATATCCCTTGATTGGTTGTACAATTTGCTATTAATGAAAAGTTTTCGTCACACTTTTCTCAAGAACTATAAGGGTTGTAAAGTTGAAACCTGGTTCACACATGGACAGTGGGTTGATGTATTGTGTATACTAGAATCAGGGCCAAGGGCCTATAACTTTTGGAGTTAAATCCCGTGATAGATTTTACAATTTGCAAATGAAAAATTGATAGATTTTACAATTTACCATCAATTAAATATTTTTCGTCATAGATTTCTGAGGAACTTTGAAAGCTGTAAAGTTAAACTTGGTACACACATGGACAGTGGGCTGAAGTATCGTGTATACCAAAATCAGGGCCAAGGGCTTATAACTCTTGGAGTTACGTCCCTTAATAGGTTTTACAATTTGCCATAAATGAAAAATTTTTGTCACATTTATCTCAAGAATTGTAAGGGTTACAATGTTGAATCTTGGTACACACATACATGGGTTGATTTATTGCGTATACCAGAATCAGGGCCAAGGGCCTATAACTTTTTGAGTTTAATCCCTTGATAGGATTTATAATTGGCCATAAATGAAAAATTTTCAGGACAGATTTCTCAGGAACTATGAAAGCTATAAAGTTGAAACTTGTTACACACATGGACAATAGGCTGTTGTATCGTATACACCAGAATCAGGGCCAAGGGCCTATAACTCTTGGAGTTAAATTCCTTGATTGGTTTTACAATCTGCCACGAACGAAAAATTTTTGTCACCCTTTTCTCAAGAACTGTAAGGCTAGCAAATTTGAAACCTGGTAGACACATGGACAGTGGGTTGATGTATCGTGTATACAGGAATCAGGTGCAAGGGCCCATAACTCATAGAGTTAAATCCCTTGATAGGTTTTACATTGCTATGTTCCCATATCCTACTGTGATGTTATCTGGTCATCATGAATTCAGAATATTTCAACACTATGGGTATTTGTCCTCTGATAGTGCTGCAGCGAGGCTATAATCAGATCCTCTGACAGCTCTACTTTATTTAGTTTTCTTTTTTTAAATATGAATAAAATGTTCTTTCTTCTGACCAGACATGATTAATTATGACAAAATATACCATTATGTCAAAATATACCATTATGACAAAATATTCTATAATTACTATAAATATTGGGACATTGAAGACTGAGCAAAGAGTTTAGCACCCAGATCAGATCTAGGCCCAGTTGTCCAAAGCATTGTTAGCTTAACAAGCTAGTTAGTGGTCAAAATATTAATTGTTCTAGTAAGTATAATATCTAATTCACAGGTATTTTCGCAGAAAAAATTGTGAGTAGCTACTCACATTTTTTCAGCAAAAATATTAGCGTGTATTCTATATTTAATGATCAAAGCTTTAACGATATGTTAACTAACAAAAATATTGTTTGTTTTGAACAACTGGGCCCTGATCAAGGTATACACTGTTTGCCACTCATTCGCTAGTTTTTAGTCACATCAACAGGGGTAGTAAAATGGATTTGTTCAAAATTTGAGACAAGTATGATAAGGACTTAAAGATGACAGGACAACTGATTTTAGAATATATGAAATTAAATAGAGTTGTGATGAAAAAAAAATGTTGAAAACCACATATAAAAATTCCTGTTGGTTCAAATGTTACATGCATTCAGTTATAGTGATGTGTGTTACCATTATAGATAAGCGAAAAAAGCACAATGCGCTGTTCTGTGATGTCAATGGCTCTTTTATTAAGTTTTACTTTGAATTTCAAATCATACTGGGAATATTTCAGTGGGATATCACAACTAGACACAGCAGACACATACTATTCTGTCAACAAGGGAAATTTGGTGATTCCTTTGCTTTGACATGTCCCAATAGTTTGGATAAATTGAATAACTGTACTTGTTTTACTGATCGAGGCTGGAGCTGATGGGTGAAAATGGAATATTTGGGGACATTTAATACTTTTGGATTTACTTTTGATTTATCCAACTGAGCATCCTCTATAAATAAAATTATTATTATTATTACAATTACCATATTCGACCTAATTATCGCACTGTGCGCTTAGGTTTTTCAAAATTACAGGGAACACTCGGCTGTGGTAAAATACGTATCTACCTGCTAAGGATACACTATTAAAAAAAAGTCAGTTAAGGCCTTGTTTGATGATAATTATGCGGGTTTTTTTTTTCAAATTTTATTTATAAAGGCATATGTTGTGGGTACTCATTTGAATTGCATCGACAAGTCGATGCAATTCAAATGAGTACCCACAACATATGCCGTTATAAAGAAGTAAAGAAAAAGTACACTGGCTGTAATCTGAAGACTACGGAATTTCTCCACTGTGCGCTTATAGGGGTATGTGTGGTAATTAGATCGAATACGGTATTATCATTATTATTATTACTTTATTTTGGAGTAGCTTGTACTTTTGTTACTTTTTTGTTACAGTTTCGTTTCTTGTGCAGTTGTGATTATATACATGTAGTATTTTTCATGGGGGGATGGATGGGGTGGGGGAAGTGGCATGAAAGAGTTTGGAGGATAGGGGTGTGTGGTTTGAGAACTCGAACACCTTGGCCTTGGCTATTTGCACATCAAAGTTGTACATTGTGCTTTATTATTATGAGCTGCAATGTGAAGTAACGGACCTTCTGACATGTACCTTCAACAAACAGTCAAATCAGCCAGCACATCTGGGCCTAGTTGTTCAAAGCTAACAACATCGTTAGTTAACGAACTAACAATGTCGTTAAAATTTACATTGAGTGATACGCAAATATGCTGAAATTTTTTGCTGAAAAAATGTGAGTAGCTTTTGCATTGCAAAAGTGCAAAAGCTACTCACATTTTTTCAGCAAAAAATATCAGAATATTATGTATTAATCCGCTAAAACAGTTAACGAAATGACCCTTAACGAGCTCGTTAAGCTAACAACACTTTTAACAACTGGGCCCTGCAAGTCGGAGTCTTTGTTGTCGGCACTAATAAATTTTAGTATCCTTGGCTATCCAAAATGCACTCAGTGAAGAATCTGATCAGACTGCACAAATGAACAGGCTGATCTGAATCTTCTCTGGGCACACATGTCCGAAAGTATGTTTTCTGACATCGTGGCTCTTTGCTATACATTTGAGTTGTACCATGAAAAAAGAGGTCTTTTAGAGAACAGCAGAGGCCTAGATTAGCCTATTGGAGTTTTGCTGTTCTCTCTGAATTTGTACAGACTGTTCAGTCGCTGAATTTGAACAGGCTTATCTGGGCTTAAGAACTACACCAAGCAGAGAGGTGTCTTAAAGACATTTGGACAGGAAAAAATCAGGTCAACCTGCACATCCACACAGTCTGATCAGGACCTTTCCTATGAGTAGTGAATCCCTTAGATTTGAGCAGAAACAAAGGCATTGATGAGGCTGTGCGAGTGTGCAGTATGATCTAAATCTGTACATTTTCTCATATTTTTCCTAGATGCAGACCATAAAGCAGAAGACCCCTCTTTTCTTGGTACACAGAGGAATTTTCAAGTATTTTGTGATAAAAAATTATGCACACTGGAACCTCAATGACTCGAACACCGATGGCTTGTTTACCATGGTTAATTTGAACTCGTTTTTGAGTCCCTATGAAATTCTTAATCAGGAGGCAATTAAGGATAATTTAGGGAATTTAGGATGGCTCCAGAAAACAAATATTTAGGAAAATTTTATCATTTTGTCATGAAATGATATGTTGTGTGTACTCATTAGAATTGCTTCATTGAGGTGATTCTAATGAGTTCACTCAATATACAATTTTTGTATGGAAGATAGAAAATACTTCCTTAAATTATCTCCATTTGCCTCCTGACCTGGTGCTATGATTAACACTCAGTGGCTCGAACTATCCATGTCTAAACAAATTTGCATGCTCCAAAATGTGTTCGTGTCATTGAAGTTCAACTGTATTTAGCATAAAAACACATCTTGTGGATACTCATTAGAAGTGCCTCAGTAAGCCACTTCTAATGAGTACCCACATCATGTTGTTATGGAGGAATAAGAAAAATTATCCCAGAATCATCACCATATACTGATACTCCTCCATAACAACTTCTGGGTACAACTCACAGTTTATTACTTGATCCTGATTGTTGCTATAAATTCACAAACTTAATGGCAAACAGTGCAGATCCAGATCAGTTGGCTTCTTCAGAAGCCAACTGATCTGGATCTACACTGTTTGCAAAGGCAGGGTATATCCGGGTTCAGCAGCGCCAATCACAATTTCAGCAGACGACATTTTGAAATATTTTTTTTTAAATTTTTCAAAGAAAACAAAGTCTTGATATTTCATGTGAATCGTCTGCTTGGCAGACGATTCACACAGACGATTCACATGAAATCACATGAAATATCAAGACTTGTTTTCTTTGAAAAATTAAAAAAATAAAAATACATGTCGTCTGCTACAAATTTTGCTTGGTGCTTTAAGGGATTTGTAGCATGGTGCAAAGAAAAACAGCATTTTGTCTCTTTACCAATAAAACTGTTTATGATTAAGCTTTGTTGTGTCATTTAACCCCTACCTTTCAGGAAATTTAGCAAGCTGATCTGAGTCTTTACTGGACGCATAAGACCTAAGTCACATGAGCAGTGTCTCTGAAACCACGGTCATTATAATTATTGTATGTAATTGGGTTTGGTTTGGAGTTTAACGGCCTTGTCAACACTATTAAGGTCATGTCGAGCTAGTCACTTTTCCTAACCACACTTTTCCTGGGCAGGCTTAGTCCTCTAAGCAGTTAACCAGTATACTTATGCACATTCTTTCACTAGTTGTGGAGCGCTGTGGTGCAGTGGTAAAGCATCGGACACGAGATCGAGAGGTACCGGGTTCGATCCCCACTAACTGCAAGTGTTGTTTCCTTGAGCAAGAGACTTTATCCACATTGCTTAGTACTGGTTTCTACCCAGGAAAAAAGAGGGCCACATGGAAGATTAGTACTAGATTACTAAATGTGTTACCCTCTATAAATAAAGTCGATTATTATTATTATTATTATTATTAGACACTGACTATTGCCCTTCTTGAATCATAGGAAGGGAGAGAATGACCATAGAAAATATTTCATGGTCAGTCTCGACAGAATGTTGCCAGATCCGGTGGGGATGGAACTTGTGACCTGTTCACCAGTCTGATGGGATTTGATCCCAGCTGACGATGGGATCCGACTGTACCATCGAGGCTGGTATTATACATATTAACATATTGTGAGCCATAACTATTTTGTAAAGAAGATGTGTAGATGTTACCAGTTTCGTATGTTCAAACCGTCAGCTGTCACCAGTTCATGATTTGAAAATAAATTATTCTTGAAATTATATTAACAGTTAATAGTAATTTAAATTTTCACCTGCTAACCTGGGAAAACTGTGCATCAACATATTATAATTACTTTAGCAGGTAAGACAAAACTTCTTTTCAAGAATATGAATAAGACAGTGTAGTTAACTTCAGGAAATAGTGAATTTTACACTTCAGGAATCAGTGAATTTTACACTTGGGGAAAATTTAAAAGTGCTAAAATTGTATGCTTTTAATACAGTGTTAAAGAAACAATGCAATAAAAACTTTTGAATACTTAGTTTTAAAGACATAACACTTGCTTAATGATATGTGTAAAAACACTTTCTGGGCAGACTTAGCAGAGGAAAAATTGATGATATTTTTTCTCCTTCTCCAGAAAATAGACTTTGACCTTTCTTGCAAATTGTCTCTAAAGGAGACAGTTTGCATTGAAAGTCAAAGCCTATTTTCTTGGAAAATAAAAAGATTTCAAAATACATGTATTGTCTGAAACTTTTATCCAGCATGCTAAGTGTTAAAAGGCTCAATGCTGGCCTTGTTCTGATTAGTGAAAAATGTAAGAACTTTTGAAAAACCTTTAATCTGATTTCAAGAATAATTTATTTTCTTGTGAACAAACTAAAAGTGCTGTTATAACGCATGATGTCTTCCATTTTTGGACAAAGTAACGCCAGTTTTGATGCAAGTTTTGTCATTTCAAGAAAGCTGGTTTTGTTGATGCACAGTGATCCAAGTATGGCAGAAAGGTAATAATTTAGGAAGTCAGCATAAGGTAAATGTCCTAAAATTTCGTACTTCAAAATTTCTATCAAAATGACTTGCAAACAGTGCAGACCCAGAAGGGGCAGTCTGATCAGGGACTGCACTGTTTGTCATTCACTAACTATTTTAAGAATTAACTGCATAAGAAAAATTTAGTTGCAAAAAGTGTGGAATAAAGTGTGCAGCAAGTTGTCACCTCGGTGATGGTGTTGTTACCTCGGTGATGGTGCTGGTGTCACACTAAATGTTAAAGTTTTACATCCAAGTTTGTCGAAGAGCTCTGTCTCATGAATGCCTGGATTGAGTTTGTTAATACTGTGGCCCTTGTTGTAAGTCAAAAGACTTTTTGTTGAAATCAAGTCTCAAAAGCTGGCCTCGGTGGCTCCGTTGGATGCGCCGTCCGACTGGAGACCAGGAGGTCGCGGGTTCAGCCCCCACCGAGGTCGGCAACATTCTTTCGTGGAGATTGATCATGAAATATTTTCTATGGTCATTCTCTCCCTTCCACTGATTCAAGAAGGGCAGTTGTTAGTTTCTGGCGAAAGAATGTGCACAATACTGGTTAACCACTTAAAGGACTAAGCCTGCCCAGTAAACGTGTGGTTAGGTAAACTGACTGCGCTCAACATGACCCCATTGGGTTGACTGGGCAGTAAAACCTTAACACAAACAATACTGTTTGAAAGTTTCATCCAGTTATTTAGTCTACCAATGAGGTCAAGAAAGGTCATTAACTTGAAAACTTAAGCTTCACTTTTTGATTTTTGTTTTCTGGAGACGTGTATTACTTTAATGTCAGGATGTATTATGTGCTAGGGCTGACATAATGTATTGAAGTTTTATCCATTACAGGCCCTATGCACCCACCCATCATTGACCTTGTGGTCTGTGTTATGCTTAGAGAAAATTTATGTTATTATTTTTTTTTTTTAAGTTATAATTACACCATTGACAGACAAGGTGCCAGTCAGGCAAGCTATGATGTCATGGACAGCTCTTGTCCTAAAATTTGAACACATTCATTTGACTACCAGTTTCCATCCCATCAAGTAGAGTCCAGTTAAATTGTCATAAGTTAACATATCATTAAAACTTTGATCATTAAATAGGGCACATAGGCTAATATTTTTGCTGAAAAAATGTGATTTGCAAAAGCTACTCACATTTTTTCAGCAAAAATCCCTGTGAATTAGATACTGTACTTACTAGAACAGTTAATATTTTGACCAATAACAGGCTTGTTAAGCTAATGATGTTTTGAACAACTGGGCCTAGAATTTCATTCCCTCCTTATTCATTTTCAAGCCAACCTGTTTACATTTGTGTTACTTTAGCCTAGATGTATACAGTATTTCTCATGTTAGGTCTGAAGATTGTCACAATAATGATTACTAGATAAATAAAGGATCAATAGGGGATTTGTATGTCTCTTTTAGCAAGCAGTGTAGACCCAGATCAAACTGCTCCTGATAGCATGGAGACAGTGCACATATTTTTTTCTTGGAAAAATAATGAATATATTGTGTGCAGCAATTTTGAATGACACTTAAGGGTTGAAATTTTATATAATTATAGACAGTGTTTTATAAGGCTTTGTTTTATTAACCCTTGTCATGCTGAACTCAGATATACCCTGCCTTTGCAAACAGTGTAGATCCAGATCAGTTGGCTTCTGAAGAAGCCAACTGATCTGGATCTGCACTGTTTGTCATTTAGTATGTAAATTTCTTCAACAACATGAATCATGTAATCTGATTGGCTGAAATTTAGAAGCAAGTGTGGCATCTTAAGTTATTCAGCAGGACAAGGGTTTGATGGTTCTATAAAAATCAAAATGCAACCCAAAAATGGAATGCTGTAGATTTTTACATTACACATGTTGACAATTACATTCCGTCTGTATCCTGTATCTGAAGGTCAAGGTCAGCGGTTAAACTGCTTTCATTTAACTATTTCAGGAAAGAGAATCTACACATGTCCTTATTGTAACAGAGATTTTAACCAAGTGGGTAATTGTACAGAACACATGAGAACTCACACAGGAGAGAAACCCTACAACTGTCCTATCTGTCAAAAAGGTGGGTTCTACTTGGTTACCATGGTGATTTAGTGTATTTATGCTAAATATTGGGATACTTTACCATAGCTATAGATAAGAGTGGGTATCCACATAATAGCGTTCTTATTTCTTGATGAAACCATGGGTACTCACCTTGCTTAGGTGCTGCTAACGAGGACGCACAACATACAGTCGAACTTCAATGTTTCAAACTTCTTCGGGACCATGGAAATATGTTTGAGACATGGGTAGTTTGAGTCACTGAGGGCTAATCATGGCGCCAGGTCAGAAAGCAAATAGCGATAATTTAGGGAAATCTTTTCGATTTTCTACAAAATAATTGTATATTGGGTGTACTCATTAGAATCACCTCATTGAGGCAATTCTAATGAGTACATACAACATAAAATAAGAAAATTGCCCTTAATATATGTTTTCTTGAGCTAATGGAAGAATTTCATGGGGACTAAAACACAAGTTCAAATAAGCCATGGTAAACGAGCCATAGGTGTTCTAGCTATTGAGGTTCGACTATGTTTTCGCAGAAAAGAAAACTATCGGTACTTTTCAGTTGGAAAAAAGCACCTTATCTGGAGCTATTTGTATTTATACTAAACATTGGGACACCTTAACTCCTTTTCATACTTACTCTATAAAAAATTGAAAAGGTTGATATGTTTAAAAATTGCTAGGTGAGTGTCAGACAGTGTAGACCCTGGAAAGAAACCATGCAGTTGTCCTGTCTGTCAGAATATAGGTCACTCTTAGTTGCCATGGTTATGTTGTAATGTACTTTATCATGCTAGGGTTCAGACAGGCTTATAATCTTACAGAATAATGGGAACTCACATTTCAGAGATATGGTAAATGTCTTAAAATTCATACACTAAAATTTCTGACAGGAGCAGTCTGATCAGGCTCTACACTGTTTGCCATTCCACAAAGTATGTAAAGAACCATTGCATAAAAAGTCAAATTTAGGCCAAAAAATAAAATTGCAAAAGTTTATAACATTTGCCAAAAGTTTATAACATTTGCCGTAATGTACAGTAATCCTATCTGTCAAGAAAGTAGATCAATAGTCTTTTTGTGCCGGCCTTGGTGGCTCGGTTGGATGCGCCGTCCAACTGGAGACCAGGAGGTCTCGGGTTCAACCCCCGCTGAGGTCGGCAACATTCTTTCGTGGAGATTTATCGTGAAATATTTTCTACGGTCATTCTCTCCCGCTGATTCAAGAAGGGCAGTTGTCAGTTTCTGGTGAAAGAATGTGCACAATACTGGTTAACCACTTAGCAGACTAAGCCTGCCCAGTAAACGTGTGGTTAGGTAAACTGACCGCGCTCAACATGACCCCATTGGGTTGACTGGGGCGTAAAACCTCAACACAAACAAATCTGTCTTTTTGTTAATGGCACTGAACACACAAAGTTCACAGTTTATGAAACATACTATTGTCTGTCAGTAAGAAAGAAAGTGAGGTCACACTTGGTTACTATGGTAACATAATACTGTTTCAAATGGAGGTTACAATGACTGTTGGTGACACATACTGGAGAGACTATGGTACTTATTCATCTTGGTAAAAGGATATATTTGGTTGCCATGGTAATACTGTATCAAGCATGGGCTGCAATGTGTCTGACATCAGTTACTCGAGCACCCAGATTAGCAGTTATCCCCTAATTCTTTTCAATGGAGAAAAGCGTATCTTCAGCTCTGCAAAAAAATGTCATTTGCTAATATTTAAAGTCACTGTTTTATTTTCTATTGCAGCTTTCTCAAGCAGAAGCAATGTAAATTCTCACCTGCTTGTACATCAGACAGAAAGAAATGTCGTCTGCACACAGTGTGGGTTTGCCTTCAAAGATCAAAGAGCTCTGAATCGCCATTCAAGGCATCATCGCAATGACAGGAGATGGACATGTCACTTGTGTGGAAAATCATTTTATGAGAATGGACAATTGTTGGCACACCTGCGCATACATACGGGAGAAAAACCTTATAAGTGTATACAATGTCCAAAACATTTCCGTGAAAGAAGTTCTTGGGTTCGGCACATGGATATACACAGTGGCCGAACATTACATCAGTGTCACGTCTGTGGCAAAGGCTTTTCTAGGAAAGATAACTATGTCTCACATGTAAAAACTCACCAGAATGAGAAAAAAACAAAATGTAAGATGACTCCTCCAAGTACCACACAGCTGCAGAAACCTAGTGTGGGAACTAATAGCGAAATACCTGTCAGGTCTGAAAAAGTGGAATTTAACAATTTAGCAAATAATGAAAGGTTTTATGTAATGGTCGCAGATGGTAATTTTGCTAGTGTTGATGATATGTTTCAAGCAAGGCCTTTAAGACTACCTAAACCTGACAGTACTACTCATTATGACCATGGTGATATGTTTGAAGCGAGACCTTTAAGATTACCTAAAACTGAAAGTACTACTCATTATGAACAAGAATCTTCTTTTAATTTGATAGAAACAGGAATAGAAAATCTTTGATATTTGTTCATAGATATTCAGCCATTGGATTATAAAATCTTTTGGACTTTTAATCCATTCTAGACAGATTAACCTCTCCCAACACTATATATTGGAAGAGTCCAATTTCAGTTTTAGATATGTTAGGCAATGTGATTCAGATATTCCTAGAGAAAAATGGCTAAACTAGTTGCAAACAGTGGAGACCCTGATCAGATGCCACATTTTGTGCCATCTGATCTGGGTCTGCACAGTTTGCTAATTACCCTACTCCATACTTAAATGGGCTGAAGCTCTAAGCAGATTTGTAGCAGACAACATTCAGTTGGATGCGCCGTCCGACTGGAGACCAGGAGGTCGCGGGTTCAACCCCCTCCGAGGTCATTAACATTCTTTCGTGGAGATTGATCATGAAATATTTTCTACGGTCATTCTCTCCCTTCCGCTGATTCAAGAAGGGCAGTTGTCAGTTTCTGGCGAAAGAATGTGCACAATACTGGTTAACCGCTTAGAGGAGTAAGCCTGCCCAGTGAATGTGTGGTTAGGTAAACTGATCGCGCTCGACATGACCCCATTGGGTTGACTGGGCAGTAAAACCTTAACACAAACAAACAAACATTCTAAAATTTAGATTTTGATATTTTTTTATTTTTTTTTAGAGAAAATATGACAGCATTTCATGTGATTCTTCAGCGAGGCTGACAATTCATGCCGGCCTCAGTGGCTTATTTGGATGCGCTGTCCGACTGGAGACCTATTGAACACGCATATACCCTGCCTTTGCAAACAGTGCAGATCCAGATCAGTTGGCTTCTAAGACTAACTGTTTACTTTTCAGTATGTGAATTTACATCAACAATCTGGATCAAGTAATCTGATTCTCTGAAAATTTGAAGTTGGCATGGTACCTTATTTTATTCAGCATGGCATCTAAATTTATTCAGCAAGACAAGGGTTAATTTCTTGCTTTATTTTGTTAAAATTTGAACATTTTACTGCTGATATGTCTAAAAACCTGTATGAGAGGCTAACAATGTAGCATTCTCTGGCATCTGATCTGGGTCTGCACTGTTTGTACAGGCATGTCTGTCCCAATATTTAGGATATATAAGGTATATATAAGGTATTCTGCCATTGGCTTGTTTCCAGGTTAAGAAGTTGAAATGTCTCCTGAAGAGCTGAGGAAGAATTATAAAACTGTATTCTTAGAAAATAAGAGGACAGAGTAAACTTCCAAGGGAGGCAGTTCTGTCCAAATCATTTGAGCTATTGCATGACAAAACCTACAATGAGACTTGTGTGACCAGCAAAGACTCAGAGCAGCTTGTACATCTTCCCAGTATGACAAGGGTTCTGGTTTATCCCTCTTTGGATAGTCCGGAGGCTGTAGAAGGCACATGGGATCAGCAAAGACTCAGATCAGCATCATACATTACATATCTGTTCATGAACAGTCTTAGTTTCTCTGTCAGTCTGTGCTGTCAGTATTTTGTATTCTGGGTTTATGTTTGAAGCTTATTTTATATTATTTCAAATAATGTCGAAGACTAGGGTGAAGGTTAGGATCCTGTAAAACTGATTTAAGTCCTGGTGTTTTTTGTTGTTGTTTTTTTTGTTTTTTTAATGCTTAGCAGTCTAGGTAAAATTTTCAGCAGATGATCTTTCAAAATATTTTTCTTATTTTTCCCAGAAAGCAGGTTTTGACATTTCATGCAAATTGTCTCCATTGTAGCCAGTTTGCATCTGTTTTCTGGGAAAAATAATTAATTGTTGAGCTTTTACGGCCCAGTCAACCGATTAGGTCCTGTCATGCTATTCAGTTTACCTAACCACACTTTTCCTGGCAGGCTGAGTCCTCTAAGCGGTTAACCAGTATTTGTGCACATTCTTTCACTAGAAACTGCCCTTCTTGAATCAACAGAAGGGAGAGAATGACCATAGAAAATATTTCATGATCAGTCACGAAAGAATGTTGCTGGACTGGGCCGGGATTGAACCTGCGACCTCCTGATCACCAGTCAGACACACATGCGACTGAGCCACCGGGCACGTTCTGGTCTAGGAAAAATAATGAAAAAGGTCTTGACATTTCTTGCAAATAGTCCAGAATGGAGACAGTTTGCATAAAATGTCAAATTCTGTTTTCTGGGAAAAAAGAAAAGTATCATCAATGTTTCGTCTGCTGAGAGTTAGCTGAGAGAGTGATAAAGATTAAACTGCTGAGTGTCTAAGGCAGTGTTGCTGACATTGTTTATTCCTTGTATTTTTTTGTGGCCACTGACTGTGGATTTATTTTGTTCCATCCTGTTTGATGCCTTGTTCTTCTGTTTGTTCTGTCTTATCTGGTGTTGTAATCACCTCACTTGGGGAAGAGAGGAGGTGGTTGCCTGACTAGTCCTTTAGTTAAGTTCTGGCTCTGGATGTTACTATTCTTCTTAGTGGATTGCTTATAACAGAATGATAATCAAACATCATTACAGGTAAGTCTTGTTTCATTTCATAAATACCATAACAAGACTTACCCGTAAGGTGATGTTTGATTATTATTCTATTATAACCAATCCATTGAGTATCATAGGAGCGAACATTTGATCATGTGACACTGGCTTCGTGACAGGGAGAATTCTGGAAATATGAAACCTTCCAAGTGACATTAGGAATTGGCTTCATAGGTGGGCTTATGAATCTCAATTTTGTGCCTGTTCTATCCCAGGCAGCATTCTATGTAAATCTATATCGGGCTATATAACTAAATGTTCATCATACCAGGTTCAGTGAGTGGTCTGTCCATGTTGCTGCCTACTGTGTTAGACACCCTATTGTCTATAGATTCACCAGTAGTCTGACTGAGTTATCACTACACTCACGTCCTGATGTCTCTGACTAATTTTCCACAATGTCAGATTTCAAACCTACTTTTGATTTGAAATGTTTAGTCTTTAATAGAGATGACACAAAGGGAGAGGAGTTGTTTCTCTTTCTACTTCTGTGGCACGACATACTAGCCTATACAGTCAAGTATACCTATGCATCATGCCATAATATTACTGGCAGGTAGTCATGATTGAGTTCATGATATAACTGAATAGCCTTATTGGTTAGTTTTTAGCATCTTTACAGTAAATTTTTTATTGCTTTCCCATCTAAAGATTCTTTTCAAGTTCAAATCTCAACAATCATAAATTTTGGCATTTTTGTGAGGCAAAAAAGGGTAACCAGCACATGGGGCTTGAGAAAATGCCGGTTTTTTGTATTGGTCTGAAACCGTTTTTTAAAGAGCTGGCCTGAATTTCACTGCAGAAAGGCATAAAAAATTCAGTCCATAATAATTCATGTTTTCTGATGTATGACTTTTAAATTTACACCTTATCTGGAGCAACACAAACAAACAAACCTTTTGTCAATACATAATCCAGTCAGGGCCCAGTTGTTCAAAACTAACGATGTCGTTAGTTAACATATCGTTAAAACTTTGATTATTAAATATGACATAAACGGTAATATTTTTGCTGAAGAAATGTGAGTAAAGCTACTCACATTTTTTCAACAAAAATACCAGTGAATTAGATATTGTGCTTACTAGAACAGTTAACATTTTGACCACTAACAAGCTTGTTAAGCTAACAATGCATTGAACAACTGGGCTCTGATCTGAGTCTACACTGTTTGCTCAGGCCCATCTCTCCCAATACTTAAGTTTATTACGGTATTAAAGGGACAGCACTTCATACCAGCTTGGTCATTACAACAATAAAAGATGATCTGTAAATAAAATTTTATTTTAATAAATACATGATAATAATAATAAATATCCCTACTGAAGTCAGACGTGGTACAGAGGTGAAACACTACATTTTTTCACTGGTCTGTAGAAAAAAAAAAATGTAGTAGCTAGCTGCAGCCCAACCCAAACACGAAAACATGATTTGTGTGGATACTTCGGTTGTTTCCCTTTTACATTCTTCACTGACTGAGTGCTCGGTTGTTGTGAAAGTAAAAGTACATTTAAGTAATCTTGAGCTAAGTTTGCTGTTTATAATTGTGATACTTATGCGCATGTTAGTTAGCAAGTATAAACAATGTTGGTATGTCATTCATTATGTTGATAATAAACAAGCATCTCGAAGCATTTGGAAATTGCAATACGGAAATTCTTTAACAATGGGTACGGAAAATTCCAAAATCACCACTTGGCAAAACTCCGTAAATGCGACTGATAATGACTTGGCAAACTCCGTAAATACAGCCAAAAATGACTGAACCAACTGGCGATTTTCAGTTTCTCAAGCCCTGCACTCACATAATACTACTATCTTCTAAAATTCCTTACAACCAAAGAAAAGCACATGTCATTTCACTGACAGTTTATTTACTTTTTGATTTAAATCACATGATCACAAAATCTTTAATGAACCCAGAAAATTAATCACCACTTCAACATTCCAAGCATTTGTATATCTGGGAAGTGATGGTTTTATGTGGAAAATAAACTTTCATGAAACGACGAATTAAAGATTCTGTACCAATATCTTGATTAAATAACAGACAGAACACCGATGATAACATAGACTAAGCTGTATTTATAGCACTGTATCCCAATTTACAGTCATGTAAGTGAGTGAGAAAAGCTAAAATCTCATTTCAGGATGGGCTAAGCAATGAAACTGATTGTTCATTCAAAATGACACCCATCTTTTCAAATAACTGCAGTACTGCTTTGTAGTTGAAGAATTCCATGCCACCAAGGTGATATCTGTAGCTGGAGGTGATAAGCCTCCACTCTGCAAGCATTCCCCGATAACCTGAAAGCTCCCTTTCGCATTGGTGTCAATCAGTTTTTTCTTATCTTGTTGGGTAGATACAGGAGGTGATTCAGATTTGGCAACATATAGCTGTCCGCTAAAATCATCTGTAACAAAATGTGGAAACCACGATTGAGTCGGGAGAGTCACCAATATCATCTCTGCTGTGTCCTGCAGAACCTTCTACAATGTTGGAGTAATACAGCTGAGAGGAGGAAAGGCATAATTCAGTCCACCATTCCATGGCAATGAAAAAGCACTCACTGCATAAGCTCTATTGTCTGGCGAAAACAGACCAATTTAATGACCTGTCCATGTCCTCAGTTTGTTCCCCACTCTACTGAGTTTTGTTGCTGTAATGTTGAACCTACCTGGTACATATATAAAATACACTAACTAAATCTGTCTTTCCATATACCATTGCCAAAATTCCTGGCAAGCACATTCAACCCCTCCTTCCCCTTCCAGAGATACTGCTAGAATTTCAGGATGATTGGCCTTTGGGGTCCAGGGGCAATGCCCCGGTAGGGGGTCCAGGGAGCGAAGCCCCTCGGCTGAAAATGACTTTTAGGATGGCTTCTCCCCGAACAAAATATTTGTATTCTTTTGAAAGAAAAATCAGTTATTTTGTTCATTCCTTCAAGAAAAAAAAGACGTTTTTTTTTGTTCCGGCATAATGCAACTGATAGCTGTGGCTTTACCTCTAAAAATTACTAATTTTGACATTGCATATATATGCCAGCTAACTTATCCTATATTTTCTTTCAGACTTAGTGTTACAGGATTTCATAAATTTCATTAAGCTACTGTACTTTGTCAGAGGCATATCTTCTTGTGTAAGCCAATATACACCTTTCATGGCTAAAATAATTGCCTCTTCTTCCTTGTTCATTGCCTTTCCTACTGCTTTTTGCATCATCTTCCATTCAGTTGGTGCCAAAATTGCCCTTTGGTGGTCACCACTAGCTATATGTCTTGTAATGGTTGAGGCTTTCCAATTGTCAGTGCCATTTGTCATGGCATTGCTCAATCCAGCGTCAATACAAAGCTGGCAGAACATTTTTTTCTTGTCACTGTCGTATGTTAGCCACGGATATTGCTGGACCCAACGAGATTGAAACCTTCTAGAATCGGATGGGGATTGTGAACATTGATCGGCCGATTCTGAGACCGCTGTTCCGTCACTGGGTTCAGACTGTGAAGGGTCAGTTGGATGGTAATCATCAGAAGTCTGGTCGGCCGATGCAGGGTTCGCTGCTTGGGTACCTGATTCATCCCAATTTTGCACAAAAAACGTTATCTTTCGCTGTTTTTCAGCGAGTAGCAATTTCAGTTTCTTTGCCGGCGGCATGTTTTGCTCCGAAAGATAGACGCTTGCAAATCAACTCGATTAACTCAATCCAGCAGTAGTACAGCACTTATCCGATAGAGATTGCATAATTATTACCCTTCATACAAGTAGCGACTTTTAAAAGAAAAAATACCGCATGGCGCACAACCGGAAAAACAGTGCACCGTTCGAAAAATGTGGGCGCCCGTTTGGCACGAACATTTTTTTAACATGCGCTGTAGGGATTTTCTGTGTGCATATGGCGCAATGGCGCGGGTCATATTGATCCCTGCCTTCCCCCTCTCTCCATTTTAGAGAGATATTTGATAGTGACTGTATTGTGCAGAAACAAATGGATATGTTTGTTATGATCATTCTATGGAATGATTGAAGACTTGAAAATGCTGCCTTCATCTCTAAATAATTTATATGGTATATGTGGTTTTGCTCTGTCCATAACCCATTAAATTCCAAGTCATTAGTAATACCATGTCCCCTGTACCCAATAAAGTAACTGTCAGTTGTATTTGGTATCATGTCTGAGACAAGACACAAGTAGTTAATCAGACATGTTTAATAAAAAGCTGCTATTAGAGAGACTACAAACTAGGAAAATGCTCCAACGTGAACCTGGCATTTATATACCTAAGGTGTAATCAGCATATATCCAGTTTCATTACAGTATACAATGCCCTCTCTTTAAAATTTTTATAAGGAGTATTACGGTAAACATTTTCTTTCCCGATATCATAATGTTCGTAACACAGAAATTTCATTTGTAAAATTGTACTGGACTGTCATTGATAAACGTAAGCTACACGTATGGCTGTTATTTTTTATTTTTTTTTTTCGTGTTGTTTCGTTTGCACTCAAGCAAATTTGATTAGCTTTTTTATCTCAGGTCAGCCTGAAAGGTATCTGTCAAGCCCCTTAACTGCTCGACCACTGAACCAGTATTGCTATAAATTGTTACTTGTATGAACCCATGACATTAGAACCTTTATTACCTAAGTAATAAAGCTTTTTATTGCATTTAGTTAATGGTAACTTACCTAATTGTGAGTACGTTTTAAGAAAGGAGTTATGTCAGCCCCGGTAATGATTTTGAATCTGATAAAAATTTGTCTCTCATCTTTAAAGTAATAGTCCATGGGTATGTGTCCTACACATCACTACCCCCAGGTATGCCTGATCATTGTAGTCGCACATCTCAACTGTGCCAAAGTACACATTGGATTTGTTGGTTTCAGCTCGCCCTTCGACTTCGTGAATGTTTTTCTCGGAGAGACAGCACTTGACCCTGCAACATTGACATCCTGATTGCACCGCTGATCATTTCTCATGGTGGTGAGACGGAATTGCTCCACAACACTTTGAAGGCTTTGGCTTAATCCTGCTTTGTGACTTTTTAACCCTGGTCTTGCTGAACCCGGATATACCCTGGCTTTGCAAACAGTGTAGATCCAGATCAGTTGCTTCTGAAGAAGCCAACTGGTCTGGATCTACCCTGTTTGCCATTAAGTATGTGAATTTATAGTAATAAACCAGTTCAAGTAATCTGATTGGCTGAAAATTAGAAAAGGGTGTGGCATCTTAATTTATTCAGCAGGACAAGGGTTAACAGTTCTCTGCTGTTGTTCTTTTTGTTTGACAAAGTCACGCTTGTTTTCACTGACTATTTGACTTTGCACTACCGACTGTTGTCCATGGACTGCATCTTTCTGTCTTGCATGGTTGACAGCTTTTTCAAGTGTCAAATCTACGTCTAGCTGCAACTTTTTCAGAAATTTTAGCATCCCGCAAACAGAAACAATTCTGTCCCCAATAAGCTCATCTTTCAGCTGACCATAGTTGCAATACTCTGCTAATGAATAGAGAGATGTTATGAAAATGTCAGATTCTTCTTCCTGTTTCCCTACATTAAATTTTGCCCCTTTCCTGACAATAAAATAATTTTTGAACTTATCTTTGACTGTTTCAAATTGTTTTTGCTGTGGATCTGTTAGATTGAATGAATGAAAGATGTCATCTGCTTTTCGTCTCATGCAGTAAATTAATAAATTAATATATTTATTTGTTGTTCTTCACTTTTGTCATTTAATCTGGAAGCTTTTTTGAAGCCCTCAGATTGTGTTATCCATTTTTCAAAATCCTCAGGCTTCTAGAAATTAAAATGTTGTGATGTAACTTGAAATGTTGCCATTTTTCTATTTTTAATTTTTACAATATATTCCTATAATTTAAACTTGTTTTGAACATTTCAAACAGTAAATTATACTCAAAAACATTTTACTTTCTGATACTTTATTGTATTCAGTTTCATGTATGAGTCAAAACATAAGTAGTTTTCTTTATATGTTTAATACAAAGCTGCTATTAGAGAGACTACAAACTAGGACAAAGCTCCAATGAGAGCCTGGCATGCATTTATTAGCTCTCTGGGACTATGTCCCTGGAGAGCTTATGTTGTCACCCAGGCGTTGGCGTCCGCGTCCGCGTTAGCACAATATTTAAGTTTTCAAATGTGTGCATAGCTTTTTAACTGTTTAAGGTACTGCCTTCATATTTGGCCTACACTTACTTTAGGGTAAGATCTTTCAGTAGCATACACCTCCATCCCCAAAATAGACTCTTTATGTAGGTCAAGGTCAGTTCTTACTTTGTCTTTTACACCCATGTTTAAGTTTTGCGTTTAAGTTTTGATAGGTATACATAACTGCTGAATTGTTCAACATAGAGCTCTAATATTTGGCCCACACCAGCCTTAGGGTTAGACCTTTCAATAGCACACACCTCTTCCTCAAGGTCAGGTCACACTTTGTCATTTAGGTTATACTTAGTCATTTAAACCCATGTTTAAGTTTTGTGTTTAAGTTTTGAAAAGTGTTCGTAACTGCTAAAGTATTCAAGATACTGCTTTAATATTTGGCCCACACCAATAGTAGGGTAAGACCTTTGAATAGCTCAGGCCTTTTCCTCAGTTTGACCTTCTGCCTAGGTCAAGGTCAGGTCATACTTTGTCATTTATAGCCATGTTTAAGTTTTGAAAAGTGTACATGGCTTCTGAAATATGTAAGATATAGCTTTCATATTTCATCCACACCAGCCTAAGGGAAGATGTTTCAATGGCATATACCCCATCCCTCAGTTTGACATTCTTCCAACATCAAAGTCAGGTCCTACTCTGTCATTTCTGCTATGTTTAAGTTCTGCATTTAAACTTTAATATTTAAAGATTGTTTTCTTATCCGATTAGCCCTTTCTGGTGAGCTGCGTTGTCTTCTGACAACTCTTGTATACCTAAGGTGTAACCAGCATATGTCGTGTTTCAGTACAGTATACAACACTGTCTGTTTCTAATCTCATATGTTAAGGTCCATGTGAGATAGGTTTTTTAGCTGTTTCAATGTTTTAAGCCCACCAATGATAGCATTACTGTGATATGTCTGATAAAGTCATCAAAATCCCCTTTGTTTGCCTTTAATGCTGAAATTTTTTCAACTTCCAAAGATTTATAGTACAAAGCTGCATAAGTAACCCCTAGTTCAGCTGCTGTTAATTTCCTAATGAGTTTTGTGAATTCTCAAATTTTGATTTACTTCTGATGCAATAAGAAATTACAATGAGCTTTAATATTTGTTGCATTTTTGTGAGTCAGCCACACTGTCAAATCTACTGAACTTATCAAAAAACCCACAAACTCAATGCACTGAATGGGGACATTGACTGATTTGTCTGGGTGAATTGTCATTAAAGTATCCATTAAAGACACAGTGTCCTCCACATTATGAACACAACTTTCATAATTATCACTCTGCAACAAACTGTCGTCAGTGTAGGGTACATCACTGTGGGTTATTTTCTGCAAAGTGGAAAACACAGGCTTGCGTAATTTTGTGTAAATTCTTGGTGCTGATGACAAACCATTTACCAGTTACATAAAATGAAACAGGACACCATACCACTGGAATTTTAAATATTTCTGGTCTGTCAGGTGATGGCAGCGCTATAGTGTGCGTCTTTAAATCAATTTTAGCGAAGTAGCAGTTTTGTTTATCTAGCTGAAGCACACTTTTTAAAGTTTCCATTTTAAAATGAACTTTATTAAGATGCTCATTTAAGATTACAGTCAAAACTGTCTTAAGCAGCCTTTTTTAAGGGAAGGACGAAAAGTGTCTGCTTAAGGGATGTGACCTCTTGCCCAGAAGTAAGAATCTGTGACTATCTAGCCATTAAGTGTCAAGTTAATGTTAATCATTCTCCTTAATTAAGTGTTAATGTGATTTAACATGAATCAGTAAATAGTAACTTTAAACTACATGAACAAAAAACTTTATTTCATTTGTTTATTTTTCAGAATTAAAGAAATAATATCGTATATACAAACACATAAATAAGTTATTATAAAAAAAAATTATGGATTGATTAAATAATTTGAGGTGCAAAAAAATTCTTACCTGTCATGGATGCACAGAGAGCCACCATGATACATTCTTTGAAATGTTTACTGCTAGACCTGGTTTCCTTTTTCTTGAAGTAGGTTGACTTTGTTGTGTCATAATAAAATAAGCCTATTTCATCCATATTGAAAATGTTGGTGCATATCCTTCGCAGACAGTTGGAATACATTCTTTCCAGTCTTTCACATCACTGTTCACTGCTTTGAACTCAGAACACAATATATATATATATATATATATTTCCATTTTAAGAATGAGTCCAGCCATTGATTTGATGCTTTGAAACTTTCAACACCGAGTTCTTTGCAAATTTTAATGCCTTTTCTTTCAGTAATGGTCTTAACACTTTAATATGTCTTGAATTCGCATCCTAAAACCGCTTATAGCACAAATCATTGATTTCATCGTAGTTTGTGGCACGATGTGGTCGCTTCATATCCCAGTTGCCATTATTCTCATATTCATCCTAAATTTCATGCTTCCGTTTAAGAACATTCTGAATCTGCGTACCTCCAACACCGACTTCATTAGCAACAGTTCTTTTGGATTTACCTGATTTCAACAGTTTAATCACTTTCGCATGTTCTTCCCATGTTAAACACTTCTGTATCGCTGACATTTTTGTTACAGAACAGTATTAAATGTCACAATATGTTTATTTGATCATAAAACAGTTAACCCTCCTCTTGCTGAACACCACATGCCCGGTCTTAGCAAACGATGTAGATCCAGATCAGTTGGCTTCTGAAGAAGCCAACTGATCTGGATCTGCACTGATTGTCATTAAGTATGTGAATTTTATCAAAACCCGGATCAAGTAATCTGATTGGCTGGAAATTAGAAATGGGCATGGCATCTTAATTTCTTCAGCATGACAAGTGTTAAAGGTCAAATGATTAACCTAGATTATTGCTTGACCATCATGTTATAGAAAGTAAAACATTGTTTGGGAATTAGGCGGAGCTTCTGATGTCATTATATGTGCCACGCCGGTTCACACTAAAATTGTCAGCGGGAAGTGACATTGCAGTTGGTTGATAGGCGGTGCCTTTCAGCAATGCTTTATGAGACTTCATCTGTACTACTATTATTGTTTACACACAAGTGGACAGTAATTGCCGATCAAAAGGATTAAAGGTGATACCAGCCCTCATTATTTGTTTAGTTGTCTTACCTGAGGGAACAAGCAGACTGATCATTTGTGATCATTTAATTAAGGACCACGGACCTGAGGTGAACATTGACTATGGTAATTTAAAGAGCCAACTTTTACGGCCTTTATATCTGCTCAAATCTTTGCCTTGTTTCCTCATATCATCCAAAGACTTAATTTGCTTTTCCTGATCATCACCTAGCAAGTTCTCTGCTAATGGGGTGGAATCATTGCAGCTGTCTGAAACAGTCGCCTTGATTTTCTGTAGCCGGATATTGGACATGTCCTGATAGACATCAGAGAGAGGAGTTGAAACACATCTGTAGTTAACCGCAACTCTTCTGATATCACTGTCTGCAATAATTTGTCCGTCAAAGTCAGCAATGGATAGGGTATTTCTGCACTGTCTGAAAAGAGTTATCTACATGTACCTCTTTTGTGTTTTTCACGAGTCCTGGTGTATTCCAAGGCTCCCTGTTTATTTTAGGTACTTTCAGTGCCTGAAATTTTCTGGTAGCATATTTCTCACAAAGTTCTTTTGCTACCTCTCTGTCGATTTTTGTCCTGATCCCAAAATTAACCACCTTTACTAAGCTATCATTCAACTTAGGGTCTCAAAGCCTCAATTTTATCAAGATCCTGTTTCATTTCTGGTAGTATCTTCATGATTGGAGTAATGCTAGTTACCATCTTTATTTCACTGTTTCCAGTTTTTGTCTTTTTGAAGTCTCACTTCCAGATCATTTCTTGCCATTTTGGAGGACTTACTGAACTGTCAGTATCATAACAGTCATCCTCATTGTCTGAATGTTCATTATGCCGAAAATCTGAGTCTAATGTGATATCCTCACAGCCTGAGAGTCTATGAATATTTTGTGTTCACTCTTTTCTTAGTGGGTGGGGTACCATTTGTACTCACTAAGACCACCTTGTTTCTCTTCCCACTGATGGCTTTTGACGGATAATCCACCTTATTAATGAGAGTAGCCATTGTTTATTGTTGCTAAACAATCATTTGCTGATTTTTAACATTTGTTTTGAAAACGGCAAGAGAAAGTCCTGAATTCTGTACTTCCGAGTTTGAAATTGCTGTTTTTCTGCCATTGTTGTTTACAGTTGCTCCCCAAATTCTCCCGGATGCAGATCAATGAGAGGTGCCTTTTGAGGTCCTTGAAAGAGATTCCAACAATGACATCCCTATTCTCTTGTAGCCCAAGGGTCTGTGATCAGAGTTTTTAGCTCTCTACGACATTTGTTCCATCACAGATTATTTCCTGATCTGTCAAAACAATAATCCTGCTCTGATATGCATCTTTGCCAAGGCACATCACTGTCTGGCCTGACTTCCGGCACCATTTTGTCTGCAATTCCTGAACCCAAATTCCAGGAAATTTAAATCTATACAAAACCACACTAAATTAATGTCATCTGTCAGAATTTTAGTCAGCAGTCAACAAAACAATAATGTCCCTTGGTTTTCACAAGTTTTTAGTTATTAATTCTTCCTATTTCATATAAAAGTTTAAATTTTTCCCTTTGAAATTTTGGTCTTAGTCAGCATCCATGTATTGATTAATTGTTCTTAAGTCAGTGTCAGATGATTGATCACATGCTCACTCCAAGGATTTCTTATATCTTGTGTGTAAAAAGTCATAAAAGTAACAAACATGATGGGATCTTCCTTCAGTGGTTGTTCTTGCTGACTCAAAACTACAAAAGCGGATGTTTACATATATTGATCACATGGTACAGAGAAAGAATGCAGCTAATACTTAATAAATGAATTGTGAATGCTATGTATGAGTAGGTTACATTTCCACAGATACTACAGGATTCTCATTGGTGGATTGGTTATGTTAGAATTGGTGTTTTTTTGGTTTGTTTGTTGTTGTTTTTTTCAATAAAACCCAGTCTTCTGTTTACTGAATAGGTTCGTCAGGATAGAATATCACATTAATCCAAAGAATTCTTTTAACTTATCCCAAGAAGAATTTTCAATTCACTGTGACAGTTTTGGTTCTCAAAGAGAACCATCATCAGACTGTGACCTTCACCTTGTGATGTCACCAGACTTGTACTGTTCCAACCTGAGCATCATCTACAAGCTTTTGTTTTCCACTAGGAACCAGTCTGCTGGTAAGCAGTCTTAAGTCCCATGAAGCTTTCATTAACCCTTAGAGTGCAGCATAAATCGTTGATCAGGCCTGTTAGAGGGGTACCCCTACTTGAAAAGCCATTACTCCCTTGATTTTGCCTTGATTTTGATGGCATTTTCACACATATTTTGCTGTAAAGCCTCAACACAAACAAATGTAAACCTTGTTTCTGTGTTGAGATGTAATCTCGTCTAATGAGATTATTTCTGCATAATTCCAATACCTCATCTTTTTACACATTTCATGCAATTTGATTGGTTGAAGGACAGGGTTTACTCTTCAATAAAGTCCAGAGCAGGAATCAAATCTATTTGCCTTCTCAAAAGATTGACGTTTTTGACAACATTTGTAACATTTTAACAATAAAAGTCAAATTATAAGGAATGAATTGTTATATTTGTTTATTTTATCGATATGTAAACTCTGGCGAATCATTCACAGTCTCACAACATGAAGCCTAAAGGGCTTTATTCAGTTTATGAGTGCGGAGTTTACACATTGATAAAAGCCACAAAAATAAGATTCATTCCTATACTGTTTACTCATTCTAGATGCCCTACCATAGTGTTGTTTTCAGGGAGCAGATGTATTTGTATCAGTGTCAAAATAGGTGGGGAAACCGCAAAACAAAGCAAGCACCTCACCATCTCTTCCTTCCATTTGCACAAGTGCCTCAGTTAAATTCCACAAGACAAAAATACAAACCAAAAAATAAAGTATGGTAAACATCCTAAAATTTCAAACACTTTATTTCATACTTTTTAGGCCTAAATTTTGATTTTTATGTTGTTTTTTTTCCTATAGATTCTTAGTGGAATGTCAATGTCAAAAGTGTAGACCCAGATCAGAGTGCTCCTTATCAGAGTCAGATTTGGGTGTGCACTGTTTGCCTATGCCATTTTGTAAGCAACTTTGATGTATGAAATTTTAGGATATTTACCATATTTGGCAGTCATGGCTTGATAGCGCTATGACCCAAATAGCTTTACAATGAGTCTCCAGTGTATTTCATACAGTTTAACCTGTAAGGGGAATAGATCCCCTTTCAGGGGAGGCAACTCTTTCAAATTTTTTTCTAAAAAAAGGGGTCTACCCTAAAAGGAAAGAATTCGCTCTGATGAGGACCAAAGAAAGTGGTCAGCTCTAAAAGGAGAGAATTTTGCTCCCAAGGGGGTCTAATTCTTCCCTTTTAGAGTAGACCCTGTTAAGAAGGGATTGTTGTGTACTAAAGCCAACAGGAAGTTGCAAAAGTTATCTCCCTTGCACAAAATGTTGGAAAAACTACCAAATGTATGCAGTCCACTTTAAAGGGTCATTCAAAAGTTGTAGTAGATGGTGAATATTTCAGCAGCTAACATTTTGATTTATTTTTTTTTTATTAGTTTTGCCTGAAAATAGGATTGATATTTTAAGTAGACACTTTGCACAAACTGTCAAACCCTATTTTTTAAGAAAAGTCAGGAAAATATCATCAGTGCGTAATCTGATTTTGTTAGAGGTTGCTAAGGGTTTAAATTTAAGTCATTTTTGTTAGATTTTTGTCTTGTATACACATATTTACATAGTATTGCATTCAAATATATAAAAATACAATTTAAAAATTTATGCTGTTTTTCTGTTATCATTTGAATACCTGTTTTATACAAAACATTCTGAAAACCCTCCAAAGACACTATAAATTTCTTTGATTTTCTCTGAAAAGTCCTAAGATACAGGTTTAAAAAATGTGGCATTAGATACCTGGGCCCAGTTGTTGAAAGCGTCGTTAGCTTAACAAGCTCATTAAGGTTCATTTTGTTAACTGTTTTAGTGGATTCAATATACAATATTCTGATATTTTTTGCTGAAAAAATGTGAGTAGCTTTTGCACTGCAAAAGCTACTCACATTTTTTCAGCAAAAAATTTCGGCATATTTGCGTATCAATCGATGTAAATTTTAACGAATCGTTAACTAACAACGTCGTTAGCTTTGAACAACTGGGCCCAGAAGAGTAGAGATGTTTCAAGATAAACAATTACCTTATTTCTCTTATTTCTTAATCCTTACCATGCTGAATAAATTAAGATGCCACACCCACTTCTAATTTTCAGCCAATCAGATTACTTGATCCAGGTTGTTGCTACAAATTCACATACTTAATGACAAACAGTACAGGTCCAGATCAGTTGGCTTCTTCAGATCTACACTGTTTGCAAAGGCGGGGCATATCTGCATTCAGCAGGACCAGGGTTAAAAATATGTTGAAGTGCTCATAACAGTTGCCACAAGGAGACATATAAAGTGTCATTTAAAATTGTTGTAGATGACAATTTGAAAATCGGGCTTGATATTTCATGTGAGTTATCTGCCTAGCAGATGAATGATAAGAAATTTCAAGCCTGACTTTCTGGGAAAAATTATATACACATGTATGTATACAATGTACATGTATATGGTAAAAAACAGCTTCTTAGGAGTTATGACCACAGCAATGGTTCCAAAGAGTTCCTACATATCTCTTAAAGACTGCAGTGTCCAAACATATTTATATTTTTCTTGTATCCCTGTGAATATGTATGTTGTGATATCTCATTAGAATACTCTAAACTTGCCGAGAATATAAGAATCCATCATGAGTATCCATGTAGGATAGGGAAATCTCACCCGAGGGGTAGGAATTTCAACCAGGGATGAGGCTTGAAATTCCTACAGAGAGGGTGAGATTTCCCTATCCTACATGGACAGGCCCATGATGGATTCTTTTTCTCCCTCCTTTAAGTGGATTGTTCCTAGGACCAGCATAGTCTGTGAGACAGAAGTTTCTCACATGGGCAAATAAGCAAAGGCGGGAGAAAATTGTGTGCCACAATATGTCTTCTTAGAGAAATAGGACAAAAAAATACAGGACAAAATTTTCAGTAATAGTGAACTGTCTTGAGCAGTCATCCCAGGCTGAGATTGTTCTTTGCTGTTCTGCTAGGCAGCTACCCTCTTTAAACTGCTAGTTTTGAGCTTTCACAGAAGTGGTTTGCCAAAGAGAGGTTGCATGTTACCATATTCGACCTAATTACTGCACTGTATGCTTAGGATTTTCAAAATTACTGGAAAAACTTGAAGTTAAGTATCCACCTGATAAGGACTATAAAGAAAGATAAGAAGATGACTTCATGATATTCATGCAATATGTTTTTCTGATTTTCATTATAAAAGCATATGTGCTTTTATAAAGCAGATAAACACAAGCTTTGAAGACTACAAAATTGCTTGACTGTGCGCTTATAAGGGTATGTGTAGTTATAGGTTGAATCCGATATATGCATCATGATGAGCTGTTTATGCTTAAGTGAATAAACTTTTGAACTTTGAACTTTACATCATCTTCTGTATATCTGTATACTTTCTATATATCCATTGCAGCTTGTAAGGGGACTTTGTAGATTTTCTGCCATTTTTAGACAAAGGAGACAACTTTTGTGACTTCCTGTTTGCATTTCTCCAACCAAGTTCCTTCTGAAAAAGGGTCTGCTCTAAACGGAAAGAATTTGCTCCCCTTACTATACCTCCTGTCCCTTCGGCTAATTCAAGAGTGAAGGCCAGTTTTCAGTTTCTGGCAAAAGAATGTGCACAAATATTGGTTAACCAGCTAGAGGACTAAGCCTGCCCTGGAAAAGTGTGGCTAGGTAAACTGACCGGGTCAACATGACCTTAAACATGGGCCATAAAACTTCAACTCAATAAACAAATCCTTACCATATGAGTATCCTAAAATTCCATTTGAAAACTTGGTGACTTGTTTAAAAACATGTGCAGCAAACAGTTTAGACAGTTTGAAAGGAGTTTTTTAGTCTGTGTCTGCTTTGTCCAATTATTTAAGATGAAGATGGTTACCATAGTTACATTAAATATTGGGAGATACAAGCACGACAAAGCAGTGGTTCCTGATCAGACTGCTTCTGAAGGGTGTTCAGGGTCTGCAGGGTTTCCTGTTCTGTCAGCATTTTAGATACATCACAAGCTAAACAAATGTCATTGTTCAAATATTAAAAAAAGTATGGTAAGGAATAACTAGGTCATGGAGTGGATGGCATGCCGTCACAAAAACCCCAGGTGCCATGCTAATGTTGCTCTCGCACACCTTTACGACTTGGGGAAGTCATGTAACAAGTTTGGTTAAATTCTGCCCAGCGGTTTAGGAAGAAATAGCATTACAGACTGACGGATGGACGGAGGTGTTCACAATATCCCCATGTTTTTTTTTTTAAAAACCTGTGGGGATAAATATTGAGGCTAATTAAGTAGTTGTCTGTATTAATGTAGGAGATTGTACTGTTCAGACCATTCTGAGTTCAATTTATTTTTCTACTAGAGGAATTCTAGGCCAACTTGTAGCACACATCATTCTAATTTTTGTTTTACTATTTTTCAGAGAAAATAAGATTTGGCACTTCATGTGAATCATCTGCTTGGCATGCAGTGTCAAACCTTAGTTTTACTGAAATTTTATAAAACAAAAATGTATAAAAATTTTGTGTGCTGCAGTTGAGATTAGCATTTTATTGGTTAAAACTGGCATCTTTTACACATTCTAAGTTTGTTCTATTTTCTAGGTGAACGAATGTACACTTGTCTGGAATGTAACCATGAGTTCAGACAGTCGGGTAATTTATTTGACCACATACGTACTCACACAGGGGACCGACCTTTCATATGTGATGTCTGCAACAAAGGTAAATATATAGCCACGATTCTAACGAGTATGCTGTTAGTTATTTGGAATCTTGACAAGGGATAGGGGTCATATTCCTTGTCTGAGTGTTCTTTTACTCTCTTTCCTAATCACCTGGGTGAACATGCCTCTCAGGCAGGCAATATGAACCTGTGTCACCTGCTGTCAAGAATCCATACAATGACTTTGTTATACTACAAAGCATTAATTGAGAGTTTTCGTAAGTTATTTGTCGCAATGCTTGTAATCAGTGTTTATAAATGGCATCAAACAGCTTGCAATGATATTAACCTATTTTAGTCTGAAGACCCCTAAAAGGATAATTGGCAATTAGTGCAGACCCAGATCAGATGCTGCAGAATGCAGCATTAGATCAGGTCTACACTGTTTGCATTAAGAGATTTCTATAAAACATACATGTACTTGGGGAAAACAGAGTATGTTTTGTCATAAATGTTACAATGTACCTTAGTTACAGACATACAGGGATCTACTCAAAAAGGAAAGAATTTGCCTTCAGTAGGAGCAAATTCTTTCCTTTCTGAGTAGATTCCTTTTCAGAAGGGGATGAAACAATTTTGACAAAGTTGCCTCCCTTGAAGTGTATTTATTCCCCTTAAATTTTGGTATGGTGGCAGTAACTTTCACTTGTCTACCATTTACCCTAAATATCTGGACAGACATTACTGAGAAAACATTGTACACCCAGATAAAACTGCCATTCAACGGACATATTTTAGACAAATTACCAACTTGTCAAATTGGTTGGTTTAAGTTTTAAGATAAATGGACCACAATGTGAGAAAATGTACTTTACTATATATGCTCAGGAAAGATTCAGATCAGTCTACACATCTGTGCATCTTCTCTGTCTGTCTGAAGGAACTTTGGATACTTTTACTAAATGAAGACTGACTACTCTTCTTACTCAGAAACGGTAAAGAGTTTGACCTTAAAGTGTCAAGCAAAAGCCTACCAGAGGACATTCTGTTTTTTTATTTTTTTTTTATTTTATTATTATTATTATTATTATTTCAGAGAAAATAAGGCTTGACACATGGTTCACATGAAAAAATAAAATGAAAGAAAAAGCAATGTTGTCTGTTACAGTTTAGACTAGTGCTTGAAGACTTAATTGTCTGAATATGTATATTGTATTCAACCTAATTATTGCACATACACCTATAAGACAACAGTCAAGAGATTTTGTAGGCTTCAGATCACAGTCCATGTAATATTATTTACTTCTTTGTTCATATGTTGTGGATACTCATCTGAATTGCTTGGACAATTACTTTTATAAACTTGTCGAGGTAATTCAAATGAATATCCACAATATATGCTTTTAGAAAGAAAATCAGAACACATATCACATAAACATCATTAAATACACCCTCAGGAAGTGCTCTGCTTATATTTCTTTAAAGTGTGTCGACATTAGGGAAATATTTTTCATCATTTTTTTTTCCTAGTAGTTTTGAAAAACTTAAATGCATAGTGCAGTTATTAGGTTGAATACAGTAATTATGGTAGCTTTGTTTTGTTTCAAAATGAGGTTTTAAAGAGTTATGGCCCTTTTGTTTCTGTTGTTTCTATTGTCAATTCTATTTTCTGCAGGCTTTGCAAACAAGAGCAATCTGAATAACCATATGGTTGTCCATTCAGCTGATCGAAATTTCATCTGCCAGCTATGTGGATTTGCTTTCAAAGGTAAACGAGCCCTAAACCGACATACTAAAATTCACCTCAATGACAGACGTAGTACATGTCACATATGTGGGAAGTCATTCTTTGAGAACAACCAGCTGATAGCCCATCTCAGGATACATACTGGTGAAAAACCATATGAGTGTAAGTTTTGTGCAAAACGATTCACAGGACGAAGTGCATTCATGCGGCATGTTGATATACACACAGGCAAACTGCGCTACCAGTGCCATGTATGTGGGAAATGCTTTGCCAGACGTGACAATTACATGTTGCATGTAAACAAACATGTACTGGATGGGGAATCTGCAGCAGGAATTGAAAGCTATATCCGAACTGGTAGCCATGTTGGACGGCGCAAATCAGAATCCTTCAAAAACATGGAAAATTCTCCAGCAGAGAAATTCATGTCACACACTGGAAAAAACACTAGACCTGCTGAACTGGATGAAGCTGTGGAAACTATAATTGTAGACAGTCCAGCTTTGGAAACTCTGAGGGTGGATAGTCAGGCTGTGGAAACTGAAAAGATGGACAGTGAAGATGAGGAAGGTTTAAGGGCAGACAGTTCAGGTCTGGAAACTCCAAAGGTGGGTAATCAAGCTGTGGAAACTGTAATAGTGGACAGTCAAGCTGTGGAAACTGTAATGGTGGATAGTCCAACTGTGGAAAGTTTAAGGGTGGACAGTCCACTTGTTAAAAAGTTAATTCAACGCCCTGAAGGTGTACAGACAAGTAGTATTCATCTAGGGAATGGAGAGTCATACACTCTAGAGAAAGTAGGATATCTTGGTGGTTCTAAAGTTAATGTTTATAAACTAAGTTTAAAAACATCCACCAGTTAAATACAGGTGTGCTGTATTTACCTTTAGTTTTGGGACAGACAGGCTTAGGTAAATATTGTAGACCCAGATCAGATGCCACAGAATGTGGCATCTGATCTGGGTCTACAATGTTTGCCACTCATCCAACAGCTCTTTAGATACATCAAAAGGTAGTAAAATGGACTTGTTAACCCTTGTCCTGCTGAATAAATTAAGCTGCCAGGCCTATTTCTAATTTTCAGCCAATCAGATTACCTGATCTGGAATCTTGCTATAACTTCACAAATTTAATGGCAAACAGTGCAGATCCAGATCAGTTTGCTTCTTCAGAAGCCAACTGATCTGGATCTACACTGTTTGCAAACGCAGGGTATATCCGGGTTCAGCAGGACAAGGGTTAAAATTGCAGGACAAGTATGGTAAGGAGTTAAGGTTTCATATTTTGCTGGCCTTGGTGGCTCAATCAGATAGGCTTCTGACTAGTGATCAGGAGGTTGTGGGTTTGATCCACACCAGGTCTGGCAACATTCATTTGTGGAGATTGATCATGAAATAATTTCTACAATGATTCTCTGCCTTCTGCTCATTATAAAAGGGCAGTCTAGTGAAAGAATGTGCACAAGTACTGGTTTACTGCTTAGAGGACTACAAATGTATCCCTGCCCAGAAAAAGTGTGATTAGGTAAACTGACTTGCTCAACATGACCTTAATAGTGTTGACTAGCCGTTAAACACCAAACCAACCAACCCAGTATTTAGAGTAAATACACAATGTATGGCAATAAAAACAGTGTCAAGTGACTAGATGTCTTGAAGCAGATGTGAAATGAGTAGATTCAGATTATTCTACACATCCACCCTGTCTACAGCGATGTTGTAATTGGCTGCATAAGCCTTGACATGCAGGCTGAGCTGGGCCTTTCCTGTCCACATATGCCAAAAGGTGTCTTTTTTTGCTCATTGCAGCCCATGAGATGTTTTGAGACTGGCATGCTATGCTAGAGGGGAATGGATACCATAGCTCCAGATAATGTGGTTTTTTTTTTCAACCAAAACGGACTGATATTTTTCTTATTTGTCCAGGAAAACTTATGTAGTGGGTACTCATTAGAAGCACTTCTAATGAATACCCACAACATATGTTTTCGTGGAGAAATAAGAAAAATATTACTTGGATACCCCTCTTATCTGGAGCTGTGAATGGACCTATGGGAGGTGCAACTGGTGTCTGTTTATACAGTGTATATGTCTATTCTCATAGCTCCAGTAGTGTGTTTGCCAGTGGCAATTAATCCATTGTAGTCTGGAGACCCCTAAAAGGGTAATTGGCAAACAGTGCAGACCCAGATCAGATAAGGGTCTCCACTGTTTGCATATAGTTCAATCATTTTAATTCTAGGAATATCTAAATCACGTAGCCAGACATACCTAAATTCGAAATTAGAATCTTCCAGAAAGTAGTGTGGGGGAGTTCATTCAGTCTACAATGGGTTAATATTTCCCAAAGATAGATGTAAAGGGAAAACAGTTAAATGGTATTTCTTCTAATCACAATGTTGTTATATTCTACAATGCCCAATAATCATGTAAGCGGACAGTGAAGGCCCTAACCACGCTGCCTGCAGCTGGTCTGGGTCTGTGTTCCAAACACTCTCCTATTATGTCAGCCATCCTTATGTCCAGAATTGAACAAGACTCTTTAATGGAACATTCTTCTTAAAATGTGTGTTAGTATTTGTATGAGTGTTTTTTTTTTTGTTTTTTTTGTTTTGTTAACGTTGCTTATTAGATTTGTGGCTTTAAATTTTAGTCTGACCAATACAGCTAGTACAAATTTACTGAATTTACCTTATGTATTTGAACAGACATGCCTGAGCCATATAGAAACAGTGTGACTAGGATCTGCACTGCTTTTCATTCAGCTAGCATGTTTTTAGGTTAAAAACAGGCTACCATAATAGCCCTAAGTATTTTGACAGACAGGTCTGAGGGAACAGTGTAGACCCAGATCAGATGCCACAGAATGCGGCATCTGATCAGGATCTACACTGTTTGCCATTAATCAAGCATTGGTTTATACACATCACTATGTAGTAAAAGGGATTTGTTAAAATCACAGGACAAGAATTGTAAGGAGTTAGGGTGTCTCAATACTTAGGATAAATATGGTATAAAACAGTCAACAGACAATGTGAAGAATAAAATGGTAAGAAGTATAGGCATGTTCCAGCAAGCACTGAGGCTATTCTGCCATCCATGCATTGCCATTCAGTATATCGTACAGTCGACTCTCATTGTCTCTAAGTCAAGGGGACTCCCTGAAATATTTCGAGATATCCGTACCTCGACATATCAGATTTGCAGAATTAAGGAAAAAAAAAATAGAGATATATTGAAAATATTGTGGAAAAGGGGAGAAATTGCTCCTCTAAGGAGCAATTTCTCCTCTTTTCCACAATATTTTGTAACTTTGTTTTAGATATCCATGTTAAAATATGGACCAGATTTTTCACTTCGAGATAAGCAGTTATTCGAGATAAGCGAAGTCGAGATAACGAGAGTCTACTGTATTTACCCAAAGTATTGGGATACCTTAACTCCTTACCATACTTGTTCTAAAAATTGAATAAGTCTATTTTACTTCCTGATGATATGTATAAAATAGTGCTGGATGCCGTATTCTGTGGCATATGATCTGGGTCTACACTGTTTGCACATGCCTGGTCTGCCCCAATATTTAGGATTATTATGGTACATGGTACAAATTCTAGGAGCCAGGCATCATAGCGCAGTTGGTAGAAAGTCTGACTGCAGATACAGGGGCTGCTAGTTTGAGCCCCAACTTAACCACATATCTTTCATGGAGATTGATCATGAAATAATTTTTATAGCCATTCTCCTTCTCCAGCTGATTCAAGAAGGAATGGCAAAAGTATGTGTACAAATACTGGTTAACCGCTTAGAGACTAAGCCTGCCCAGGATCAGTGTGAGTAGGTTAACTGACCATGCTAAACATGACCCTAATTGGTAGACTGGGTCATAAAATCTCAACTCAAACCAATTCTAGGTCTGGATAGTATGCATAGATAAGGTGCTTTTTTTTCAGCCAAAAAGTATTATAGATGTTCTTCATTCTCATTGAAAACATGTGGGTCCACTAGAGGTGCCTCTAGGAGGTCAAGACTGGGAATGCGCAGGATCATAGCTGTCTACTTATCAAGATGTTGTTTAGTTTATAGTGGAACAAAAATGTGTTTAATATTTCAGTTGTGTTATTTTCTATTTTTAATCACCCTTAGTCAGGAAGAAAAGAAGACTGGGAGATGTGAAACTTTAGCCTGGTAGGCGTAATGGCTGAAGATGACATTTTATTTTCCTAGAAAGTAGGTCTTGACATTTTTTTTGCAAATTTTCTCCTTTGCAGACAAAGTGCATTAAAATGTCAAACTATAAAGGTAAATCTTGTCAAGGATGAATCAACCACATTTGACCAGCATAGACTTATCAGGGTTTGTGCTGTTTTCACTCATACAGCCTTTAAGGTCAAAATATTGTTAGCATATTGTATTGGCAATGATCAGATTGCGTACACTCAGGCTGATTGCATACATACCATATTCGAACTAATTACTGCACTGTGTGCTTAGGTTTTTCAAAGTTACTGGGAAAACTTGTGGTAAAATAAGTGTTTGCCTACTAAGGGTACACTTTAAAAGAAAGATCAGCAAAGGACTTATTTGATGAAGTTTATGCATTTTTTTTACTGATTTTCTTTATAAAAGCATATGTTGCGGGTACTCATTTGAATTGCATCGACTTGTCGATGCAATTTAAATGGGTACCCGCAACATATGCCTTTATAAAGAAATAGACAAAAAGTTCACTGGCTGTAATCTGAAGACTACGGAATTGCTTGACTGTGCACTTATAGGGGTATGTGTGGTAATAAGGTTTAATACGGTATTTACACTAACTTATATTCAGACATGCTGAGCAAGTGTAGACCCAGATCAGATAGCTCCTTGAGGATCAAGGTCTGATCTCTTTGCCATTCAGCTAGCCTTTTTTACACATATTACCGGTAGTGAAATTGATGTTCAGATTTTTATACGCCCATTTGAAAAACGGGGCGTATTATGTTAGGGGGTATGGCGTCCGTCCGTAAACTTTCTTGTTTCCGGCTAACTCCTCCTACAGTTTACATCCGATCAAGCTGAAACTTGATTTGTGCTTAGACCATGATGTGGAGCAGCACATATTGTTTCAAGGTTACAGTCCACCAAATAATAGCAGAGTTATACCCCTTTGAAAATTTCTATTAATTTTTTGTTTCTTGCTAAATCCTCCTACAGTTTACATCCAATCAAGCTGAAACTTCAGGTGCAGTTAGACCATGATGTGGAGCAGCACATACTGTTTCAAGGTTACATTGCAACAAATATTAGCAGAGTTATGCCCCTTTGAAAATTTCAGTAAACTTTTCGTTTCCGGCTAAATCCTCCTACAGTTTACATCTTATGAGCTGAAACTTGATTAGTAGTTAGACTATGATGTGGAGCAGCGCATATTGTTTCAAGGTTACAGTCCACCAAATATTAGCAGAATTAAACCCCTTTGAAAATTTCTTTTAATTTTTTGTTTCCGGCTAAATCCTCCTACAGTGTACATCCGATCAAGCTGAAACTTCATAAATAGTTACACGATGATGTGGAGCAGCACATATTATTTCGAGGTGACAGTGCACCAAATATTTGCAGATTTATGCCCCTTTGAAAGTTTTTGAACATCTTCTTTTATTAGATTTGCAAGGAAAGGTTGCCATTATTAAATCTTTATAAATATAATTCTTTTTGGATTTTTTTTTTTTTTAATACTCTTCTGATTTGGCTCCCTTGAAGAACAAAAATAAAATCAGTATTAAACAAGTTAAAGGTTTACAAAAAAATTTCTTGCAGTTTTTTTTTTTTTTTTTTTTTTTGGGTTGTTTATTTTTGTTTTGTTATTGTTTGGTCCGATAATATTGAAGTATAGGAAAAACAAATCAGCCAAAGGCTCATATGAACTTATAATATAGCCATGCTTCTGTGGTGTGTCTTCCGTCAGAAAGCACTTCTCCCTAGAAGCAGCAAACTTCTCCCTATTTTCCCAGGAGGGAGAAGTCACTTCTCCCTTAATTTCTGGGCCAGCTTTGACCCTTAGGTTACAGTTCACCAAATATCAGCAGAGATATGCCCAAATGAAATTTAAAAAAATTTTTTTTTTTTTTTTGTAATTTCACTTACAGTTTATATCTGGAGCACTGAATTATACAGGAGCCAGTTTATGTGCTACATCTTATTACTTGCCACGGGCGTATAATGCCCCATCTTGGCGGAGCTTTTGTTGGGATTAAAACGGTAAGGAGCTAAAGTATCTAGATATTCAGAATAGCTAATATACTTTCTAACATGGAGAAGGGGCTCTTGTATTCAGATGTATTACTTATCTTTTCTGGAGTATTCTTAATTCTTCAGCACCATTTTATTAACTTACAAGAAAGAAAACTGCAAAAAGTCAGAGGCAATAGTAACTCAAAGCTGTAGAGAGGGTAACCTTAGAAATATTTTTCGTAATTTCTCCAGAAAAACATATGTAATAGGTACCAGTACTCATTAGAGTTAAGCTGGTTTATTAACCCTTAAAACGCCAAGAAAACCTGCATCTGAAAATGTCGTCTGTTTATGTCGTCTGCTGAATATTCTTGCTAACTTTTCAAACCTATTTTTGCATACAGGCAAATAGTGTGGACCCAGATCAGACTGCTCCTAAAGGAGCAGTCTGATCTGGGTCCACACTGTTTGCAGAAGTGACTTTTAAAGTAACTAGCAGAAGACAAAGCAGATGACAATAGTTGTGATTGGCGCTTTAAGGGTTAAGTACTGTAATGATGTAGAAATAAGGAAAATATCAAATATTTTGGTTGAAAAAAATACACTTTATCAAGAGCTGTTAGTCATTGTCCATTCATAAGCCTTATGTTGTTGTTAACTATATTAGAATCAAAACTGTAGTCTTCCACATGCTTATGGCCAGTATTATCATAAACATTTGTCTATTTTTACTAACTTAGGTTAGTAACTAGTTAGGTGTGTAGGAGCTTTGTCTACCAAGCCAAAGATTATGGGCTGTGAACATGAATTGATTTCTTTTTCCTTCTCAGACATGGTTTTACTTAAATTTAAAAACAGACTTCATGGGATTTTAGGATACTTGTTGCTGCTGCCAGTTCTTGGAAACCTTCAAGACAATGATAAACAGGCTTCCCAGCTAGCCGATAACGGCCCGCTATAGATTTATAAAGAATGCTTACTGGGTTCCTCTAGCTTTATACATGGACAATGCATATTTTATCTGTTTTAAGCTGCAATTTTCAAGTCTCATATCGGCAACATTCTTTCATAGAGATTTGATCATGAAATATTTTCTATGGTCATTCTCTTCCTTCTGCTGATTCAAGAAAGGCAGTTGTCAGTTTCTGGCGAAAGAATGTGCACAATACTGGTTAACCGCTTAGAGGACTAAGCCTGCCCAGTAAAAGTGTGGTTAGGTAAACTGACCGCGCTCGACATGATCCCATTGGGTTGACTGGGCGGTAAAACCTCAACACAAACAAACAAACAAGTCTCATATTATACTACTTACTATACAGGTGGGGATACACCAGATTCGAGCATGAATATGGCCAAAATGAAACAATGAAAAAATGCACTTGGACACAATGACTGCCAAGTTGATACACTTGTTGCAGATATTTCTGTGTTGTGTATGTGTGTATGAAATTGGCTGAGCCCTGATGACTATAACATGATTACTGATAAGTCGATCCATTTTGATGTTATTGGAGCATCTTATTGTAGAAAATATATGCTGTTTTGTGCAATCAAAATCACACTTTTTTTCTTCACACATATTTACCATTTACAATAGGAACAGTGGTTTGTCAAAGTAAGCTGTATAAATATGAAGAAAAAAGCAGGGATGCACCAATGATGTTTAAGAGGCTTGAAGCTGAGATATAAGGCCAACCTGGAAACCTGACTATATGTTTGCAAAATAGGCCAGATTGATCTAGTTTTGAAGGAGTTATCTGGGGTGTTGGGATGCATGTACTGATAGTTGAGGATGCTCTCACTTATGGAAGCCAAGATGTATGGATTATTTCCAGTGTCCATAAATAAATGCAGGCTGGGTAGAAGCTTATTTGCTTAAATAAAAACGTGAAATGAGCTGCATTTCCACAATCATGTGACCCTGCCACAATCTTGTGGCGGGCAGATAACTCTTGTCAAAAATTAATGAAAGTTGCCTATTAGCAATCCCAAACCAGAGCTCTACAGTATCAATGCACTTACCAAGTTTGGTTAAAATCCATTGATATTTTATCAAGTTGTTGTCCAGAAACAAAAATACGGATGGATGACCAAAGTGAAACCATAATACCCCAGTACTGTCGTGTGGTGGGTATAAAAAAAAAAAAAAAAGAAGGCTATCAAAAAATATTATTTTACTAATTTAGTCCAGGATCCAAAAAGGATCTACATTCAGCATACTGATTTAATGTAGGAGACATCTTTTATTCTGTATTATTGGGCTGTCGAATATTCTCCTTTGAATAAAATGGAATGAAATGTTAAGGTGAGGATTTGGTAATCTCTCAGATGGTCTCATGTACTGTTGGACAAGTAAATGATCAAGTAATATACCAAGCGTTTGAACATATTTCAAATGGCTGAGAGTTTACAGAATAGGTAAAAAATTTTGTATGCAACTACCAAAGGGAGACCACTTGCTGTCAGTGAAAGCATAAATCAGCTTGGCCATCAACTCAGTTCAATCAGGGCTTTTGCTGCCTATCTAGAATCAGTGGATACTGTAGAATGTCATAATGAAAGGTAAACACCTTAACCCATTGTAGAATGAACTAGAAAAGGTTTTTTAGAAAAAAAACAACAAATGTCCACCCCCCAACCCCCTCCCCCCCCACCCCCCACCCCCTACCTCAGCCCCACCTACAATCCCGCCCGAGTTGTCATTATTGTACGCAATGTGCCGTCTCGTACTGTTCTACATTTCTACCAAGTATCATCAAAATATTCCGAAGGGTATTCTTGTTACAGAGCAGAGACAAGAAATCAAATGCAAACACAAGAAGGGGAGATAAAGTGTAAAAAAAAAGTCAGAATTGTCATTCTTGTATGTGAAATATCGTTTGGTCCTGTTCTTCATTACTACCAAGTATCATCAAAATATTCCAAAGGGTATTCGACTTACATAGCGGACATGAAATCAATGCATAATCACTATCAAATATAACAAAGGGAGATAATGCCAAAAGTAAGAAAGGCAGATTTGTCATTCTTTCATGCAACACGTCATCTCATCCTGTATTTCTACCAAATACCGTCAAAATATTCTGAAGGGTATTTAAGTTACAGAGCTGACACAAAATCAATTTCTAAAACAAAACTACGGGAGATAACTCCAAAAGAAAGATAAGCAGAGTTGTCACTCTTTATGTGATGTGTCATCTTGTCCTGTTCTGCATTTCTACCAAGTATCATCAAAATGTTCTGAAGGGTATTCGGCTTACAGAGCGCAAAGCATAATCATTGCCAAATATAACAAAGTGAGATAATGCCAAAAGTAAGAAAGGCAGAGTTGTCATTCTTGTACACAACACGTCGTCTCATCCTGTTCAACATTTCTGCCAAGTACCATCAAAATATTTCAAAAGGTATTTGAGTTACAGAGCGGACACGAAGTCAATGCATAATCACTGTCAAATATAACAAAGGGAGATAACGGCAAAAGTAAGAAAGGCAGATTTGTCATTCTTGTATGCGACATGTCATCTTGTCCTGTTCTACATTTCTACCAGGTACCATCAAAATAGGCTGAAGGGTATTCCAGTAACAGAGCAAACAAGAAATATATATTTCAAACAAAACAAAGGGAGATAATTCCAAAAGGAAGAAGCCCAGAGTCGTCATTCTTGTACGCAACACATCTGGTCCTGTTCTACATTTCTACCAAGTATCATACAAATATTCCAAAGGGTCTTTGATTACAGGGCGGACACGAAATCAATGGCTAATCATTGTCAAATATAACAAAGGGAGATAACACCAAAAGTGAAAAAGACAGAGTTATCATTCTTGTACCCAACACACCGTCTGGTCCTGTCCTAAATTTCTACCAAGTATCATAAAAATATTCCAAAGGGTCTTTGACTTACAGAGCAGATATGAAATCAATAGATAATCAATGTCAAATATAACAAAGGGAGATAATGCCAAAAGTAAGAAAGGCAGAGTTGTCATTCTTGTACGCAACATGTCATCTGACCCTGTTCTATGTTTCTACCAAGTATCATAAAAATATTCTTTGACTTGCAGAGCGGACACGAAATCAATGAATTATCACTGTCAAATATAACAAAGGCAGATAATGCCAAAAGTAGATTACTGGTAGAGTTGTCTTTTTTGTATGCGACACGTCGTCTCATCCTGTTCTGCATTTCTACCAAGTACCATTGAAATATTCCAAAGGGTATTCGAGTTACAGAGCAGACATGAAATCAATGGATAATCACTGTCAAATATAACAAAGGGAGATGACACCAAAAGTAAGAAAGGCAGAGTTATCATTTTTGTATGTGACAGGTTGTCTGGTCCTGTTCTACATTCCTACCTAGTAACATAAAAATATTCCAAAGGGTCTTTGACTTACAGAGTGGCCGCGAAATCAATGGATAATCAATGTCAAATATAACAAAGGGAGATAACGCCAAAAGTAAGAAAGGCAGAGTTGTCTTTTTTTGTACACGACATGTAGTCTCATCCTGTTCTACATTTCTACCAAGTACCATCAAAATATTCCGAAGGTTATTCAAGTTACAGAGCGGACACGAAATCTTTTTCAAATAAAACAAAGGGCAATAACTCCAAAAGTAATAAAGCCAGAGTTGTCAGTCTTATATGCAACACGTCATCTCATCCTGATCTACATTTCTACCAAGTATCATCAAAATATTCCATAGGGTATTCAAGTAATGATGTTCAATGGGGACAGGAAAATCCCAAAATGAAGGTCCAAAGTTCCAGTGGAAATGAGGCTGTGAAGTTTCGTGGAATATATTTGGTACAGTTTAGGAGTTATGAGTCGGACATGAAGAAAGCATTATACTTCATAGATTTTAGGCAAGGGAAGTTAATTAAAAAACTGATTAGCCAGAGTTGTCTTCCTATTTGGTGACACATCATCTCAATATGATAAAGCCATCTGTAAAGTTTCATGAATATATTCCATATGGTTTAGGAGTTATGAGCAGGACACAAATTTTCAGCATTACACTTCATGGATTTTAGGCAATGGGGGTAATTCCCAGAAAATCCCAAAATGAGGGTCCAAAGTTCCAATGGGAAATGAGGCTGTGAAGTTTCATGAATATATTCTGTATGGTTTAGGAGTTATGAGCCTGACATGAAGAGAGCATTATACAACATTGATTTTAGGAAAAGGAAATTAATTCAAAAACTGAATTAGCGAGAGTTGTCTTCTTTGTTCACAACACATCATCTCAATATGATTTAGCCATCTGTGAAATTTCATGAATATATTCCATACTGTTTAGGAGTCATGAGCCGACACTACATTGCTTTTAGGCAGGGGGAGTTACATAAAAAATCAAATGAGCCAAAGTTGTCTTACTTGTTCGTGACACATCATCTTAAAATGATTTGGCCATCTGTGACGTTTCATGTATATACTCCATATGGTTAGGAGTTATGAGTTGGTCACAAAGAAAAACATTACACTACATGGATTTTTGGCAAGGGGAGTTAATTTAAAAAACAGAATTAGCCAGAGTTGTCTTCCTTGTTAGTGACACATTGTCTCATTATGGTTAAGCCATCTGTGAAATTTCATGAATATATTCCATACAATTTTGGATTTATCAGCCCGACACGAATTTGTAGCATTACATTACACTACATGGATTTTAGGCAAGGGGGATAATTTTCGGAAAATCCCAAAATGAGGGTCCAACGTTCCAGTGGGAAATGAGGCTGTGAAGTTTCATGAATATATTCCATATGGTTTAGCAGTTATGCCTGACATGAAGAGAGCATTATACTACATGGATTTTAGGCAAAGGAAATTAATTTGTCAACCAAATTAGCCAGAGTTGTCTTCTTTGTTCGCAACATATCATCTCAATATGAGTTAGCCATCTATGAAGTTTCATGATTATATTCCATACTGTTTAGGAGTCATGAGCCGACACTACATTGATTTTAGGCAGGGAGAGTTAAATCAAAAATAAAATTAGCCAGAGTTGTCTTCCTTGTCCGCTACACATCTCATTATGATTAAGCCATCTGTGAAGTTTCATGAATATATTCCATACAGTTTAGGATTTTTCAGCCGGACACAAATTTTCAGCATTACACTGCATGGAATTTTAGGCAAGGGGGGATAATTACAAAACCAAAGTAGACACAGTTATCGGCCTTGTTCGCAACACATTGTCACGATATAATTAAGTCAGCTGTGAAGTTTCATGAATATATTCCATTTGGTTTAAGAGTTATGAGCCGGACATGAAGAAAGCTACATGGATTTTTGGCAAGGGGAGTTAATTCCAAAACCAATTAGCCAGAGTTGTCTTTCATGTTTGCAACACATCGTCTCGATATGATTTATCTTTCTGTGAAGTTTCATGAATATATTCCATATGGTTTACGAGTTATGAGCTGGACAGGAAGAAAGCCTTACACTACATGGATTTTTGGCAAGGGGTGTTAATTCAAAACCAAATTAGCTCGAGTTGCCTCCTTGTTCAAAACACATTGTCTCAGTATGATTAAGTGATCTGTGAAGTTTCATGAATATGTTCCATACAGTTTAGGAATTCTAAGGGGGACACAAATTTTCAGCTTTACACTTCATGGATTTTAGGCAAGGGGGAGAATTCCAAAACTACAGTTCTCAGAGTTCTCTTCATTGTTTGTGTCACATAATCTCGATATAATTAAGTCATCTGTGGAGGGTCATAAATATAATCTATACAGTTTAAGAATTCTACCCCCCACCCTCACCATCTCCTCCCATCATGGATTTGTTTCTTTTGTCTGTGTGACGTTCTCTCCTAGCTATATTTTTTTGGCATGCATACAGGTATGCACTGACAGGAGTAAAGTTATGGCCTGGACACAATTCAAAAACCAAATTTGATTGTGTTGGGGTTTAATGACATGTAAACCCTTCTGGGTCATTTTGTGTCATCTCCCAGAGAAAGGGAGAAAAGAGATAGAAGATATAGTAGATGAAAGAGAGGAACAGGAAGAAAGGAACAGGAATGAAAGGGAAGAAACAGAAGAAATAAAAACATTCCCCATCTACCTTTACCTACTACAAGGATAGCAGGCCTTGCCCAAATGTAAGGCAATATCAGTTGGATGCCCCTGTGACACAAGATACATGACACCTTCACACCACCCGACCACCCCCTACCGTCTTCCTTGTTTGCAATTCATTGTCTCAATATGATTAAGCATCTGGTGAAGTTTCAGGAATATATTCCCTGTGGTTTAGAAGTTATGATCCAGACACGAATGCACGGTAGGATGGACAGGCGTAAAACTTAATGCCCTTCCACCATTCTTAGAGCTGCGGGGGCATAATGAGCCATTTTGACTAGAAAATAGCCTGATGACATTTGCAAACACAGACTCATATCAGCCTGCATATGTGTTCAGTCTGATCAGAGCCTTTGTTATTTGGTAACAGAATCTTTCAAGTTCATACATTAAGTTTGTGTTGAGGTTTTATGGCCCAGTCAACCTAATGGGGTCATGTCATTAAGTTAGCAACCAGTGTAAACCCTGATCAGAATGCACAAATGTGCATATGTCCAAGGTCAATTTCTGTAAGGAACAGCTCTAATTTTATCATCAGTGTAGACTGTGACCAGACAATACAGATTTGGGTCTACACTGGTCATATGTGCCATAAGGATGATTTTCGCATAATCAGCAGTTCTAATTTAATCATCAGGGTCCAAAGGGTCAACAATATGGTTATAAAAGATAACTCAATGTGAATTTAATCAACAATTATATTTAGCACTTTATGCATGGTAACAGAACATACAATGTCATATTTAACAAGAATGTCAATGTTCTACCATTACATCATGCCTAATGTTAGAATAACTTATTCTGAACCTCTGTCTTCTTCCAGTTTACTATATCTAGAGAACCTGCACTTCATTTACTCATGCTTCTGTCCTCATGTTTTGGAAATTGTATTAAAGGAACTTCCTTTCTTGCTCTTTTTCTCTTAAATTTTTGTTAAACAAAACCCTCTCCTACAAAAAATACTGGACAAAAGAAAAAAAACAAAAAAAACAATAACTTGATACAGTATTTACCAAAAATCATGTTTTGTATAACAGAATTTTCCTGATAAATAAAACTTTTTGTGGCTGAATGCTTTCTCATCCAATTTTCACATACCTCCTTCTGTTAAATCCCTACCAACTGGACATTCCCCAATAAAACTGCATCTGATCAAATTCATCAAATATTTCAATGAAAAAAAAAAGCCTTATCTTTAACTAGAAATGTTCAAAGAACAAGGATGCCCCCACCTTAAAAACCTAAACACAAATTGCTAACGCCTGAAAAATTTAAATGCAAATTGCTAACGCCATCTTGGATGCAGACAGAGATGAACGGACGGACTGACGGACAGGGTTAACACTTTATGCCCTTTCCACCATTCTTTGAATGACAGGGGCATAAAAAACAGAAGTATTGATATTTTCTTATTTCTAAACAAAAACATGTTTTGGGTTCTCATTAAAGCACCCTGTAGAGGCACTTCTTATGAGTACCCACAACATATATTTCCATTAAGAAATAAGAAATATATTTACCAGATTCCCCCCCTTATCCAGAGCTGTAGAAGGTCAAAAAAAAAGTACTGATTTTCACATAATTCCAAAACAAGGCACAGAAGAAGAAACGAAGTGCATGCAATAATGAGTAAAAGCACGCCGACATACAAAACATAATCTATAATTACTGGGGAGACGTAGTGATCACATAATTTCTACAACACCAAAACTACTCACAACAAGCACTATGGACAAACTAAATGGGGATGGTAAATCATGAGCACTTGAAAGCTTGCTCGGATACAGAACTTTACTAGGATATTCAGCACTTGTTGGGGAACTCATTGTAATGTATGATAAGGCAATACCTGCAAAGAATAATATCCAGATCACATTTCAAACTGTGAAACACATACTAGCCTATACCTGTGCAATCTGGGCATAGCTGTTCAAAGCATCCTTAGCTTAATGAACTCATTAGTGGTCAAAATGTTAACTGTTCTAGTAAATACAAATATCTAATTCATAGGTTTTTTTTGCTGAAAAAATGCAAATGCAAAAGCTACTCACATTTTTTCATAAAAAATATTAAGAGTATATGCCATATTTAATGATCAAAGTTTTAACGGTATGTTAACTAACGACATTATTAGTTTCGAACAACTGGGCCCTGATTTTTGTTTTAGTTCTTAACCTTTATCACTCTTTGAGCTAATTTAGCATACAAAAAATTGATAATTTGCATGAAATGCCAAAGCCTACTTTCAGGGAAAAAAAATCAAAATGTAATCTGTTGAATTTTTTATCAAGCATGCTAAGCCTTAAGTACAATATTTACTCTATATAGTCAGAAAGATAAAATGGACAAAATGATCTATACACAGATCAAACCTCTCCTAGGAGCAGTTTGTTCATGGTATGCACTGCTAGCCATTCATCCCCTTGTTGAAAATTTTAGGGTAAGCACTACATGGCATTATGCTGTGATGCTGACCAGACTCCACAGAGGCACAAGTTAATCTGGGTCTTCATTGTTTGGAAACATGGTCTGGTAAGTTTTTCTTGTGGTACACCTTACATACTCACACAATGTACTGGCCACAAATAGCACTGATAGGTAAAATGGAAAATGTGACCTTCATCTCACTACAGATATTGAAATGGATTTAGTCACTAACATGGCTACAGGTAAGGTGATCATTCTAAAATATTTATTTTGGCATTCTAATGCATCAGCCACTCAAAATAGAAATCAGCCTCATGACAAATAAGTCCAGCATAGTCCCAAATCAGCTTATGCATTCAAGGGCTATGCTGTTTGCTAATAGAATGATTAAGGTCTATACATTCTATTAGTGAACAGTGTAATCTGACTGCAGATGAGTCTATGCTGGTTGCAAATGTCATTAGGTGGATTTCTATTCTGAGGGGCTGATATGTTGTGGATACTCATAAGATTCCCTTCCATGAGGCATTTCCAATGAGTACCCAGGGCCCAGTTGTTAAAAACTAACAATGTTGTTAGTTAACATATCGTTAAAACTTTGATCATTAAATATGGCATATACGCTAATATTTTTGCTGAAAAATGTGTGCAGCTTTTGCATTTAGCTACTCACATTTTTTCAGCAAAAATACCTCTGAATTTGGTATTGTACTTAGTATATCATGAATATTTTGTCCACTAGCTAGTTAAGCTAACAATACTTAGATCAACTGGGCCCAGGTTTTTAACACTGACCATGCTAGGTAAACATTTCAGCAGATGACATTTTGAAATAATTTTCTTATTTCTCCAGAAAATAAGTTTTGAAATTTCTCCTTAGGAGACAACGCATGAAATTTCAAAGCGAATTTTCTGGGAAAAATAAAAAAAAAATAAAAAAAAAAAGTCAATTTATTGCCTGCTGAATTTGTAAGGATTAATACAAAAATATCTTGAATATCACCTTTAACTGAAGCCTTGCCTAGATGATAGTAAAAAGGTGCGACACAGAGGCTCAGAAAGTAACATGAAACCAGCCAGGCAAGTTACAAAGCGCTAAAGACATAAAAATATAGACAAATATAGCCCTAGATAAGACTTATCAAGATACATATAATTATTTTTTTCTTATTTCTCTACAAAAGCATGTGTATATACACTGGTTTAACTATGTATTGGAACAGACAGGCTGAGAAAACAGGGTAGACCCTGATGAGATGCCGCATCTCATCAGGGTCTACACTGTGTGCCACTCATCTAGCAATTTTTAGAAAATATTGGGTAGTATATTGTACTTGTTCAAATTTTAGAACAAGTATGGTAAGGAGTTGAGGTGTCCAAATACTTAGGGGAAATACGGTACACTCCAAATAGAAATCAACATTATGAAATATGTGACCAGAATAGACCAGATCAGCCTGTACATCCACTCAGTCTGATCAGCATCCAAGTGATTTGCTAACAGAATTTAACCATTGCCTTGTTGAATAAATTAAGATGCCATGCCCACTTCTAATTTCCAGCCAATCAGATTACTTGATGTGGGTTTTTGATAGATTTTTGATAGAAATTTAAATATTTAATGACAAACAGTGCAGATCCAGATCAGTTGGCTTCTTCAGAAGCCAACTGATCTGGATCTACACTGTTTGCTAAGATAGGGCATGTCATGTTTAGCAAGAGAAGAAAGAGAAGTCGAGGCGCATTATGTAAGTGACTGGCTTGGACAGATCAGACTGTGCAGAGGCACAGGCTGATACAAATCTCTTTGGTCACAAATCATAATGTCATGTTCTATTTGGAGTGACTCGTATGTTTACATGGAGAAATAAGAAACATTTATTTTATTTTTTTGTTGAGCGAGAAAAAGTACTTTATCTAGTGCTATGAAAAAGCCAGGTCAGCCTCCAAAAAATCATGAAGGGGAGGGGTTGGGAAGGTGGCCTCCAGTTATACACAAAATTCAGAAAATCGGTGAAGAAAAAAAATCAACATAACTCCAGATAAGATGCTTTCTTCACCTGAAAAGTACTGGGCCCAGTTTGTTAAAAACTAACAAATACATAAGCTAACGTATTGTTAAACCTGATCATTAACTGTGGCATTTTGGCTAACATTTTTGCTGAAAAAATGTGAATAGCTTTTGAAAATGCAAAAGCTACTCACATTTTTTTCAGCAAAAATAACTGTGAATTAAATACTGTACTTAACTAGAACAGTTAACATTTTGACCACTAAGGAGCTTGTTAAGCTAACAATGCTTTGAACAACTGGGCCCAGATATTTTTGTTATTTCTCCATGAAAATATATAATGTGGGACTTCAGTGAGGAGCTCCTAATTAGTACCCACAACATATGTCTTTGTGGAGAAATAACAAAAGTATTACGTGGATACTCCCTCTTATCTTGAGCTATGAATCACTGCCAAAACAATTTATCTGGGGCTCTTGCTGTTTGCTGACACTGGGCAGGCTGATCTGGGTCTATACTAAAATGTATTTATCATTAGGCTCTTTGTAACATGACACTGCTGAAGTTATAAATAATGAAATAATGACTGTCCTTGCGTTTAAATTACTCATACAATTATGTACATGATATCAGCATTAATTAACACTTTCACGCCTAAACCTTTACCACTTTGCCCATTATGGGCAAATTCAGCAGAGGACAGTATTTTTCTTATTTTTCACAGAATATAGGATTTGATATATCATGCAAATTGTCCCCTTAAGAGACACTTGCATGAAATGTCAAATCTTGTCTTGTTGAAAATAAGAAAATATTGTAAAATATTGTCTGCTGAAATTTTTACCGAGTATACCAAGTATTAATGCACTTAACGAAATTGTAGCAGATGACTCTAATTTTATTTACTATTATTTTTCAGAGCAGATAAGACTTCCCAGCTAGCATTCTACGTAAATCTACATCGGGCCGTCATCGGCCCGTCAGTTACCCTGACGGGCCGATGACAGCCCGATATAGATTTATGTAGAATGCTGACTGGGTTGGCATTTCATGTAAATTATCTGTATAATTCACACAAAATGTCTAGCCTTATTTTCTCTGACAAAATACAAACAATATTGTCATTTGCTGCAGTTGTAATTAGCACTTTAACCTTTACCACTCTCTGGGCATTTTCAGCAGACGACAAATTGATGATATTTTTCTTATTTTTCCCAGAAAACAGGATATGACATTTCATGCAAATTGTCTCCTAAGGAGACAATTTGCATGAAATGCCATATCCTGTTTTCTGGGAAAAATAAGAAAAATATTTCAAAATGTGGCCTGCTGAAAATTTTACCCAGAGTGCTAAGCGTTAAGGGTTATCATTTTGATGACTTTTCCATCTATGAATTTGGGCAAGTCGGTTGTTTTAAAGGGGTATCAAACAAAGCTTCACATGGGATTGCAAACCATGTAAATTCTAATGAGACAAGTTGTCCCATCTGGATCTACACTGTTTGTAAAGGTTCATATTTTGGCCATGGAGCTGAAAGGATTAACTCCTCCAGCAGTAGTTGTAACCTTTAACCTACTGTACTTAACACTTTGCATGCTGGGTAAAAATTTCAGCAGACAACAGTTTGAAGTTTTCTTATTTTTCCTAGGAAATTGGATATGACACTTCACACAAATTGTCTCCTAAGAGGACAGTTTACATGAAATGTCTTATCCAATTTTCTGGGTAAGAAATTGGATATGACACTTCATACAAATTGTCTCTTAAGAGGACAATTTGCATGAAATGGCATATCCAATTTTCTAGGAAATATAAGTTTTGTTTGTAATCTGCTGAAGCTGGCCATAGAGTCATAAGTGTTAAGTAGCAGTAGACAACACTTTCTTTTATTTGTTTGAGTTGATGTTCAACTTCCCTATCAACAATCATTCACTTAAGTCATGACAGTGTCTGGATGAAATAATGGGAACTGATGCCCTTTTACAGTGCTGTCCACTGCAGTATGTTGATATGACACTAGCACCAGTCAAGCCTACCTCCCAATCTTAAGGTGGAGGCTCTACCAAATGAGTCACTCTGACCAGTTAGACAACACTCTGAATTCTTTCACAGAAACTGGGCTTTATTTCTCATACAGTCTCATAAGGAGAATTTTCACAGACACATATATATTTCGTTTTTGCAGAGAAAGTCAGTCTTGGCGGTTCATATAAATTGTCTGCTTGGCAGAAAATTCACATGAAATGTCAATACTTATTTTCTCAGAAAAAGAAAAAAATAGAATGCCATCTGCTACAAATTTTGCTTAGTGCTTTAAGGGTCGACCACTTGCTCTGGGTAAATTCAGCAGAAGACAAATTGATGATACTTTCCTTTTTTTCTGGGAAAATTAAGACAAAATATTTCAAAATGTCGCCTGCTGAATTTTTTACATACAAAACGCAAAACATTATAGAATGAGAAAAATATCACAAGCCATACTAAGGGTTAATATCAGAAACCTGAACTAACAAAATTTTCATTTTACAAGGGTGAGGTAATCACTGGGGAAAAGAATGGGTCGATTTGTTTTAGCCAAAAAAAGGATAATAAGAACTATTTGTTGTCTGCTAATTCTGTCATCAACAATAAGGGTTATTCGGAAACTCTGTAAATTTAGACTCATTCACAAAATTGTCAATTTATAAGGGTTAGGTAATCACTGGGAAAGAGAATGGGTCAATTTGCTATATCCAAAAGAGGATAACAAAAAAACAACTTTTTGTTGTCTACTAATTCTCTCATCAATAATAGTAAGGGTTCATATACAGAAACAGAGGAAACCTTGACAGGCCATTTTACAAAGGTTTAACCCCTTAAAGCACGACAGCAGACAACACTTCCGATTTTTTTTTTTTTGGAAGAGAGAAAATAAGATATTTCATGTGAACTGGCTGCTATGCAGATGATTCATGTGAAATGTCTTATTTTCTCTGAAAATAATAAAATCAATATTAGAATTTTAGCTCTACTACAAAGTTACTTAGTGACTTATGAATTAAAACATCAAGACCCTTAGGGTGTACTGAATATGACAGAAAGTGTTTGCTCCACATTTTTTTTTTCTTTTCATAAAGTAATAGAAGGTTTACTTGAGTTTGCAGAATGAGTAAATGTATCTTTTGTGTAACTGTAGCTCATGTAAGTGGTACGCCAATGGGAAACTTCAGCCAAAAAACTAGAAAATTAGCCTTTCGAGGGGGCATGGCATGCATACTGAAAGACTGATTTAATGTGAGGTCCAAAGAGCCTTTTCTTCACGATGCGGCTCAAATATTTATATGATATTGGCACTCATCTGCATCTATGTGACCACAACAGGATCACAGATATATTCTGGCTTTTCACATTTTTAACCCTGGTCCTGCTGAACTCTGATATGTCCTGCCTTTGCAAACAGTGTAGATCCAGATCAGCTGGCTTCTGAAGCCAACTGCTCTGGATCTGCACTGTTTGCCATTCAGTATTTGAATTTGTATGAACAACCTGGATCAAATAATCTGATTGGATGAAAATTAGAAGGTGGGTGTCACATCTTAATTTTTTCAGCATGATAAGGGTTAAATGTTATTAAATGGCACAAAAGTTGTCTCTGTGAGTGAAAATGACAGATGAAAGTGCTACTGTTCAGTATAGTACATACACTAATACTGAAATAGGACTATAGATTTCCATTTTAGCCTTTAACATCCAGAATTTAATATTAGCAGACATTTAAATTTTCTCTCATTTCTTCCAGAAAGCAAGACTTGGCATCCGAACGAGACTATCTGGAGGAAATGTCAAACCATACTTTCTGAAAACAATGTAAGAAAACTACCTGGCATACCTCTAGAGATTATAGAGGAATGTCCAGATAAATAATGTTTTCTTTCGCTACAAAAACATGCTGTGGGTACTCATTAGAAGCACATCCTTGAGGCACTTCTGATGGGTACCCACAATGTATGTTTCAATGGACAAATAAGGCAAATTACAATACTTTTGGTTGAAAATTGTGCCTTACCTAGAGCTATAATTATTATCATATGATGCATAACGTGGGAAAAAGGTCCTTATGCCACATGCGAACAGCAAAAGTCCAGATGAGCGTGCGCATCAGTGCAGTCTGATCTGGACATTCTTTGTTCCTCGACATATACTACAGTATCCACTGATTCTGTAAGCGAACAACAAAGGCCCAGACCAGCCTGCACTTAAGCGCAAGCTGGTCTGGGCCTATGTTGTCTGCAAACTGCATAAGGGCCCTATTCGTGTGTTGCACATCATATGATGTTGCTATTATAAAATGGATAATGTCGTGACATAGAAATCATATGACCACAAGTTACATAACACTTGGTTACTGGCCCTTAATGTCATGGCACCAACCATGACAACTTAATGTTTTCGTTTGAAAAATGATTCAGTTTCTACAACCATCAAGTACAGTTTAAAAGTCTTATGATAAACAGAATCTTAATTCGTGGTCATTTCCTATGAAATTAATGGAACAAGCCAAAGGCTCATTTCATAATTTCATATGAAATGACCACGAATGTAAGATCCTCTATTTATCACTCATCACTGACAAATTTCACTGTCAGTGTACTAAGGGTCAGACTTCACACTTATTCCCAACAACATTTAACAATTCAAGTTGCTATCTTTTTCTACCAAATTATCTTTTAATATCAACAACAGCTAAAATTTAAGACTTAAATTGCATAGCAATTTATCTTTGTAACAAATATACAAGTCAGTTCTTCTCACAAAACATATATACAGAATGGCGTGCATAAACAACTGGGCCACATTGTGAAAAAAAGTTCCTTATAGTACATGCAAACAGGCCATGATAACCCTTAAAGTGCCAATCACAACTGCTGCAGATGACATTTTTTATATTTTTTCTTATTTTTCAAAGAAAATAAGTCTTGACATTTCATGTGAATCATCTGCCAATTCGCATAAAATGACAAGAAATAATTATTAAAACAAGAAAAATGCCAAATGGCATTATGGATGGGTTTTTCAAAAAGGTTAACCGAAAGGTAAATCTCGGACGATGCCCAATGCCTGCCGCCCGTCCGCCCAGCGCCTACCTGCCCGACGCTCACCCGCCCCAACATCACTTTTAAAGCACTGATTTTTGAAAAATCTGTCCAAAACTTAGAATGTCATCTGCTACAAATTTTGCTTGGTCCTTGGTTCAGCAATAAAGTGAAATCTACCTTCAATCATCCTGCGCATCAACACAAAAGCACTAGGGTCTTTGCTGCTTATGACCCCATTCTACAGCAGTCAATGATTCTGCCAGTAGACTTTGAAGGCCTGATCAGACTGGGTGAATATGCAGTCATAGCTCCAGATAAGACCAGAACCGCAAATAAATATTTTTCCTTATTTCTCCAGAGAACCTATGTTGTGGTTCTGTATCTGTCTTTTGGAATCCAGATAAACATTTTTCTTATTTCTCTATGAAACCCTATGTTGTGGATACTTATTAGACAGCAAGGCTCTTCTAATAAGTACCCACAAAATAAGTTTTCATGGAGAAATAATAAAAACCTAAGTTGTGGGTACTTATTAGATTGTTTTCTTACTTCTCCATGAAAACTGGGTACTCATTAGAAGGCCTTGCATAGCAACAGATAGGGCACTTTTTCATCCGAAAAATACTGTTATCTTTCTTATTTCTCCACAAAAACATGTTGTGGGTACACATTACAGAATGTGCCTCACTGAAGTGCTTCTAATAAGTACCCACAACATATGTTTTTGTGGAGAAATAAGAAAAATATTATGTGGATACCCCCTCTTATCTGTAGCTATGCCTTGGTGAAGTGCTTGCAATGAGTTCTAAAGTGTCTCTATGATGAAATGCCTCTAATTACCCACCACATACATTTTATGGCGAAATAAGAAAAATATCAGTAGCACCTTATCCAGAGCTGTCTCATCTGAATCTGCATTGTTTGCAGTTCGGTTGTTTACATTTTTACCCATATCCCTGTTTGAAGCAATGGATGTGTCCAAGTTCAAGATGGAAAAGTCCACTTCAGGAACACAGGGGTGAAAGAAGCTAAAAGAACTTTCTTCACATGCAGTGGCCTAGATACATTTTCACTTGATTAAACTTAACGATTCAACCAGAAAATATTGAAAATTGATATAAAATCATTTCCTTCTGTAAGATCTCAAATTTTTCTGTATTCAACATCCAACTGTACAATGAGTAGGTGTAAACAAAAAATCAATCTTACAGAAAAATGTAATGTCATCTTCCGTTAATTTTCATAAAAGTGGAAAATCAAGCTTATTCTAATGTAACAGTATTCACAGGAATTATTTACATGACGCTCAAGAAAACAAGGGTACCATACATACCGTAAGTATTCGGATAGACAGGCCTGAGCAAACAGTGTAGACCCAGATGAGATTCTGCGGTGTCTCATCAGGTTCTACACTGCCACTCATCCAGCAATTATTAGACACAACTATGGGTAGTAAATTGTACTTGTTCACATTTTAGCACAAGTGGGGTAAGGAGTTGAGGTGTAGGAATACTTAGGATAAATACAGTATATGGATTAACCCTTAAAGCGCCAAGGAAACCTGCATCTGAAAATGTCGTCTGTTTATGTCATCTGCTGAATATTCTTGCAAACTTTTCAAACCTATTTTTGCATAATGGCAAACAGTATGGACCCAGATCAGACTGCTCCTAAAGGAGCAGTCTGATCTGGGTCCACACTGTTTGCAAAAATGACTTTTAAAATCACAAGCAGATGACAAGGCAGACGACAATTGTTGTGATTGGCGCTTTAAGGGTTAAATACTTTCTTCATAAAAACCTATGAGCCACAACATGAGAAAATGTACCTTCTGACATGTGTACCCAACAAAGACTCCAATCAGTCTGCACATCCAAACAGTTTGATCAATCTTTGTTGTTTGCATGCAGAAACTTTGCATCCTTGGCTATCCAAAATGTGCCCAGTGAAGATTCTGATCAGACTGCACGAATGCACAGGCTGATCTGAATCTTCGCTCCGTGCACATCTGAAGGTACGTTTTTGAGTTGTAGTTCATACGTGTTTGTGAAGAAATAAAAAAAAAATATCAATACTTTACTGTTAAAAAAGTATCTTATCAAGAACTATGTTGACATAACAACACAATCAGTATTACCATATTAACTCTAAATATTCGGACAGGAATTCTTGAGCAAGTGATGTAGCCCCAGATCAAACTTATTAACAAGCAGTTTGACCAGGGTCTGCACTCACTGCTATTCAGCCAGCTTTTTAGACCTATCAGCAAGCAGACAAACGAAATTGCCCAAATTTCAGTACATAATACCGTATTTACCCAAAGTATTGGGACACCTAACTCCTTGCCATACTTGTTTTAAAATTTGAACAAGTACAATTTACTACCCGATGTTGTATACAAATTGCTGAATGATAAGATGCCACGTTCTGCGATGTCAAATCTGGGTCTACACTGTTTGCTCAGGCTGTCTGTCTAGAAGCTTGTCAGCAAGGTGCTTCTAATGACACAACAAACAGTATTTGACCTAATTACCACTGTGCGCTTATGTATTTCAAAATTACTGGGAAAACTTGTAGTAAAATATGTAATTACCTACAAAAAGTACACTTTAAAAACAAGATCAGCAAATTGCTATCTAATGGTGTTTATGCAATGTTTTTTTCGTCCGATTTTCTTTATTAAAGCATATGTTTTGGGTACTCATTTGAATTGCATCGACAAGTCGATGCAATACAAATGGGTACCCACAACATAGGCTTTTATAAAGAAGTGGGAAAAAAGTACACTGGCTGGAATCTGAAGCTATAGAATTGCTTGACTGTGTGCTTATAGGGGTATGAGCGGTAAATAGGTCAATTACGGTATGTTTTCATCACGAAATCAGAAAACTATTTCTGTGGATATCCTTTCTTGTCTGGAGCTGTAAAGTAAGGTAGGATGCTATGGTGTCAGAGTATTTAGAGTAATTTTGGCAATAACTGATGGAAGTCATGGATGAAAAATCTTATATCAGCTACCAATAATTACCACTCAAATCAGCTGCTGATTCACACAGATGCAGACCTTCGAAGATACCATAATTACACGAAATGATCTATGATAACACGTTTCGAGCTATGATGACACTTCTCATTAACTTTCAGCTGATCTGTGAATTCTATCACCATGTCTGATTGTCTGTTTACCATATTTATCCTCAGCATTTGGCCAGACAGGCCTGAGCAAACAGTGTAGACCCAGATCAGAACTGATCTGGGTCTACACTGTTTGCTTAGGCCTGTCAGTCCCAATACTTAGGGTTATAACAGTAAGTTGAATTTTTCTGGCTCAGAATCCAATTAAAATGAAATTATGTAGCTATATACAGTAAAGCCTTACAAAATTAAATAATTTTAATAAATTATAACTTAAACATATTGAGGTAAGAAAATTAAGCAGGATTTATACAAGAAGCACTCTGGTATGTTAAGCAGATAACAAACTAATGATATTTTTCTTATTTTTCTCAGAAAATAGGCTTTGATATTTCATGCAAATTGTTTCCTAGGGAGACAACTTGCATGAAATGTCAAAGCCTATTATATGGGAAAAATAAGAAAATATTTCAAAATGCTATCTGCTGAAAATTTTACCCAGCATGCTAAGCATTAAGGAGGAGTATTTGATAATAATACTGTCTCCATGAAACTTTTCTAATGACAACATTTATGAAGAAAAATACCAAAAGTTGTAGCAGAATTATCATCAACAACTCTTCTACTTTCAAACAAAAACCGAAAACTTTAGAGACATCAAAGAGACAATTAAAAGAGTAGCAACATTAACCCATTTTAGTCTGGAGACCCACAAAAGGGTAATTGGCAAACAGGGCTGACCCAGGTCAGACATCGCAAAATGTGGCATCTGATCTGTGTCTACATTGTTTGCATACAATACAGGTATTTCTATAAAACAGTAATAATAAAAACTAATAACCAGACACCCTGCTATTGGAAATAGACCTGTCCAAATAGTTGTGGTAGAAGAGTCCACTCAATGCAAATGGGTTAAAAGATGTACCTTATGACATGCATCTAGTGAAGCCTCAGATCAACCAAAATGTCTGTTCAATCTAATCAGTCTTGGCTCGGAACTCTGTCAATAGCAAGGACTCCAGGCTTCTTCTGGCAGACAGCAAAAACTGACCATACTGTGCAGTTGCACTGGCTAATCCAAGTCTTTGCACATGTCATAATATACCTTTATTCTCACACTGTACTCAACTAGACATTTTATTTGACAGAAGATATTTTTATTTAAGAAAAAAATTAAAAGAAAGGATAACCAAACACCCATCTTTGTTAACCTTTTCAACCTTGAAAACCAAACAGATACATTTGCAAACAGTATAGATCCACTTTATTAGAAAATGGTAAAGTTTCGGTGGTTTTACAGCCCTTTAACAAAGTTTCTATTATACTGGTCAGGGTGTTCACAGTTTACTAATAATACTTGTCCCCATTGCCCTTTTATCAACTCTCTAGTGCATAAATAATAATAAAAAAAAATTCTAAGTAACTATTCAATCAGGAACTATTCATTCCTCTATCACTTCGACTCGCTGCTATATTGTAAGCAGACTGTAAACCACTATTAATGTCAGTGCTCCATATTTGGTCTACAAAGCTCTAAAAAGGGTTTAAACAAATTTAGTGGCTTCAGGGGCAATAGTGGCTTTGACTAGATATACTATACTATACTAATACACATCATAGGTCTAGATAAGACTGAGTAGCAGCTAATACTTTTCCTAAATTCTCCATGAAAACATATGTTGTGGGTACTCATTAGAAGTGCCTTGGTGAGGCACTTCTAATGAGTACTCACAACATGTTTTTATGGCGAAATAAGAAAAATATCAACATTTTTGGATTGAAAAAAAAAAAAGCATCTTATCAAGAGCTATGCAAACACAGGAAAAATCAGTAGCAGGCCAGCTTACATCAGGATCAGATATGAGCCATAAATTGATATGGTGTCTCCAGTAAATAGGGTAGGACATACCAGTATGAACTAGTGAACAGTGAAAATCCTGATCAGACTATATAAATACATAGGGTGATCAAATCTTTGCTGCTTGTACATGCGAGGGAATGGATACAATTCCAGGGGAAGAAACTCTGACATGGAAATATTTGCCTCCTTTCTAAATCTCTGTCTTTCGCTATATATTGGTTTTCCTGCTGTGTGGCTGGTATATTGTTAAAACTGGACTGCAACAACTTTACATGTCTTTTACGACTCTGTGCAAGAAATGATAAACTACCTAAATGTTTCATATGCTACCATATTTGCCAAGTTTTCAGATGCAGAGGCTTCAGCAAACAGTGTAGACCCCGATCATAATGTTTTTAATAAATAAGAACATTTAAAATCAACAAACATCAAAAAAGAAAAAAAAGAATACATCTGAAACAATTAAAAATATTAAAGCTTCAAGGGTTCTTTGCTAACATCTTCAGTTTGTATAATTTGCAACATACAACATCATATTTTATCATATTAACAACTGATTACATCCTATAAGAAAAAGCCTTGTATTTACCCATCCAATGAGTAGAAAAATCTGGCTAAATCCCAAAGACATGGTCTAAAAACTTGCCCTAAAAACAGTATCATACTGTAAACCAAACCTTCTTTAACTACAAGATATTTGGACATATTTTATATCACCTGACAAAGGTGCTCTTCAGAGCTCAAGAAAGCTAATTCTTTTCTTCATTTGAAAAGAAACGCAAATATTGATAAGTGAGTGATATACTTAGAGCTCTTTGAAGTGTATCAATAAACCTTGTGTTTCACTAATTTATTCTGATTACATCACAAATTTCTTGCAAGCAAACGCCAGTTGATTTACATCAATGGATATTATAAAAATGAAAAATCATGATCAATCACAACATCAAAACAATATCAAAACTATGTTTATTATTCTCAAAGAAGAAACCATAGGTCTAAATAAGAGTGGGTATCAAGTAAATAGTTTTCTTATTTCTCGACGAAAGCATATGTTGTGGGTACTCTTTAGAAGAGCCTCAATGAGGCACTTCTAATGAGTACCCACAACATATGTTTTCATCGAGAAATAAGAAAAATATAGATACTTTTATGCTGAAAAAGCACTTTATCAGTAATGAAACCATACATCCAGATATGAGGACTAGCCAGGGCCCAGTTGTTCAAAGCTAACGATGTCGTTAGTTAACGATTCGTTAAAATTTACATAGAGTGATACGCAAATATGCTGAAATTTTTTGCTGAAAAAATGTGAGTAGCTTTTGCAGTGCAAAAGCAACTCACATTTTTTCAGCAAAAAATATCAGAATATTGTATATTGAATCCCCTAAAACAGTTAACGAAATGACCCTTAACGAGCTCGTTAAGCTAACGACGCTTTGAACAACTGGGCCCAGATTTTTTTTTATTTCACCATGAAAACTTATGTTGTGGATACCCATCAGAAGTGTCTCAATGAGACACTTCTAATCAGTATCCACATGTATTCATGGAGAAATAAGAAACACCTATAAAATTTATGGCAGGGATAGGCTAATAAATTTTTTTTTTCTTATTTCTCCACAAAAACATATGTGCCAGGTACTCATTTGTTCCTGAAGTGCCAATCACAACTGCACCGGACGACATTTTTTTTTATCAATAAAAACAAGCTGACTATTCACATGAAATGTCAATGTAAAGACTTATTTTCTATGAAAACTATTAAAAAAAACCCCCAAAACCCCCCAAAAAACAAAGTAGTATTTTCTGCTGAAGCTGTGATTGGCGCTTTAAGGTTTAGAAGCAACTCGGGTAGGCATTTCTAATGAGTACCCGCTACATGTTTTTGTGGAGAGTTAAAAATAATATCAGTACTTTTCAGCTAACCCTTCTCTTGCTAAACACAACATGCCCTGTCTTAGCAAACAGTGTAGATCCAGATCAGTTGGCTTCTGAAGAAGCCAACTGATCTGGATCTGCACTGTTCGTCATTAAATATATGAATTTTTATCAAAAACCCAGATCAAGTAATCTGATTGGCTGGAAATTAGAAATGGTAATGGCATCTTAATTTTTTCAGCATGACAAGGGCTAAAAATATGCCTTATCTGGAGTTAGGCATTTTCAATTCAACTGTGCCCCAACACTATTTCTGAGACTACCATATCCAAACACGTTTTGACAAAACAAAATCTGAGACAATCTCTACCCATGGGAAAGATCAACAGAAAGACTGAAAGACAACATGTCCATAACAGAAAAACTTAAAACCAGATTTGATTGGCTGAGTTGAGATTTTACGGCCCAGTCAACCCATTAGGATCATATCAAGCTTGGTCAGTTTACCTACAACATTTTTCCTGGAGACTTAAAACCAGAAGAATTCTGCCCATAACCGCAATTCAAAACCTACCTATTCCCAATACCTATTCCCACCTCTTGGATTTGAAAACTAGCACCAAAAAAAAAAAAAAAATTAAATTAAAATAATATGATCTGAAAAATACAGAAAGTATTAGGTGGAAAGTGAAGAAAGACCCCGAGGTTATAAAACTTTCTTCATGCTCAACTCAGCTGAGCATGAAATTTGTCCTTCAAAAAATCTCCCATTATTAAAAAAAGCAAATTCTTTCTTGCTAAACATAGCTGAGCATGAAAATTTCTCTGCTCATATATATGAAAATGCAAACTATTGTTTGCATTTTCATATCTATGAGCAGAGAAAATTTCATGCTCAGCTGAGATGAGCATGAAAAAAAGTTTTATAACCTCAGGGCCTGAGCTGACTGTGCTAATGCACAGGCTGAGCTGTTTCTTCGCTGGCTGCATAGCCAAAGGTACATATTCTCATATATATACCCTTAATATCTGGACAGTCATGTTTAAAGCAGCAGTCTGATCATGGTCTACAGTCTTTGCAAATAAGCCAGCACATTTTAGACACATTGACAAGTTGTGAAATGGGCATTCCAATCTTAGAATAATAATATCGAGATATAAGCTGCAAATCCAGAAAACGCATACTTGGACATAAGCGCCAAGCATAGATTCAGATCAGCCTGTGTATATGCACAGTCTGCTCAGAATCTTCACTGGGTGCCTTTTGGATAGCCAAGGATGCAAAGTTTCTTCATGCGGACAACAAAGACTCTGATCAGACTATGCGGATGTGCAGGCTAATTTGAGTCTTCATTGTCAGAAGGTGTATTTTCTCACATTGTCATCCAAAGGTGTCCAAACATTTGAGGTAATTATGGTACTATGCTTATTTTGAGCTCCAATTAATCCACCATTGAAGGGCAAAAGAAGAAATTTTCTGAACTGAAAACTAAAACTGTTTCTGTTTTGTTGCCTGTCGAATTAATATCAAACAAAATAACTCTTTTACAAATGGAATGTAAAAACTTGCAGTTTTGCATGTGACATACAATTCAGACGAGTTGTTAAGGAGGAGTGTTTACTGATAATTCTAGGATAATGCTTTTTATTTCTCCATAAAACACACATTGTATTTGTTAGAATCACCTACGTGAGGCAATTCTAACAAGTACCCACAATGTATGTTTTTATGGAGAAATGGAGAAAATTTTCCAAGAATTATCACCAAATACTCCTCCTCCTCAAGTCCTCCGATAATTTTAACATGATTATCAAACATTTCACAATACCTATAATTCAACATTAGTTATGACATATCCATGGAGTCTTCAACATATGCTGTCGCCATATTAAATGATGGCTGCTGTGAGGGTAACTGGTAGAAATTTTGCATATAGTTCTCTTGAATATATGCATTATTTTGTGAAACCCCTATTTTATCATACATAAATTGCTGCTGGCACTGAGCTGGTAGTTCTGAGTAATTTTCCATGGAACAATTCTGTGAACCATCCACTATACTTTGCAAAGAGTTACAATAATCTGTACTTGTCTCCATACCACAGGAGTCCGACGACTGAATCGGTGAAAACTGACTAAAATCGACTAAATCAGATATATCATTTGTCCTCTGCTGATGGTCTGGCAAATGCATTGAAGCATGTTCTAACATAACTTGCCCACTGTTATACATATCCCCAGATGCTATTGGCATATTATTGTTTTCTAAACCTTCATTCTCTAGAATTGCTTTCTGCCATGGCAAAAGTTCTGACGTATCACATGGCATCACTGGCTGCTGCTGTGCAAGTTTGTAAGAAATTTTACGAATTACAGGGGGCCGTCCCACCATACCCACATGACTAGCATCCACACCCTGAACGAGAGAATTATTCCGTGAGACAGACATTGTGTTATGATGTAGGAGTCCTTCACCGTAATTATCACCCGTTTGATGACTAGAATTTGGCGGGAATAATGCATGTGTTGCTTCCAACTGCAACTGCTGCATCTGCTGTTGCAACTGTGCATTTCCGAGTCCATGCTTTTGATGATATGAGTGTCGCTTTTGCTGGAGACGGTAATGCAACAACTGTTGTTGAAGAGGTTTATTAGACTGTTCCTCATATAATGGCGGCTGCTGCTGCACACTATCATGGCTCACCACTCGGTCCATCTGCTGCTCCACCTGAATACTCTGTTTTATGGCTAGAATCCTGTGTGGTTGCATATCAAAGGTTTCTGATGGAAGGCTCATGCGTTTCATCAGAGGTCTAGGACGGCTCTTCTGAGATGTCTGCTCACCAGGCGAGAACTGTTGGCAATTTTTATCCTCCAGCTGTGCAGGTAATAAATTACTGGGAGCCATATTCATTCCGTAAATATTTTGCATTTGCTGGTGGTCTGATCTTAATTCAGTCATACCGGGAGCACGCATACTTTCTTTTAATCTCTGCCTAAATGCAATAACTCCCTGGGCAACAAGACCATCAGATGCTCGCCGACCCTCGCGGAAATCTACAGGAGATCTGTTTTGGCTTCTGTCTTGAATACTCTCCTCTGTATGCTGATACTGTGACTGTGTACTACTACCCACAGGAGGCGCCTGACTAGCAATTCCATCTGGTAAAGTTACTGAAGGGCTACTACAAACTGGCAGGTAACAATTATTGCCCACATGTTGACTATTAAATGCACTGAGGCTCGAAACAAGGTCTGCTTCCAGTGACGAGTCAAAACTAGTACACGGTGATCCGTTTGTACTGGTTCCTATAGAACATAGACTAGTATTACTCAACTGAGAGAAATCTCCAAAAGCTGAACTAGGAATTAACCCGAGACCAAACCCGTCTTTTGTATAAGTCTGTCCTTTATGGGAAATAATTTCATCGTTATCACGGCCGTCCATAATATCAGCCTCAACCCCTTCATCGATCGAAGTTGTGATCATGTGACCCGCCAAATTTTGCATCGTTTTAACACACGGCTGGGGTATAATGTCCTGTAAACAGGCAGAAACACCTGGCGTGGGCACGCTATCTATATCACCTAATAACTGATTAGCTTGAGACATTGCACTTTCCGTAGACTGACCAAATTGTTTAATAGCCACAACTTGTGTCCCTTGGTTGGGTGTCACCCGCAGTATAGCTTGCTCTGCTATCGTACTTGGGCGTCGTTTACGACTGTCTATTCTATTTTCTACTGGGAAACTACTTCTATGAGATCGTAATCTCTCCAATAAAAGGTAGTATATGGCTGTGTAGTGGTCGTAAGCATCATTCTGGAGAGCCTGTAAAAGTAAAACCTTTTGATAAACAATGAAAGGGAAAAAAATCCTTATGCTGGCAATGATGGCCCAGACCAGCCTGCTTACATATCAAATACATACTACAGATTAAATAACAGACCAGGGCCCAGTTGTTCAAAGCTAACGATGTCGTTAGTTAACGATTCGTTAAAATTTACATAGTGATACGCAAATATGCTGAAATTTTTTGCTGAAAAAATGTGAGTAGCTTTTGCATTGCAAAAGCTACTCACATTTTTTCAGCAAAAAATATCAGAATATTGTATATTGAATCTGCTAAAACAGTGAACGAAATGATCCTTAACAAGCTCGTTAAGCTAATGACGCTTTGAACAACTGGGCCCAGAAGGGGTCCAGTCAGAGCTTGATAAGATGCTTTTTTTTTTTCAATCCAAAAGTATTATTTTTCTTATTTCTCCACAAAAACATATGTTGTGGGTACTAAATTAGTATAAAACATGTTTTCATGGAGAAATAAGAAAAGTATCCATGTGGTTTGGTTGAAAATGGATCTTATCTGAACCTGTAAATAATGCATCTTACTTTTCAGTGGCTGAATAGGATATTTTACCCATTAGAATGCTGATCAAGACATTAGCATACAAATATTTGATTTTTTTTTTTTTTTTCCAGAAAATTTTGTAAATTTTCTCCTATGTGTGAATCATCTCCATAAGCGATAATTCACATAAGAGATGACTGACATGAAATGCCAAGTCTTATTTTCTATAACACATTAAAATATTTTAACCCTAGTCCTGCTGATACCCTGCCTTTGCAAACAGTGTAGATCCCGATCAGTTGGCTTCTGAAGACGCCAACAGATCTGGATCTGCACTGTTTGCCATTAAGTATGTGAATTTATATAAAAAATCTGGACCAAATAATCTGATTGGCTGAAAATTAAAAATGGGAGTGGCAGTCTATTTACTACCTGTTGATGCATCTAGAAACAGCTGGATGAATGGCAAACAGTGAAGACCCTGATCAGATGCTATTTGTTGGGATTAGCTGGAGCCCACAGTGTAATTAATAAACTGCCATTTCCAGATAAACACCTACACACCATCCTACCTACCTTTACACCTTAATTACAAAAAATACATAAGTAAATACAACCTTATTACGTCAATCCTTAATGCTTAGAGCTCTGGTAAAATTTTCAGCAGACAACATTTTGAAAGTGCAGGCAGACCCGAGTCTTCTCTGGTCCAACCAGTCTTATTGTAAGTTTTGTCATGCACTGGCTCAATTTTAGATTTTTTTTTGTTTTTTTTTTTGTAAATGTAATTATGTTATCATGTCATGATTTACAAAGGGCCCAGTGGAAGATGTGGTTTATGCATTCTGGGCTCGGTTGTTCAAAGCGTCGTTAGCTTAACGAGCTCGTTAAGGGTCATTTCGTTAACTGTTTTAGCGGATTCAATATACAATATTCTGATATTTTTTGCTGAAAAAATGTGAGTAGCTTTTGCACTGCAAAAGCTACTCACATTTTTTCAGCAAAAAATATCAGAATATTTGCGTATCACTCGATGTAAATTTTAACGAATCGTTAACTAATGACATCGTTAGCTTTGAACAACTGGGCCCTGACTGTTAAGGATTTGATTAGACTGTGCTTCAAATGGGAAACCATAAAATATGTTTGCATGCAGAAATAAGAAAAATATTAATACATTTTGACTGGAGATATGAAGGAAGCAAAAATAAGCTGAGATAAAAGTTAAGTACAATAGTACTCGCTACTCGGAATAGCTGGCCTTCATGTGAATGCATGTACAAAGAGTGGTAGGCCTCTGTTATTATATAATCTACCATCCCATAAAAACAATAGTATTTGAACTCTTTCTATCAGTGAACAGGAAATGTAAACAGAACAAACATACCATATTAATCCTAATTATTGGAATTAACATGCCTGAGCAAACAGTGTAGACCCACATCAGATGTTGCAAGATGCAGCATCTGATCAGGGTCTACTTTATTTGACACGCATCCAGCAGTTTTAGACACATCAAGACGTAGTAAAATGGACTTGTTCAATTGAACCAACAGAAGACTGGAGACCCCTAAATAGGTCACTGGCAAACAGTGCAGACCCAGATCAGACACCGTAGAATGCGGCGTCTGATCAGGGTCTCCACTGTTTGCAAATAGTTCAACCATTTTTCTTAAGGAATATCTATATGATATAGCCTGACATACCTAAAATCAAAAATGGACTCTTCCAATATATAGTGTGGACGAGTTATTCGGTCTTTAATGGGCCAGCCTGATCAGTCTTCGCAGTCTGCATGAAGAAAGCTTGGGTCCTTAGCTACCCACTGAGCGCACAGCGAAGACTGATCAGACTGGGCAGATTCCCAGGCTGATCTGAGTCTTTGCTGGGCTCACATACCATTTTTTTGGTTTTATCATGTGCTAGCTCATATATCTGGGTACTTGTTTGTGTTGAGGTTTTACGGCCCAGTCAACCCAATAGGGTCATGTCGAGCGCAGTCAGTTTACCTAACCACACATTTACTGGGCAGGCTTTGTCCTCTAAGCGGTTAACCAGTATTGTGCACATTCTTTCGCCAGAAACTGACAACTGCCTTTCTTGAATCAGCAGAAAGGAGAGAATAACTGTAGAAAATATTTCATGATCAATCTCCACGAAAGAATGTTGCTGACCTCGGCGGGGGTAGAACCCGTGACCTCCTGGTCTCCAGTCGGACAACGCATCCAACTGAGCCACCGAGGCCGGCATATATACCTGGGTACCCCTGGTCTGGAGTTATGTCTACTGATACATTCTACAGTGAAGGATCTGATCAGACAGCTATGTATCTGATCAGACTGTGTAGATGTACAGGCTTTTCTGGGCCTTCAGTTACCTTAAATATACATCAGATACATTTTTATCTAGTGCATGGTTGTCTAATGTGCTAATTATGTCCCTTGGGCAGCTTGTGAAGAGAAAGTAAACAACCTGTGCAAGTCACCTGCAGGGTTTGTTATTCTCTCAAATGACTCGACAACAGCTCTATATAACAGGAGCATCAAAATATTTTTTTTTTTTTTTTTTCAAAGAAAACAAATGGTAAATGTCCTAAAAATTTGAACACTACCCAGTACTTTTTTTTTCAACTAAATTTAGCTTTTTCTGTAGTTATCTCTTAAAATAATTAGGGGAAAGGCAAATGGTATGGACCATAATCAGTTAGTCTGATCAGTGTATGCACTGTTTGCACATGACATTTTATCGGTAACTTTGGTGTATGAAATTTTAGGACATTTACCATATGTTGTGAGGACACATAAATGAGGCATTTCTAATGAAAACCTACAACATGTTTTCATTGTGAAATAACAAATATCTTTCTGCCATGTCTGATCTGGGTCTACATTGCTTAGGTTAAGAACAGTAGTAAAGACAATGTTCCTGTGACATTACCATAGCTCCAGGTAAGACGGAATATCCACAAAATATTTGTCTTATTTCTTCACAAAACATATATTGTGGGTACTCACAAGGGAGGAGCTTCTAATGAGCACCCACAACATATGTTTTCGTGAAACAAAAAAGAAAATTATCAGTACTTTTTTACTGAAAAAAAGCATCTTATCTGGAGCTATGCAGCAGGGTAGATTCAAATAAGATTATATACTAACCTCCATCGTTTTTTGCTGATTTATTCCTAGACTTTGCATCAATCGCAAAATCTGTTCGTTGAATTCTCCTACTTTGGCATTATAACCTATTAAGGGACTCGGTGGGGTCGATTTTGGGCGTCCCTCTCCCATCTGCATCCAGTGATGATTTTTGATTTGTTCAATTGAGAAACGTTTTGATGGTTCTAGCACCAGCATCCTTCGTATCAAATTTTCACACTCTGAAAATATGGTCCAAATAAAATCTTGAAATGATAATACCCGCCACTATCATGAGGTGGGCAGATAACTGTCAAAACTCGACAAAATTTGCCCATCAGCAATCGAAAACCAGGGCCCAGTTGTTCAAAGCTAACGATGTCGTTAGTTAATGGTTCGTTAAAATTTACATCGAGTGATACGCAAATATGCTGAAATTTTTTGCTGAAAAAATGTGAGTAGCTTTTGCAGTGCAAAAGCTACTCACATTTTTTCAGCAAAAAATATCAGAATACTGTATATTGAATCTGCTAAAACAGTAAACGAAATGACCCTTAACTAGCTCATTAAGCTAACGACGCTTTGAACAACTGGGCCCAGATCTCCACAATATTAATGCACTTACCAAGTTTAGTGAAAATCCACTTACATGTATATAATATACAAGAAACTATTATTGTCTGGAAATGAAAATATGGACAAATGGGCATAAATCAGAAGGACAGACAGATGAACAAACAGATAACCAATGTGAAACCACAATACCCTGCCACTATCTTGTGGTGGGGTATAAAATTATCATTTCAAAATTATCTAAGACAATCAGTTCTAGAGAACAGAGATTACAGCTCTAGATCAGAAAGGTTTCTTGTTTCTCCATGAAACATTATGTGCTGCTCCATGGGAAAAGAATCATTGTAGTCTATGCAAATAGATAAGGTTCAGGCAAAAAGACTTGACATTTTATGTGAATTGTCAGCTAGGCAGATGATTCACATGAAATGTCAACCCTTAGTTTCTCTGAAAACAAAATCAAAAGGTTTTCGGCTGCAGTTGTGATTCGCCCTTTCAAGCAAAGTTTGCCAAATACAGTACAATAAGTATGTTATCAAGTATTTTCTCCACTAAAAATTTGTTTATAGTCTATAAATCCTGGCTTTCACCAGTTTATTGCAGTAGAATATTTCTCACCTGATGACATAAAGAAAGGAATCCTAAAACGACCCGATAAAACCCTATATCTCAACATCTGTAGATTATGTCCGTCAAATGGCAGTGCTCCACATACTAGAACATAGAGTACAACACCCAAACTCTGAAATGATAAATTCACATACAATCGACTCTTGTTATCTCGAACACCAAGGGACTCTCTGAACTACTTCAAAATATCCATACCATGACATATCAGATTTGCAAAACTGCAGAAAAAATAAATCGAACAATCGCATTTCACAAATGAATATGTAATTTGACTCCTGAAGTTAAATTACATTAAAAATATTGCAGAAATGAGGAGAAAGGAGCATTTTCTACTCTTTTACACAATATATTTTTTACCTGTTCTTAGATTTCCATGTTAAAAGAGAGACCAGATTTTGGCTTCGAAATAAGTGGTTATTCGAGATAAGCAAAGTAGAGATAATGAGAGACGACTGTATAACGAAATTACTTCATATTAATGCTAGTTAAAAACTTCAGCAGATTTTGTTTGTGTTGAGGTTTTATGGCCCAGTCAACCCAATGGGGTCATGTCAAGCGCGGTCAGTTTACCTAACCACACTTTACTGGGCAGGCTTAGTCCTCTAAGTGGTTAACAAGTATTGTGCACATTCTTTCGTCAGAAACTGACAACTGCCCTTCCTGAATCAGCAGAAGGGAGAAAATGACCGTAGAAAATATTTCATGATCAATCTCCACGAAAGAATGTTGCTGAACCAGTGGGGGTCGAACCCGCAACCTCCTGATCACCAGTGGGATGGGCATCCAACTGAGCCATCGATAACATCTTGAAATATTTTCAGGAAATTTTGACATTTCATGCAAATTGTCTCCTTAGAAAACAGGACTAGACATTTTCAGGGTTGCCACTCATTTTCAATGTCAAAATTCCCTGACTTTTTCCTGACTTTTCCCTGACTTTTCACTATTTTCCAGATATTTCCAACGGCCTCCCAGCTCCCCTTACAGCTGTCCTCAACCACCAAATCTTTCGATGAAGCACTTACTTTCAGAGAATAAAACAATCATTCAAGAGAAGAATGAGACCAATTCTGTAAATTTATGTTTCTGAAAATTAAAGACTGCCATAGCTATCTCAGTTTTCAGAAAATTTTGGAATTTCCTGACTTTTCCCTGACTTTTGTCAGTTTTTTTTTTCAATTTCCCTCACTCAAACCGAAATTCCCTGACTTTTCCCTGACCTGGAAAAATGTTCATTTTCCAGACTTTTTTGCCTGACTGTGGCAACCCTGATTTTATGCAAATTGTCTCCATAGGAGATGATCTGCAGGAACTGTCAAAGCCTATTTTCAGGAAAAAAAAGAAAAGAAAATGTCATCAATTTTGATCTGCTGAATTTGCCCATAGAGTGGTAAAAAAGCTACCATCCAGCATACAGGGTATAATGGGGATTGTGTTATTTTGCACAACCGTAAATTTCTAAAGTTTCATACACCAATTTTTCTGACAAAATGGTATATGCAAACAGTGCAGACCCAGATCAGACTGAAGGAGCAGTCTGATCAGGATCCGCAATGTTTGGCATTCCACCGAGTATTTAGTAGAACAAATGCATAAAACAAAAGAAATATACAAAAATAAGTATAGAAAAAGTGTCTTAAACTTAAGCATATTTACCATAGCTTTATTTTGCAAATTACTGTAATAACTTTATGCAGTGAGGCAGAATCTTCTGAGCAATATAAGTAGACCCTGCACAGACTGTTATTAAGAAGCAGTCTGAAGGTCTACACAGAAAATTTGTGGCACAAATCAACATGGTTTAAAAGTTTTAGATGGACTATGGTATGGTGGAATGTATCCAAGTATTTAGAGTTATGATGGTACCAAGTACCATTTACACTAGATACTTGGACAGACAGGCCTGAGCAGACAATGGAGACATGGATCAGATGCTGCATAATGCTGAATCTGAACAGCATCTACACCATCTGTCACTTTCCAGCAGTTTTTACAACATGAAAAAAAGCACCGATTTGTTGAAATATTAGGTCAAGTATGATAAGGAGTCCAAATATTTACAGAAAATACAGTAGTTGAGACGTACATTTTCTGAGGACAACTCCAGACATTTTTTGTATTGAAAATATAGAATGTTTCCTCATATTTTCATCTTGAGATATGTGCACCCAGTGAAGACTCTGAACAGCTTGTGTACTGACTAAGTACAGTGTTCCAGACAAAGAAGCGTTCCAGATAAAGGATTAAGCTCTCGATAAGATTCAAAATGTATTGATAGTTTCTTATTTCTCCATAAAAACATATTAGAATTGCCTTGCTGAGGAATGCTTTATCTGAAAAGCTCTATTTCCAAACTAAAAGAAAAATCTTTTTTTTAATTCTTTTTACCTTTCTTTTTACGAAGAAAGAAATTCTGTGACACTCCATCATAAGTTTTGCTTATCTGATTACATTGCCCTATTAAGTCTGGAGACCCTAAAAGGGTAATTGGCAAACAGTGCAGACCCAGCTCAGATGCCGCAGAATGCGGCGTCTGATCAGAATGCGGCGTCTGATCAGGGTCTCAACTGTTAGCAAACAGTTCAACCTTTTTTCTCTAAGAATATCTAAATCACATAGCCTGACATACCTAAAACTGAAATTAGAATCTTCCAATATACAGTTTGGGGGAGTTCATTCAGTCTACAATGGGTTAAAGGCCCTTATCATTATAGGTACATTGTCTAGTCGCCCCATCATCAAAAGACCAAAAGTAACCCATTCATAGCTCCAGATCAGGCACTTGTTCCAGTCAAATAGTAGTTATTTTTCTTATTTCTCCATAAAACTATACGTTCTGGGTACTCATTAGAAGCACCTTGGCAAGGTGCTTCTTTAGAGGCACCTTGCCAAGGTGCTTCTAATGAGTAACCACAACATACGTTTCTGTGGAGAAATAAGAAAAATATGCGGATACCCCTTCTTATCTGGAGCTATACCATTATCAAACAGACTATTAGTAACACCATTCTTATAGACTTCTAGTAACCCCATTCTAGTAACCTCATTCTTATAATTTCATTATCACACAGACTACAGACAGAACATTGAAACCATGTCAGCCAAATAAAATCAAGAGAAATTCTCTGTCAACATAAGTCTGTCTTTAAGTCCTCTGGAAGTGCTAACTTCTGTCAGCTGTATTTTTAACCCTTCTCTTGCTGAACACGACATGCCCTGTCTTAGCAAACAGTGTAGATCCAGATCAGTTGGCTTCTGCACTGTTTGTCATTAAATCTGTGAATTTCTATCAAAAACGCGGATCAAGTAATCTGATTGGCTGGAAATTAGAAATGGGTGTGGCATCTTAATTTATTCAGCATGACAAGGGTTAAATTATAGCCATTAACCATTACCATGCCGCAGGTGTCATTGGTAGGCTATGTTCTGTGATTGTGGCTCTTCCTTGACTTTTTCTATACTATTTTACCTGAAATATTAAGAGAATGTAAGGTGAATGGGTACCTTCAAGGAATGCAACACTGTCAAATTATTTTTGCCTCCTCCCAATAATAATTACTCTCAAATTTATGAAAGGATTTGCTTTTAACATAAACCTCTTTTCAGATGAAGGCTAGTGTGAAGGAAAGCAGTCTAAAGAAGACCTGTATTTAAAGTACACAAGTCCCCTCCACACAGGGCTCGGGAAAACCGGAAAAATAGCCGGTCTGGACCGAAATTAAGAATTCTGGACCGATTTCAAACACCCCAAAACGCTAATAAATCAGTCCAACAGGTTTGTGCCTTGAACCCCATTTTTCCCCAACCAACCAATTTTTACGAGTCAATGATGTTTAAAAAATCACAAACGGTCAAGTCTTCCCAAACTGACAACGTCCGCGCACTTTTTAAATGCGATATTATGGTAGTTAAAAGGCTCTAAACGGTCATTTGACATGTATATTGGAGAGACAGCTGAATAACGGCAACCTACCGCAGCACAAATTAATTACGTCATTATCCAAACATTGTCAAAAAATCAACACTTCACTGACCTTTGTGCGGTAAACAAGCGATTAACACGACTCATCAATAACGGTAGTCTGATAATTAATCTGTTTGTGTGACACGTGTGAATACACTGAGACTGCAAAACATCCAGGTGCAGTCGGCGTGTCCAAAAAGATCATAGGTCGCTTTACTGAGAGTGATAAAAGAATGCACCGCTTGAACGCACCCGTTTTCTTCCTCCTTTTTTGTTTTGATCAACACGGTTTGTCGGTCCCAGATTCGATAAATGAATTCCCAAACCGTGTACCTCCTGATCAGATGTCGCATACAACGGCGTCTGATCTGGGTATTATTGATTGCTTCTTTTTTTTTGTTGTTGTTGATTGCCGTAACACACGAGTATAATTCAAGGCAGATTTCACGGTAAAAATAATGCACCACGCGCTAGACAAGATTGGTCAGTGCTTAAAATTTAAGCAGTCTGATCAAATCTTGAAACATTGAAAACTGCAAAACCGCCCGTGGCGCAGGCCTTTTTTCTTAGACCTAATTAGGTCCAAGAAAGTCGTTTCGTTCCGCCTCTCCTGTTTCCCGCCATCTTCGCGCTTATACAAGACAAGAATCAGTTGTTTATAAATAGTTTAGGAAAACCCTGCGGAAGTGGAAATTAAACAAAACCGTTTTTTTTTTCTTTCTATCTTTTTACATACCTGACTGTATTTATTGATGACACCAGCTTTGATCATGCTCGTTATACCCGGACTTCCGTCATATAACGGAGTTGAGGTGTATTATTTAAAAGGAGTTATAGGACTGCAAATTGTCATTAGTTTTCGTGACAGGTGATCTATACATATATTTTTTTTTTTTTTTTTTTTTTGGAAATGGGCTCATTGATGACGTCATCGTCATCGGCTGGACCGATTCAGATTTCAAAATTTCCAGAGCCCTGCCTCCACACCTAGCCCCACTCCAGGACATCACCTAGGGGCAACTAAGAGTTGAAGGTTTAGGTCTGGGAAAATAGCATACCAAATTTCCACTTCCTAACATAAAAGGTACCCAAGTTATGACTCCAAGAGATACAAGGATGTAAATGTTGATGTAAATTTAAATGTAACTTAAAAACATTTGTTAGACACTGGTAATGACTGCGACATACGCGGGCACATATGGTCATAAAATCGCAGCGAAATGTTCTATGCCTCACTGCTGTCTTTGGCAGGTGGGTAAGAGTCCCAAATTTATGGAAACTATGGTAAAAATGATTTTTAATCTGGATACTGAATGACAGCTTAAAAGTGTAAACTTTGATCAGCTGCTAATTGTTTGCTTGTTTTACAATTAAAGTACTACTCACCCATATATCAATCTGAGGTCCAAGGTACTTTTTTCCTTCAAATACTTCCGGGGCTGCATAGGGAGGGCTTCCACACCACGTAGCTAGAGGCTCTTTTCCCGTGAAAAAATTACCAAATCCAAAATCTGGAAAGAAAGTGAATACACTTTATATTTTATTATTTCTTTGGTTTCCAGCGTAAATTCTACAGCATTATATATATTAGGCAGGGCACAGCATTTTCTACAAGGTTACATGTGCGCCCAGCAAAGACTCTGATCAGCCTGCACATCTGCACAGACTGATCTGTATTTGCTTTGGATTCTGTGGATACCTTATAACTAAAACCATCTTCATGCAGCTAGCAAAGACTGACCAGACTCTGTGGATGAACAAGCTGATCTGTTTTTGCTGAGCACATGCAATCTCGAAGGAAATGCTGTCTTGTTTTTTTCTGTTGCTTTTTGTTTTTGTTTGTCTGTTTGTTTGTAACCTTTATCACTCTATGAGCATATTCAGCAGATGAAAAATTGATCATATTTTTTCAAAAAAACAAAAAAAAAAACAAAAAAACACACAAAAAAAACAAAAAAAAAAAAAACAGGATTTGACATTTTGCATGAAATGTCAAATCCTGTTTTCTGGGAAAAATAAGAAAAATATTTCAAAATGTTGTCTATTGAAATTTTTATCCAGAGTGCTAAGTGTTAATGAACCAAGTCACTGTACATATATATATATACATACCATTGTAGTAGCTAGGCTAACAAGCTCAATCAGCCCCTATATCCAAGAAGTATTGTCTTTAACTGGCTACATTTTAGCATTTGTAGATTTTCTTTTTTATTTATTACCGAAAATAAAAAATGGCATTTCATTTCAAACTGACTTCAGGGAATACAAGAAAATAGTCAAAATAAATAATGTCAAAAGAAAACATCAAAATATCATATTTTGTTTGTTTGTGTTGAGGTTTTACAGCCCAGTCAACCCAATGGGGTCATGTCAAGCGCGGTCAGTTTACCTGACCACACGTTTACTGGGCAGGCTTAGTCTTTTAAGCTGTTAACCAATATTGTGCACATTCTTTCGCCAGAAACTGACAACTGCCCTTCTTGAATCAGCCAACAGGAGAAAATGACCGTAGAAAATATTTCATGATCAATCTCCATGAAAGAATGTTGCTGACCTCTTTCGTGGAGACTGATCAATGAAATATTTTCTACGGTCATTCTCTCCCTTCTGCTGATTCAAGAAGGGAAGTTGTCAGTTTCTAGCGAAAGAATGTGCACAATACTGGTTAACCGCTTAGAGGACTAAGCCTGCCAAGTAAACGTGTGGTTAGGTAAACTGACCGTGCTCGACATGACCCCACGGAGTTGACTGGGCCGTAAAACCTCAACACAAACAAACAAACATAATATGATATTTTGATGTTTTCTTTTGACATTATTTATTTTGACTATTTTCTTGAATTATGAAGCTTGGACTTACCTTTTTATTGAAATATACAAGAAAACTGTGCTTTTTTACCTGCTAATTTTATGTACAGCAGCAGGCAAAATAACTGTAAAAGCACTTATATGTTGCAGTGTGGGGTGCTGCCTCTATGTGACTCTGTTGCCTGGTAGCGTTAAAAATCTAGATAGATAGATAGTTGCAGTGTGGGTTCACCTTTATCACTATCCAGGCAAATTCAGCAGATTACAAACTGATGATTTTTTTCGTATTTTTTCCAGAAATAGGCTTTGACACTTCATGCAAACTGAATCCTATTTTCGGCAAAAAATATAAAAATTAACCATTGTGTTGTGTGCTGAATTTACCGATAGAGTTGAAAGGTTAAAGATCAAATATTGACTCTGACAATACTATGGGCTGAATAGTCACCTGACCATACGGTGGGCTGAATAGTCACTGTCTTATACCATATTCACCTTAACATTCAAACAAACAATGCCGAAGCAAAGAGTGCTGGGCCCGGTTATTCAAAGCACCTTTAGCTTAACGAGCTCGTTAGTGGTCAAAATGTTAACTGTTCTAGTAAATACAATATGTAATTCACAGGTATTTTTGCTGAAAAATGTGAGTAGCTTTTGCAAATGCTACTCACATTTTTCCAGCTAAATTTTAGTGTGTAATGCCATATATAAAGATCAAAGTTTTAACAATACCTTAATTAACGACATTGTTAGTTTTGAACAACTGGGCCCAGGTAGACAAATGGACTTGTTAAAACTGCCGCATAACTAATCTACTATTTAGGGTAAAAGGGACAGAATAAACCTGATATTTATAAACTTTATTCCATACTTTGTTTTGCCCCCACTTTGCTTTTAATGCAGTTGCATGCTGGGTAATTATGCATGCTTTTTTGTCGTCTGCAGATTTTTTTTAAAAATAACTTTTTTCCAAAAAAAAACAAAAACTCTTTCAGGAATACCATCAGAGTGTCAAACATTTTGGATCCAGATCAGGCCCGACGTTTTGTCGGGCCTGATCTGGGTCCAAACTGTTTGCAAAGGTTATCAGCATGATAATACATATCAGACAATACATGTAAAAGTCGCCACTAGCTGGGAAAGAGTTAATACTAAGTGAAAAGCCAAAGAGTGTATATCCTGATCAGACTGCCCCTTCAGACACTTTGGAGTATAAAATTTTAGGACAGTTATCATACACAACTTTTTCAGAAGGGGACAAAAAAAAACATTTTGACACAAGTTGCCTCCCTTGAAATTGTACTAACACATTGCATGCTGGGTAAAAATTTCAGCTGACGACATTTTGAAATATTTTTTCTTTTTTTTCCTCGAATTCATATTGTCTCCTTAGGAGACAATTAGCAAGAAATGTCAGATCCTATTTTAAGTAAAAAAAAGAAAAATATCATCAGTTTGTCATCTGCAGAATTCGCCCATAGCATAGTAAGTGTTAAGGTAATAGTATTGTAAAATTAGGATATATTCAAAGGTACTTTTTGTTGTTCTCAGACCATATCTGGTACAGGAAGATAAAGTCACTCCCGGAAATTATTTACTGCACAGCGGTGAGGATAAAATTCTTAATTAAGTACACAATCCTCTTAAAACTAAATCCATGTTTAGAAGAAAAATCCTCTTTTTAGCAGCTATAACATATTTGAAGCAATAAAATCTTTGTTTGGAAGCAAAGTGAGTTTTTGAATAATAATTGACAGCCATAGCTCATAAATCTCTAATAAATATAAAGCACAATTTAGGGCAAAATAGTACGGAATAAAAGTGTTCGAAATTTTAGGACATTTACCATAATTAACCAAAAAGCTATATATATTTTCTTATTTCTCCACAAAAACATATGCTGTGAGTACTCATTATAATTGCCTTGCTGCAACAATTCTATTAAGTACCCACAACATGTGTTTTTGGGGAGAAATAAGAAAAACTTCCACCATGCTGCTCCTCTTGTCTGGATCCATGTTTACAAATGAACAGCAATGACATCACAAAAACATATGTTGTGAGTACTCATTAACCCATTGTATTCTGGAGACCCCTGAAAGGGTAACTGGCAAACAGTGCAGACCCAGATCAGATGCTGCAGAATGCTGCATCTGATCAGGGTCTCCACTGCTTGCAAATGGTTTAGCCATTTTTCTATAGGAATATCAAAATCTCATCGCCGGATATACCTAAAATTGAAATTGGACTCTTCAATATATAGAGTGGGAGAGTTTATTCAGGCAAGTTCAATGGCTCAAAAGCAATTGTAATGAGTACACACAACATGATTTTGTGGGGAATTGAGAAAAATATCTGCCACACTGTTCCTATTATCTGGAACCACCTGCACTATTGAACAGCAATGACATCAGCAACAGATCATCTATCTCTTGTTTCTACAAAAATCATAACAGCAACAAAGAACTGACAGCCAACAAGTTAAAAGGTTTTAAATCTCCTCTGATAAGGTCAGATAAGTAACCCTATAAATCATTTTATAACTGTTAATTAAATTCTGGCAAATGACCAAGTCATGAGGTATCTCACGTATGAATGGATTGACGCAAGTAAGACAGGTCGATGACTACACTGTATCAATCAAGGCACCTATAGACCACTATAAATACCACATTTTTACAACAAAACTCTATTAATTTTTTTAACAAATACTCATAATGTTTAAAGTGGCTGAATATATTTGGTAGATTTTAGTCATTTTTACAAGGAAGATAACTTTTGTGACTTGTGGTTTGCTTTCCTAGGCCCAAAGTCCCTTCTGAAATGGGTTCCACCCTAAAAGGTTTGAATTTGTTCCCAAAGTCCCTTCTGTCAAGGCGTCCACTCTAAAAGGTTTGCTGCCAAGGGGAGTAAATACTTGCCTTTTAGAGTGTAGACCCCTTTTCTAAAGAGAGCAATAGCAATTCTGATAGTCTCCCTTGAAAGTATATCAATGCTCCTTAACCCATCGTGGACTGAATAGTCTCCTCCACACTAATTATTGGAAGAGTCCAATTTCAATTTTAGGTATGTCCGGCTATGAGATTTACAATTTTCCTAATCAAAAAATGGCTAAACTATTTGCAAACAGTGAAGACCCTGATCAGATGCCACAAAATGGGCATCTGATCAGGTCTGCACTGTTTGCCAATTATGCTATTAGGGGTCTCCCAATAACAATGGGTTAAAGTAAACTGTGATAATAAAACAAATCCACAGTTAAGGGCTCAGTGGTCAACAAACTACCAGCCTAAAATAACAGAAATATTGTTTTGAAAGAGCCATAAAACACAAGAACCTCAGGCATTTTTTTTATCAAGGCCAATCGAATCAAGAACAGAACATCCATGAGTTCAATGAAGGTGAAAATAATATTAACTATTTTTTCCCAGAATAACGGGTTAACCTATTGTAGATCGGAGACCCCTAAATGGGTAATTGGCAAACAGTGCAGACCCAGATCAGATGATGCAGAATGCGGTGTCTCAACAGGGTCTCCACTGTTTGCAAATAGTTCAACCATTTTTGTTTAGGAATATCTACATCATATAGCCTGACATACGAGGGTGAGTCAATAAGTAACCAGCCTAACTTATTTCCGGTTGAGATCCACCTCTTCTTTTTCAATGTAATTGCCCTCTAGTGTGATGCAGTTAGACCAACGGTGTTCAAGTGCCATCAGCCCAGAACTGAAAAAGTCAGGGTCCTTTCCATTGACCCACTCCTCAACTGCCGTCACAACTTCTTCATCAGACCGGAAATGAAGTCCAAGGATATCTTTTTTCAAGTTTGGGAACAGGAAGAAGTCGCTAGGTGCTAGGTCATGCGAATAGGCAGGATGTGGTATTATTTCATACACATTTCGCTCTACAGCATCCATTGCAACTTTGCAAGTGTGGACTCTCGCGTTGTCCTGTTGCAGCAAAACACCTTTAGGGAGTTTACCTCAGCGTTTTCACGGATGGCAGTTCTCAGCTGGTCTAACAAGTTTGCATAATACACTCCAGTTATTGTACTTCTCTTGGGTAAAAAGTCCAACATAACAACGCCTTTTGCGTCCCAAAATACTATGGCCATCACCTTGTCAGCAGATGGTTGAACTTCTTTGGCCTCGGGGACCCAGGCCCTACCCACTGACGACTGAGCTTTATTCTCTGGCTCATAATAATGAACCCAAGTCTCATCTACAGTCACCAGACGCAAAAGAAAATCATCTTTTGACCTAAAACGCTTCAACAAGGCGCTGCATACTGATGCTCTGGTTGCCATTTGCTCATCGCTAAAGGATTTGGGGGACCCAACGGGCTGTCAGCTTGTGCATACCTGAACGATCATGTAAGATTGTTGAAACGCTACCATGTGAAATGCCTAATGCCTGCACTATTTCTTCCACCTGAATTCGCCTATCAGATACCAGATCTCGAACTTTCTTACACATTTCTTCGTCGCTGGCATCCAGTGGGCGTCCAGACCTGGCTTCATCTTCTAAAGACGTTCTACCGCCTTTGAATTCCCCTATCCAGAATTTAACCTGAGCATAAGATGGTGCAGAAGACCCATAAACAATGGCTAACTCGCCGTCCTTGCCTGTTTTACCTTTTAAATACAAGTACCGAATTACAGCAAGGTACTCAACTTTAGATGAAAAGCATGCCTTTGCATCACTAGCCATGTTTGACATTCAATATCTTATTAAAGAATGACTCGATACATGTGCAATTTTGTACCCATGTATAAAACATATATTGAAACAAAGCATGAAAATCGTGACCGTCTCGGTCCATCGGAAATGGGATAGGCTGGTTATTTTTTGACACACCCTCATACCTAAAATCAAAAATGGACTTTTCCAATATATAATGTGAGAGAGTTTATTCACTCTAAATGGGTTAAGATCTTAGCACTTCAGCAGATGACAGTTTGAAATATTTAATAAAATAAAAATACTTTCAAATTCAAACAACAACTGTCAGTAATATCTAATTTGGCATATAAATATCACACCATGTGAATAAAAAAATAAAGCACCTGTAGTTACAATTGCTTGTAGCCCACACACTGTTCCATTTCCAATCAAGTTGATCTTGATTACGGCCATATAAAGAGCTTCATTGATAGTATACAAAAAAAAAAGACAACCAGAAATCTGCAAAGACTGTGATTCAGAGCTCTTACACTTCCAACATTAAGTAATTCCGACAAAGGAATATTTGCTGCCCTTCAAATTTTTTTTCAAATTTTCAGCCAGTCAGATTACTTGATCCAGATTGTTGATATAAATTTATTTACTGAATGATAAACAGTGCAGATCCAGATCAATTGGCTTCTTCGGAAGCCCACTGATCAGGATCTACACTGTTTGCAAAGGCAAGGTATATCCGGGTTTAACATGACAAGGGTTAACTCTTTCCACACTAGTGCCGACTTTTGTTGTTTGTTGATAACCTTTGCAAACAGTTTGGACCCAGATCAGGCCAATGTTGTATTCCTGAAAGATTCTTTGAAAAAGTTAACTTTAAAAAAATCCACAAAAGACAAAAAAAAAAAAATGCAAAAATTACCCAGAATGCAAAGAGTTAAAGAGTACCGAAATAACCCTAAGTATTGGGACAGATAGGACTTTGTAAACAGTGTATACCCAGATCAGACGCTGCAGAATGCAGCATCTGATGAGGGTCTACACTGTTTCTCATACATACAGCAATATTTTAGACACATCAACAGGTTGTAGAATGAACTATTTCAAATCTTAGGAGAAGTTTGGTAAGTAGATAAGGTGTCCCAATACTTAGGGTTATTATGGTAGTCCCTAGAAAGCCAACTTCTTATCTGTCAAAGTTGTCTCCTTTTAAAAAATCGTGCTCTGTGTGTCCTTATCCAATCAGAAGAGAACTTACCTGCAATTTTGATATTCATGTTGGCATCGAGGAGTAAATTCTCAGCCTGAAAAACAGATGGTAAAATGTGTGAGCTTTGCTATGGGTGAGGGGTGGAGGTGGGGGTGGGGGTGGGGATGGGGTGGGGATGGGTGGGGGTACATCCAACACATGCAAACAGTGGTCACCCTGGATGCCAAGATCAGTTTGTATGTTCATGCAGTCTAACCAGGACATCCAATATTCATTCATAGTAACATACTACAAAATGTCCTAAGCCAGATCTACAAGGTATGCAGTCCCTTTTTAGAGATCTGCTAAATTGAAAGAGTTAAAACTCATCTGTTTTTTGTTCCTAACTAACCTTTATTTAACACTTAGCATGCTGGGTAAAAAAATAGCAAAATTTGAATTTTTCCCCCAGACATAGGCGTTGACATTTCAGGCAAACTGTCTCCAAAGAAGACAGTTTCCATGAGATGTCAAAGCTTATTTTTTGGGAAAAATAAGAAAAATATCATCATTAATTTGTCATGTGTTGATTTTGCCCATAAAGTGGTAAAGTGCTCTGTGATGGGAGTCTCTGTACACTTTCCATGCTATGGGCAAATTAAGCAGATGACAAACTGAAGATATTTTTCTTTTAGAAAGTAGGATCTGACACTTCTTGCAAATTGTCTGCATAGGAGACAATTTGCATGATATCTGACACCATATTTTCTAGGAAAAATAAGAATAATTTTTCAAAATGTCTTCAACTGATATTTTTACCCAGCGTGGAAATTGATAAAACTCGATTATTGAGTATTAACATACTCCCACAATAATAGTTTATAAAGCTGTAATCGGGGAATAAACGCAACTGTTAAATCTAAATGAAGCCAATATGAATGTTTGGCGTTTTTATTTTTTTCACACTTAGACATTTTGTTTTGGTACATTTCAAATACTTTAATTAAAGGCACCATCTTGCTCAAAAATTAATGTTGGCAACATTCATTCAGAGATACAATAAAAAAACATTTCATTTTTGATCCAGTTCAAGAACGAGAGACAAAGTGAAATTTTACAGGCTGTCAAATACCACATTTTATGATCGTATTCATACCATATATCAATTTATTAAACCTTTCTTGGATAATAAAATGTCTATTTTTAAAGAATATGGAGCCTTTAAGTATAATTTTGCATCACGCTTAACTGAAGTTGAAGGTACTCATTTCTGCACAAGAACTTATTAAATTTAATGAGGCAATTTAATAGATATCATAAAGTATGTTGTTTTTTTTTTGCAGAAAAGTACATACAAATAAAAAGGTTACAGTACTGTTATTTTTTAAACATATGAAATATAGCTGTCTTTTTTTTTTTTTTTTTTTTTTTTTGTAAAACTGTTTTACAGATCCAAAAAAGGCTCCACGTAAAATTTTTTTTTTTTTGACATATATAAACTAGAGTTATTTTTTCTGTATTTTTTTCTGAAAAAAATATTGTATAGGGTCTGGTAAGAAATGCATGCTCTCTGGAAATAATTTTAACCTTGTCATGCTGAATAAATTATGCTGCCATGCCAATTTCTAATTTTCAGCCAATCAGATTACTTGATCCAGATTGTTGATATAAATTCACATACTTAATGACAAACAGTGCAGATCCAGATCAGTTGGCTTCTTCAGAAGCCAACTGATCTGGATTTACACTGTTTGCTAAGACAAGGCATGTCGTGTTCAGCAAGAGAAGGATTAAGCTCCAAAAGCATGTACATTGTATTAACAGAGAAAGAAAAAAATGTCCACCCAAAAACTATTTCTTTTCCCAGGCCATCTATCAATAAAAGTATTATGTGTCAAGCATAAACAGGTCTTCGTACATATGAATATAATCAATATCTGCACATATGCACAATCTGATCAGGGCTTCACTGTTCGTCTGAAGGACATCTCGAGGGTTGAGCGCAAGACTATAGTAACTCAAACATATTTTTGAAACCCTTGTTTAGGGGCAACTTTGACTCCTTTGTAAACAATGCAAATTTAGGTACCATTGCTCATACGAGCAATGGCACCTAAATTTCCATTGTTTACAGAAAGAAATGTTGTAATCTTCATAATGCCTTCATGGTGAGGAGATTAGGTTTGGGGAAAAACAACCATCTGACTTGCAATAGTCTTGCGATCAACCCTCGATCTGTGCTCTGTGAAATCTACATGACAAAAGGGGAAGATCAGACCATGTGGCTGAGTAGGCAGAACTTAACCTTTTGCTGTCTGACTATTCATGCTTAGCATGCTGGGCAAATTGCTGCAGATGACATTTTGAAATATTTTTCTTAATTTTCCCAGAAAATAGGAGTTGACATTTCATGTAAATTGTCTTGCATGAAATGCCAACTCCTATTTTGCGGAAAAAATGTAATTAATTTGTAATCTACTGAACCGGCACACTGAATGGTAAAGATTAAAATATGCAATGGGCCTTTTTTGCATGATAAAACCAAAATACAAAAATCACCACGTGTGTGTGTAAATGACAACTAGCAGTTACAAACGTGTTTCAATTGACGTCATTCCAAATGTTTGAATAATTAATAACAAGACGTTATACATTAACTTCTATGTTTACAGGTGTTTCACTGCAGCCAACAAGCAAAATATAAAGAGAAACCAATTTCAGGTGAATTAATGACGAAAGCCTGGCCTGTATTTGACTACAGAACATGCACTGTTTGCAGTCTATACAAATGCATAGGTCTTTAACCTGCTGGACTTAAACAACAGCAAACATTTTAACACTTACCATGCTATTGGCAAATTCAGCAGAAGACAAACTGATAATATTGTTCTTATTTTTCCTAGATAAAAGGATCTGACCCTCCATGCAGTTTGTCTCCTTAGGAAACAATTTGCATGAAGTGTCGCATCCCTTTTTCTAGAAAAAATAAGAAAACTATTTCAAAATGTAGTCTGCTGAATTTTTTACCCTTCATACAAAGTATTAAAATATCTTAATATTTTTCTAATTTTTCCCAGAAAATAATGTTTGACCTTCATGCAAACCGTCTGCAGACATTTTGCATAAGAATTCAAACTCTCTTTTCTGGGAAAACATCTTGAAGTCGTTGTTGGCTGATTTTATCTGCAAAGCGCCAAAGATTAGGACCCTAATTACGGTACCTTTTTAACCCTTAAAGCGCTAATTTCAATAGCAGCAGACGTCCTGATTTTCTTTTATATTTTTTCAGAGAAAATGAGACTTGATATTTTATGTGAATCATCTGCATAGCTAGCAATTTGCCAAGTCTTATTTTCATGAAAAAATAATACAAGAGGGCCAAGATGGCCCTTTAATGCTCACCTGATTACCAGACAAGTTTGAGACAACTGGACTTTCGGTTCAAGAGAAGAAGTTCAATATTTCTATTTTAAAGATGGCGGCCGTCTTGGATTTCCAATCAGAATGGTTTTAGCTACAAGTTTTTATCTACAAGTTACCTCGATACTTCCAATGAAGTTTAGTAAGTAAGTAATAGGAATGATTTTAGGGTTGTTTTTTTTTTATCTACATGTCACCCCTATCCTTCCTACCAAGTTTCAAGTCTATTAGCCTTTCGGTTCCATTGTGGCCATCTTGATTTGAGCTAATTTTGATCTACAATTCACCCCGATGCTACCTATCAAGTTTTGAGTCAAATGGCCTTTCGGTTCAGGAGAAGAAGCGAAAAATTGATTTTCAAGATGGCCACCATGGTGGCCATCTTGGATTTCCGATCAGAACAATTTTAGCTATTTTTGATCTCAAGTTACCCTAATGCTTGCTATCAAGTTTCGAGTCAATAGGCCTTTTTTTTTATTTACATGTCACCCCTATCCTTCCTACCAAGTTTCAAGTCTATTAGCCTTTTGGTTCCATTGCGGCCATCTTGGATTTGAGCTAATTTTGATCTACAATTCACCCCGATGCTACCTATCAAATTTTGAGTCAAATGGCCTTTCGGTTCAGGAGAAGAAGCGAAAAATTGATTTTCAATATGGCCACCATGGTGGCCATCTTGGATTTCCGATCAGAATAATTTTAGCTATTTCTGATCTCAAGTTACCCCAATGCTTGCTATCAAGTTTCGAGTCAATCGGCCTTTCAGTTCAGGAGAAGAAGCAAAAAATAGATTTTCAAGATGTCGGTCATCTTGGATTTCCAATCGCAACGATTTAAGCTAGTTTTGATCTACAAGTCATCCAGATGCTTCCTACCAAGTTTTGAGTCAACTGACCCAAGGGTGTAGGAGGAGTAGGCTTTTAAAGCAATTGTTGACAATTGTTGACATCAGAGAATGTGGTCTGCTACAAGGTTACTAAGCAAACTGAATCAACTTTATTTCCTGTGGCATGGGTTGAATTAACCTTAGCAAACCCTAGGCAAATTCAGCAGACAACAAATTACTACTACTTTATCTTCTTTTTTTCTTCAGAAAATAGGGTCTGATGTTTCACACACATTTTCCCCCTTTGGAGACAATTTGCATGAAACATCTAACCCTATTTTCTCGAAATATTATTTAACAAGAGGGCCATGATGGCCCTGTAACGCTCACCTGAGCAACATAGCACTTTGAGAGCCTGATCTAGAACTGATCAAGGCAAACATTCTGATCAAAGTTCAAAATGATTATAACAAAGTTTTCTGCTGATTTGGCCCGGTGACCTAGTTTTTGATACCACCAGACCTAGAACTCATCAAGACAAACATTTTGTGCAAGTTTCATGATGATTGCTTGAAAAATGTGACCGCTAGAGTGATAACAAGATCTTACGCTTATTTGGCCAGGTGACCTAGTTTTTGATCCCAGGTGTTCCAGTTTCGAACTTGACCTAGAAATCATCAAGACAAACATTTTGAGCCAGATTCATGATGATTGTTTTAAAAATGTGACCGCTAGAGTGTCAACAAAGTTTTCTGCTGATTTGGCCCGGTGACCTAGTTTTTGACCCGAAGTGACCCAGTTTCAAACATATCCTAGAACTCATCAAGACAAACATTTTGAGCAAGATTCATGATAATTGCTTCAAAAATGTGACCGCTAGAGTGTTAACAAGGTTTTCTGCAGGTTTGGCCTGGTGACCTAGTTTTTGACACCACGTGACCCAGTTTCGAACCTGACCTAGAAATCATCAAGACAAACATTTTGAGCAAGATTCATGATTATTGCTTCAAAAATGTGACCGCTAGAGTGTTAACAAGGTTTTCTGCTGATTTGGCCCGGTGACCTAGTTTTTGACTCCAAGTGACCCAGTTTCGACCTCGACCTATAAATCATCAAGACAAACATTTTGAGCAAGATTCATGATGATTGCTTCAAAAATGTGACTGCTAGAGTGTTAAAAAGGTTTTCTGCTGATCTGGCCAGGTGACCTAGTTTTTGACCTCAAGTGATCCAGTTTCGAACTTGACCTAGAAATCATCAAGACAAACATATTGAGCAAGATTCATGATGATTGCTTCAAAATTGTGACCGCTAGAGTGTTAACAAGGTTTTCTGCTGATCTGGCCCGGTGACCTCGTTTTTGACCCCAAGTGACCCAGTTTCGAACTTGACCTAGAAATCATCAAGACAAACATATTGAGCAAGATTCATGATGATTGCTTCAAAAATGTGACTGCTAGAGTGTTAACAAGGTTTTCTGCTGATCTGGCCAGGTGACCTAGTTTTTGACCCCAGGTGACCCAGTTTTGAACGACCTATAAATCATCAAGACAAATATATTGAGCAAGATTCATGATGATTGCTTGAAAAATGTGACCGCTAGAGTGTTAACAAGGTTTTCTGCTGATCTGGCCCGGTGACCTAGTTTTTGACCCCAGGTGACCCAGTTTCGAACTTGACCTAGATTTAATAGAGGCAAACATTTTGAGCAAGTTTCATCAAGATTGGGTCAAAACTATGACCTGTAGAGTGTTAACAAGTTTTTCCTTTGATTTGACCTGGTGACCTAGTTTTTGACCCCAAGTAACCCAGTATCGAACATGACCTAGATTTCATAGAGGTAAACATTCTGAACAAGTTTCATCAAGATTGGGTCAAAACTGTGACCTCTAGAGTGTTAACAAACTAATTGTTGACGACGGACGACGGAAGACGACGGACGACGGACATAGGGTGATGACAATAGCTCACCCTGAGCTTTTGCTCAGGTGAGCTAAAAAGGCTTAACTATTTGCAAACAGTGGAGACCCTCATCAGACACCACTTTCTGCAGTATCTGATATGGGTCTGCACTGTTTGCCAAAACACGTTTTTGCAATATCAAGATGAGGCTCCTACACACATCCTAACCCTTACAAGAATTCCGCGGAAGGCGTCATCGCACCTGCTGGCGCAAAAGTCACAGGAGCCACAATCAGAATGTGGTTATTAAATAAGTTTATTTCATTCTTAGCAGTGCTTACTTGGAAAACTGGGTTGAAAAAAATGTAGACAAAGTGCCTAGTGGGGCACATATATTCCAGGCCAGTCCCATTCCCTCTAATGGCTATATCTTCAGCACTGACTTTTTGTATCATACAGCCCAATGATAATGGAACGTTGACGTAAAATGTGTAAAAGTCACTGGAGCATGATGGAGCTGGATGTTTCATGCAAGATTTGATGTTTGTTTAGTCTTGTAATTGATTAAAATACTAACTCTGACATAAATGTCGAACTTCGACATAAATGTTGACAGACGGACGGACAAACAGACAGACATAAGGAAAAGCGGACGCCTATGTTGCAAAGTCAGGAGGTCAGGGAGATGTTTCATGCAAGGTTTGATGGTTGTTTAGTCTTGTAGTTGATTAGAATACTAACTTTGACATAAATGTCGAACGTCGACATAAATGTTGACAGACGGACGGACGGACTGACGGACGGACGGTCGGACGGACAGAAAATCGGACGCCTATATCGCACCCTGCTACAAGCAGGTGCGATAAAAATGCCAAGAAAACCTGCATCTGAAAATGTCGTCTGTTTATGTCGTCTGCTGAATATTCTTGCAAACTTTTCAAACCTATTTTTGAATACAGTGTGGACCCTGATCAGACTGTTCCTAGTCCTGATCTGGGTCCAATGATTATAAATCACAAGCACATGACAAAGCAGACGACAATTGTTGTGACTTAAACTGGTTTAAGAGTTAAATATTGGAACGCCTTCAGGGGAATAAATACACTTACAGGGAGGTAACTTTGTCAAAATTGTTTTGTTTGTTTGTTTGTGTTGAGGTTTTATGGCCCAGTCAACCCAATGGGATCATGTCAAGCCCGGTCAGTTTACCTAACCACACGTTTACTGGGCAGGCTTAATCCTCTAAGCGGTTAACCAGTATTGTGCACATTCTTTCGCCAGAAACTGACAACTGCCCGTCTTGAATCAGCCGAAGGGAGAGAATGACCGTAGAAAATATTTCATGACCAATCTCCATGAAAGGATGTTGCCGACCTTGGCGGGGGTTGAACCCGCGACCTCCTGGTCTCCAGTCGGACGGCACATCCAACTGAGCACTGGCAAAATTGTTTTACCTCCCTTCTGACTGGGTCTACTCGAAAAGGGCCGTGCAACTTTTTTTGAAATGAACCTGATCTAAGCATTCAGATATCACGATTCCTTACCATATTGGCCTGCACATTTATATAGTCTGATCAGGGCCTGCTTATTTCACACATACACAATATTTAGCCATTATAAACCCACATATGACATTGGATCCATGCATTTCCAAAGTTCTAGATAAGAAGGTATTTTTTCTTATTACGCTATTGTAACAGATATTGTGGATACTCATTAGAAGTGAGACCTTTCTTATTGTTACTAAGGCTATCTAATCAAGGCACATCTCACTTCTCAGTATAACAAATTTTTTGCAGAGCCATGAGAAAAATATCAATATTTTTGGCCTATCTAGAGCTATTATTTCACAAAGGTTAAGATGAAAGAAATATTCAAATGGTTACCACAGGAATATCATGAAAATGTGTTTTCATGCAAAAATAACTGAAATTATCCTAAATCAGCATCTTATTCCGTCTATGATTTCACATAAAACTTAAAATGCACATCTATTCAGCCACTCTAAAAATGATTATATTGAAGCTCCATTCAAGGCACTATTTTCATCCAAAATTGAAAAGTATTTATTCTTATTTCTCCAAAAAAAAAAAAAAAATAAATAAATAAATATATATCCATATATATATATACCCTTATTTCGAATTACTGCTTATCTCAAAGTGAAAATCTGGTCCCTGTTTTAACATGAAACTATGACAACAGGTAATAAAATAATGTGGAAAAGAGGAGAAATTGCTCCTTAGGAGCAATTTCTCCTCTTTTCCACATTATTTTATATATATATTTCTAACTTCAGGAGTCAAATTACACATTCATTTGTTAAATGCGATTGTTCAATTTATTGTTTTCCTCACTCTCTCAACTCTGATATGTCGAGGTACGGATATCTCGAAATATTTCAGTGAGTCCCTAGGAATTCGAGATAATGAGAGTTGACTGTATATAAAGGGTGTGGTACAAAAATCATGTTGTGCTATGGTTAATGTCCTAAAATTTCGTACACCAAAGTGTCTGACAAAATTGCATATGCAAACAGTGTAGACCCAGATCAGACTGCTCCCGAGTCTGATTAGGGTCTACACTGTTTGCCATTCCACTATGTATTTTAAAAACAACTGTACAAAAAGCAAAAATTAGGCCAAAAACAGATGGACTAAAGTGTTCAAAAGTTTTGGACATTCACCATACTCATTAGAAGTGCCTGGAAAGTAGACTCTAATGAGCACCAACAACATATTTTAGCATGGAGAAATGGAGAACTGAAAAAAAAAGAAAATTATATGCTCCTCTTATCTGGAGCTGTGCAACGGGCACAGTTCTGGATGAAGACTATATTATCAACAGTGTTTTTAACCCTTGTCATGCTGAATAAATTAATATGCCATGCCCACTTCTAATTTTCAGCCAATCAGATTAGTCTTGATCTAGGTTGTTGATACAAATTCAAATACTTACTGAAAAACAGTGTAGATCCAGATCAGTTGGCTTCTTCAGAAGCCAACTGATCTGGATCTACACTGTTTGCAAATGCAGGGCATATCCAGGTTCAGAAGGACCAGGGTTAATTTGTCAACAAAAACATGTTGTTGGTAGTCTTTAGAACTGCCTCATCATGATGCATCAAACATACATATCAACATGTCATTTTCTGTGAAAAGAAATCTTATCTTAGAATCTTAGAACTAAAATCTGCAATATTTCCATCTGCTTTTTTTGGTACACTAGCTTTAAAAGTACAGGTGACTTACAAAAGCTGCTGCAGTAATACAAATTTGATTTTCAATGTCTTAATTCTCAAATACAGTAATTAGATGACATTATTATGAAAGCAATCAATAAAAGGAATCAGTGAGCGCAGAGAAGGGATCATTCATGCGTATGATAAAAGATGGGTCCTGCATCATCCTGTTTCAGACTATCACTCATCATCAAGCCAGAATACTCTAGAATCTATAGCTCCCATTGTAGACTGAATGAACCCCACACTATATATTAGAAGATTCTAATTTCGATTTTAGGTATGCCAGGCTATTTTAGGTATGCCAGGCTATGTGATTTAGATATTCATAGAGAAAAATTACTGAACTATTCATTGAAAACAGTAGAGACCCTGATCAGATGCCGCCTTCTGCAGCATCTGATCTGGGTCTACATTATTAGCCAATTACCCTCTTAAGGGTCTCCAGACTGCAATGGGTTAAAAAAAATGTATAGACTTTCAGGGAAGGTAACTATGTCTAAACTCTTTTGTCCCCTTCTGAAAAAGGTCTATCTAAGAGGAGCAAATTCTTTCCCTTAAAGTAGACTCCTTTGTAGATGGGGCTAGGCATGCAGTGAAGCAAATAGGACGTCACAGTTGTCTGCCTTAACGGAAATGGCAAAATCTACCAAGTGTAATCAGTCCCCTTGAAGCAAAAACTTTAGACTAGATATCCAGTGATCCGGGCAAGCTGATCTGGGCCCTTATAGTTTATATCAGGACCCTGATCTTAGTTATCCATGCTAAAATATGTAAAGTACCTTTTTTGTGAGCCCACTCAATTATTCATTGTCATTGTAAAGGTTAAGAGATTATATACACCGATATGACAGGAGATGATGTGAAGTTTACAAGAAAACAATATCAATTTATCTTCTAACAGACAATCTGCAGATTTAATTAAACCTTCTTATGACAATGATGAAATTGGCAGACGACAATACAGTGACGTTTTTTTTTTTTGTTGTTGTTGTTTTCATTTCTTCTTGAAAATGGGTCTTGACTCTGCATGAAAATCATCTTCTTAATCCTTTAGAGATGGTTTGCATGAAATGTCAAATGCTTGTTTTTCAGTTAAGTGAGAAAAACAATTTAAATGTCTGGTAATAATATTTTAATTTTTAATACCAATCACAACTGTAGTAGACAATATTTTAAAACATTTTGAGAAAAATCAAGCTTGACATTTCAAACAATTCACATGAAATGGCATGCCTTACTGGCTACAATTCTAAATAAATTTAAAGAGTTAATCAGTTGTCTGTTAACAATCAACATGTTACAGCTTTTTATAGGCTCCAAAAAAACGAAGTATTCAAAGAGATCTTTCTTTATGGAACTAAGCTTACCACAGAATTACCTCAACAATTATATAATATTGGCTGTGTGGACAATTTTAATGCTTTCATGAAGAAACTGAAAAAAAAAATATAAAAAATCAACATTTTTGTATCCAAAAGAATTCAGCTGACTCTGAATTGAACTTTATTGAGATAAGAACACAAAAGTTATGAACTAATTAACCCATTGTAGTCTGGAGACCCGTAAAAAAGTAATTGGCAAACAGTGCAGACCCAGATAATATGCCGCAGAATTCAGCATCTGATCAGGGTCTCCACTGTTTGCAAATAGTTTTGCCATTTTTCTCTAGGAATATGTAAATCTCATAGCCGCACATGCCTAAAATTGAAATTGGACTCTTCCAATATATAGTGTGGGAGAGTCTGTTCAGTCTACAATAGGTTAAAATCAGAACACAGAAGTCTTGACAGGCAAAAAAAGAAAATGAAATTATTATATTGACTATAAGACAATCATAGCTCTAGATAAAACACTTTTTTTTCAAACCAAAAGCTTTTCTTTTTTTTCTTTTTTTTTTTCTCAGGCACTTCTTTCTTTTTTTCCACCCCCGAAAATTTTTTCAAGTATGCAACTACAGCAATAACTCTAAACATACCTTTAGATCCCTGTGTACCACATGTCTTTTGTGACAATATTCTACAGCAGTGATGATTTGCCAGAATTTTTTACGGGCTTCCACTTCGGTCATCCTACCATGTTGAGCAATATAATCTGAAAATATACAAAATATCTTAAGTAAATAAAATGTGTGTGTGTGTGTGTGTGTGTGTGTGTGTGTGTGTGTGTGTGTGTGTGTGTGTGTGTGTCTGTGTGTGTGTGTGTGTGTGTGTGTGTGTGTGTGTGTGTGTGTCTGTGTGTGTGTGTCTGTGTCTGTGTGTGGTGGGGGGGGGGGGGTCTACAGATAATTATATATTTTTGTATTTTTTATTTTGCCAAGAAATCATTGTGGCATTGTCTTCTGCTGGACCACAGAAAAAGGGAGTCATTAAATATGTGAATTTATATAAACAACCAGGATAAAGTATTTTGACTGGCTAATAAAAGCACCACAAGATAATACCCCGCCATAGCAATTATTGGTTTATGTATTAAAGGGGAACGCAATCTTAAAAGGTATTGAGCTTTAAAGTAAAGAACTTTACAAACAATGAATTTTGATACAAATTTGATCAAAATCGGTGGAAATTAATTAAGTTATAGACAGTTGAAAATTTTAACATTGGTGGATTGGGCGCTGCCATTTTGAATATTTAATGAGGCTTCATAAAAATTAAAATTCATTTCATAAAGGTAGTTATTCTCATAAAGTTGGGTTATTCTCGGGGAAATGATGGCTTGTCACTAGAATCGAAAGATTATAAAAATCTATAGCAAAATTATTCTTAAAAACCCTTTATGATTTGGTTTTGCATATTTAATTTGGGCTCTATGATGTCACAAAGCCTACAATATGGCGGCATCCATGACAGCCATCTTAAATATATCAAACCACCGTAACTTTCTTATTTCTAGGCCGATTTTGAAAACTCTTGCATCAAAATAAATGGCTTGTTAAGCACTTTACTCCAAGATATACTTGCAACTTATATTGCATTCCCCTTTAAAGTTATCATTGCGAAGATGTCTGGAAAGAAAATGATGGAGGGACAGATAACAATCCTAAACCAGATCTTGATAATATCAATGGACAGATAACAATCCTAAACCGGATTGATAATATCAATGCATATAGCAAGTTTAGTTAAAAGGCCTTGTTATTTACTCATCATCCGGAAACGAAAAAAATGGGCGTGTCTCGGGCAGAACTCCGTAAAAATTTGACGAAATTTGCCCATTAGCAATTCCAAAACAGATCTCCTTAAGGTCAATGCATATAGCAAGGTTGGTTAAAATCCCTTGTTATTTACTCAAGTTATCGTCTGGAAACGAAAATATGGGCGTGTCTCGGACAGATAACTCCGTAAAAATTTGATGAAATTTGCCCATTAGCAATTCCAAACCAGATCTCCTTAATGTCAATATATATAGCAAGTTTGGTTAAAAGCCCTTGTTAGCTGGATGAGTGGCAGAGTAAACACTGATCAGAGGCCACACTTTGCTCAGGCCTGTCTATCCAAATATTTACAGTAAGTATGGTACCATGCATTGTTTATTTGCAACATTTTTGCAAGTTAAAATATTTTCAACCTGCCAAATGAACTGCACAAGAATGCAGCTCTGGCATGACAGAATTAATCATGACATACCACACTTAAATCCAGCATTTTTTATGAAACATGCACTAACCCACTGAAGACTGGAGACCCCTAAACTGGCAGCTGGCAAACAGTGCAGACCCAGCTCAGACACAGCAGAATGTGGCATCTGATCAGGGTCTTCACTGTTTGCAATTAGTTCAACCATTTTTCTTTGGGAATATCTTCATCATACTGCCTGACATAGCTAAAATCAAAAATGGACTCCCTCCAATTTATTGTGTGGAAGAGATTATTCAGTCTTTAACCCTAATCCTGCTGAACACTGCCTTTGCAAACAGTGTAGATCCTGATCAGTTGGCTTCTGAAGAAGCCAACTGATCTGGATCTGCATTATTTGCCATAAAGTAAGTGAATTTATATGAACAATCTGGATCAAGTAATCTGATTGGCTGAAAATTAGAAAAGGGCATGGCATCTTAATATATTCAGCATGACAAGGGTTAATGGGCTAAGACAAAAATGAGAGCAACAAGTTGAACAATCTTCACTTTTCAAGACACTGCAGCATCAGAAAAATAGCAGGTAAGTCTATACGACATTTTTGTTCTATTAACCCTCTCACCACTGAGTTTCTTAAGTGAACTCTTTTATATTTGAATTAGGACATACCCATTGTTGCAAATGGGGATGTCATTCAAACACAGAATGGAAAAACCAAGTAAATCCAGGTGAGATAGCTTATGATAAGCTGTCTCATCTTTGCAAAGATATATGTTTTGGTCTACAGGACTGAACTAAAAAACAGTACAAGCTTATTATTTCAACTGAAAACACACATTGTTGTACCAGCAGTTACTGTACCTGTCTCTCGCCACAGCTGAGTCCTGAGCAAACAGTGTACACAAAGATCAGACACCACAGTATATGGCATCTTATCAGTGTCTACTCTGTTTGCAACTCATCCTGCAATTTTACACACATCATCAGGTACAGAAATGGACTTAGATTATATTTTTATTTCTTTGGGATTTCTCTATCAGAGCTTATTCTGGTTACTGTAAGAGCTCCGCCAAGCGGGGCATTATACACTCGTGGCAAATAATAAGATGTAGCACATAAACTGGCTCCTGTATAATTCAGTGCTCCGGATATAAACTGTAAGTGGAATTACAAAAATTTTTTTTTAAATTTTCATTGGGGCATAGCCCTGCTGATATTTGGTGAACTGTAACCTAAGGGTCCAAGCTGGCCCAGAAATTAAGGGAGAAGTGACTTCTCCCTCCTGGGAAAATAGGGAGGTTTGCTGCATCTAGGGAGGTGTTTTCGGATGGAGGACACATGACAGAAGCATGGCTATATTATAAGCTCATGTGAGCCTTTGGCTTCTTTGTTTTTCCTATACTTCAATATAGGACCTAACAATAACAAAACAAAAATTTTTTTTTTAAACCTTTAACTTGTTTTATACCGATTTTATTTTTGTTCTTCAAGGGAGAAGAGTAGTAAAAAAAAAAAAAAAAATGTTTGTAAGTTTTGATATTAGTCAAGCTTCTTAATTCTGTATCATTTAATAAATGTATTTATAAAGATTTAATATTATGGCAACATTTCCTTGCAAATCTAATAAAAGAAGATGTAAAAAAAAATAAATAAATAAATAAATAAATAACTTGCCCATATGGCCATAACTTTAGTTATTCGCAAAAAATTACCTATTATAAAATAAAATTAGCACACTATTACCTCTAAACAATATGCTGCTAAAAATTTACAAAAACTTTCAAAGGGGCATAACTCTGCTAATATTTGGTGCACTGTAACCTCGAAATAATATGCGCTGCTCCACATCATCGTGTAACTATTTATGAAGTTTCAGCTTGATCGGATGCAAACTGTAGGATTTAGCCGGAAACTAAAACTTAATAGAAATTTTCAAAGGGGTTTAACCCTGCAAATATTTGGTGGACTGTAACCTTGAAATAATATGCTCTGCTCCACATCATGGTCTAACTACAAATCAAGTTTCAACTTGATCGGATGTAAACTGTAGGAGTAGTTAGCCAGAAACGAAAAGTTTACAGAAATTTTCAAAGGGGCATAACTCTGCCAATATATGGTGCACTGTAACCTCGAAATAATATGCGCTGCTCCACATCATTGTGTAACTATTTATGAAGTTTCAGCTAGATCGGATGTAAACTGTAGGAGGGATATAGCCAGAAACGAAAAATTAATAGAAATTTTCAAAGGGGTATAACTCTGCTAATATTTGGTGGACTGTAACCTTGAAATAATATGCGCTGATCCACATCATGGTCCAACTATAAATGAAGTTTCAGCTTGATTGGATGTAAACTGTAGGGGGGATATAGCCAGAAATGAAAAATTAATAGAAATTTTCAAAGGGGTATAACTCTGCTAATATTTGGTGGACTGTAACCTTGAAATAATATGCACTGCTCCACATCATGGTCCAACTATAAATGAAGTTTCAGCTTGATTGGATGTAAACTGTAGGAGGAGTTAGCCGGAAACGGAAAGTCTACAGAAATTTTCAAAGGGGCATAACTCTGCTAATATTTGGTGGACTGTAACCTTGAAACAATTGGCGCTGCTCCACATCATGGTCTAACTATAAATGAAGTTTCAGCTTGATTGGATGTAAACTGTAGGAGGAGTTAGCCGGAAACGAAAAGTTTACAGCAATTTTCAAAGGGGCATAACTCTGCTAATATTTGGTGGACTGTAACCTCTAAATAATATGCGCTGCTCCACATCATGGTCTAACTATAAATGAAGTTTCAGCTTGATCGGACGTAAAATGTAGGAGGACTTAACCGGAAATGAAAAGTTAACAGAAATTTTCAAAGGGGCATAACTCTGCAAACATTTGGTGGACTGTAACCCGAAACAATATGTGCTGCACCACATCATGGTCTAACTATATACCAAGTTACAGCTTGATGGGATGTAAACTGTAGGAGGAGTTAGCTGGAAACGAAAAAGTTTACGGAAGGACAGACGGATGCCATACCCCGTAACATAATATGTCCCGTTTTTCAAACGGGCGTATAAAAACTGAGTACTACTTTAACCCACTGTAGACTGAATAGAACCTCCCACACTATATATTGGATTTAATTTAGTCCAATTTCAATTTTAGGAACATCCGGCTATGAGATTTATATATTCCTACAGAAAAATGGCTATACTATTTACAAACAGTGGAGACCCTGATCAGACGCCGCATTCTGCGGCATCTGATCTGGTCTGCACTGTTTGCCAATTATCCTTTTAAGGGTCTCCCGACTACAATGGGTTAAATAAGCTGGTGCTAGAGGGTGTATGCAGCTTAGAAAACTTCATTACTGCAAATAAAACCAAGTCTCCGATTTTCTTTCTTTATGTATTCTTTGTTTCCAATGGCAAACTTTTAGATTTTTATTGTTAGAATTTAAGGACAATCAGGGTAAGACATTAATCTGGCCAAATACAAATACTTAGGGTAAATAAGGTATAACCTGAATACATCACTAACCCATTGTAGTCGGGAGACCCATAAAAGGGTAATTGGCAAACAGTGTAGACCCAGATCAGGCGCCGCAGAATGTGGCGTCTGATCAGGGTCTTCACTGTTTGCAAACAGTTTAGCTAATTTTCTTTAGGAATATCTAAATCTCATAGCCGGATGTACCTAAAATTGAAATTGGACTCTTCCAATATATAGTGTGGGGGAGTCTATTCAGTCTACAATGGGTTAAACACCCACAAACAATACCATACCCTAAGTATTCAGACTATAGCTCCATATAAGGCACTTTTTTCAACCAAAAAATATTGGCATTTTTCGTATTTCTCCACAAAAAACATGTTGTAAATAATCATTAGAAGTGCCACTTCTAATGAGCACCTACAACAAATGTTTTTAAGGCAAAATAAGAAAAATATTAACCCTTGTCCTGCTGAACCCGAATATACCCTGCCTTTGCAAACAGTGTAGATCCAGCTCAGTTGGGGCTTCTGAAGAAGCCAACTGATCTGGATCTGCAATGTTTGCTATCAAGTATGTGAATTTATAGCAGCAATCTGGATCAAGTAATCTGATTAGCTGAAAATTAGAAGTGGGCGTGGCATCTTAATTTATTCAGCAGGACAAGGGTTAATTAACTTTATACCATCTGTTATCAGGAGTTGAACAAGTCCATCTCACTACCTAATGATGTGTTTAGAGAAACTATTGGATGAATAGCAAGCAGTGTAGACCCAGAAATTTGCAGCATCTGTTCTGGGTCTACATTGTTTGCTCATGCATGTCAGTCTGAAAATTTGTGCTAAATACGGTATCCCATTGAACCTCTGCAGTTACCTGTTCTGTGGTAACAGATGTACCACAAAATTTCCCCATTATAATGTTGCACAAGAAAATTAGCACATGACATAGGAATGATACTTTTCTCATTTTCTATGGACAACAGGGTTGCCATTTCATCTAAATTGTTTATAAACAGTTTAAATTCTATGTGGTGAGTGTCTGTAGCAGGGCAAATTTAACTCTTAATGTGCCAGTCATAACAGTAGAGGACGGCATTTTAAACTTTTTTGTTTTTTTTTTAACCTTGGTCCTGCTGAACCTGGATATGCCCTGCCTTTGCAAATAGTGTAGATTCAGATCAGTTGGCTTCTGAAGAAGCCAACTGATCTGGATCTGCACTATTTGTTATTAAGTATGTGAATTTATATCAACAAATTGGGTCAATCTGATTGGTTGAAAATTAGAAGTGGGTGTGGCATCTTCATTTACTCAGCATGGCAAGGGTTAATTTATTTCTAAGACAATAAGGCTTAACATTTAACATGAATCTTCGATGATTTATATGAAATATCAAATATGTTTTTCTAGGAGCGCTGAAAAAAAAAAAAAAAAACTGTCACCTGCAACAATTTGTATGGTATAGCAAATGAAAAATTTCACAAGATGAGCAGAAGATTTGTTGACCAGACATCAGAAATGACTAAATAACTACGATTACATGTATGTTTACTTACTAAACCAATAATTACTAGATCAATAACCCTTAACGCTTAGCATGCTGGGAAAAATTTAAGCACATGACATTTGAAATATGGTTCTTATTTCTCCCAGAAAAATGGGTCGGACAGTTCATGCAAATAATTTGCATGAAATATTTTTTCTTATTTTTCCCAGTTCACAGATTTTAACATTTCTTGTAAATTGTCTCCTAAAAAGGCGGGTGGGGGTGGGGGGATTGCAATGTGCAAAATATTCATCAAACCAAAGATGAATCAATTCGGTGATAAGGTTAGGAAATAATAAGGTCTTAAAAACGTAAACAAACTTTAACATTTTTAAAATTCTAAGTGTGTGACCTTGACCCCAAGGTCCCTGTCGTGAGTGCTGATGGTGCTGATAAAAACTTTTGGACCAACATACATCATGATACCAAATATAAATTAAATCCATCATTTGGTTTAGAAGTAATGAGGTCCTAAAAACTTTGACATAAAATTTTAACAGAAACATTTTTGCATGACTGTGACCTTGACCTTAACATGAACTAGGGTGGTGAGGATTGAACTGGGCAGAATTTTGGACCAATATGTATCATCATACCAAAGATGAATCAAATCGGTGATAAGGTTAGGAAATAATGAGGTCTTAAAAACTTTTAACGAAAACTTTAACATTTAATTTCTGTGAAGTCGACCTCAAAGTCACGGTCATGAGTGCTGATGGTGCAGATAAAAACTTTTGACCAGTATCTATCATGATACCAAAAAGGAACTAAATCCATCGTGTAGTTTAGAAGTAATGAGATGCTAAAAACTTCGACATAAAATTTTAACATGAAAATTCTAAGTCTGTGACCTTAACCTTGACAAGACCTAGGGTACAGGGGATGGTACTGCACAAAATTTTGGACCAATATGTATAACCATACCAAAGATGAATGAAATCGGCGATAAGGTTAGAAAATAATGAGGTCTTAAAAACTTTAACGAAAACTTTAACATTTAAATTCTAAATCTGTGATCTCGACCTCAAGGTCATGGTCATGAGTGCTGATTGTGCAGATAAAAACTTTTGACCAGTGTCTATCATAATACCAAATAGGAACAAAATTGATCATTTAGTGTAGAGGTAATGAGATCCTAAAAACTCTGACATAAAATTTTAACATGACAATTCTAAGTCTGTGACCTTGACCTTGATATGACCTATAGTGGTGGGGATGGTAATGTGCAAAATTTTGGACCAATATGTATCATCATACCAAAGATGAAGCAAATCAGTGATAAGGTTAGGAAATAATGAGGTCTTAAAAACTGTAAGGAAAACTTTAACATTTGTGGACGCCAACGCCGGGGGCAGTACAATAGCTCTCCGTGAACGTTGTTCAGGCGAGCTAAAAAGGGCCTTAACTCTCATAATAATTGGTGGATTTTACCCTAAATCGAACTTGACCTATATTTTATGACTATTTACCTGTGTATAAAATATGAATCCAATACACTAATCTTTTCAAAAGATATCGAACGGAAACCTTTTTTGAAGTTGGAAAAGGGCCACAACTCCAATAATAATTGGTGGATTTTACCCTAAATTGATCTATATTTTATGATTAATCTTTGATTATATACCTGTGTATAAAATTTGAATCCAATCAAGGAGCTTATGTAATTTTCTAAAGATATCAAACTAAAAAAATTTTTCAAAGTTGAAAAAGGGTCATAACTCCCATAATAATTGGTGGATTTTACCTGAAATCGAATTTGACCTACATTTTATGAATATATACCCGTGTATAAAATATGAATCAAAAAACACTAATCTTTCAAAGGATTTCAAAAGGAAACCATTTTTAAAAGTTGAAAAAGAGCCATAATTCCTAATAAATGCACCGCAAGCATTATACCCCGCCATAGCAATTATTTGTTGATGTATTAGTTATCGTTGCGAAAATGTCTGGAAAGAAAATGACAGAGGGACAGATAACAATCCTAAACCAGATCTTGATAATATCAAGAGACAGATAACAATCCTACAGCAGATCTTGATAATATCAATGCATATAGCAAGTTTGGTTAAAAGGCCTTTTCATTAATTTAAGTTATCATCCAGAAATGAAAATATGGACGTGTCTTGGGCAGATAACTCGGTAAAAATTTGACGAAATTTGTCCATTAGCAATTCCTAACCTGATTTCCTTACTGTCAACACACAGAGCAAGTTTGGTTAAAATCCCTTGTTATTTACTAAAGTTATCATCCGTAAACGAAAATATGGGCTTGTCTCGGGCAGATAACTCCGTAAAAATTTGACAAAATTTGCCCATAAGCAATCCCAAACCAGATCTCCTTAATGTCAATGCATAAAGCAAGTTTGGTGAAAATCCCTTGTTATTTACTCAAGTTATAGTCCGGAAACGAAAATATGGGCATGTCTCCAGCCGTCAAAATTTGACGAAATTTGCCCATGAGCAATCCCAATCCAGAGCTCCACAATATCAATGCACATACCAAGTTTGGTGAAAATCCATTGATGTTTACTCAAGTTATCATCCAGAAACGAAAAACAGATGTACAACGGACGGACGCACAGACAGACGGACTGACTCACGGATGACCAATGTGAAACCATAATACCCCGCCACCATTGTGTGGTGGGGTATAAAAAATTGGTGGATTTTACCCTAAATTGATCTATATTTTATGGTTATATACTTGTGTATGAAATATGAATCCAATACACTTAGCTTTTCAAAAGATACCGACAGACATACAGACAGGATACACAGGGGATGGATGGACAACAGTGATACTATATGCCCCCAATTGAAAATGGCAGGGGGCATAAAAAAAAAAAAATCTTAACCTGCAGCCCTGCCAGTTTTTTTGCTCAGCATGCGTAGTATAAATTTCAGCAGAAGACATATTGATTTTTCTCCAAAAATATGGTTTGAGATTTTTTCAATTGCTGTGAAAAATAAGGGGAAAAAATATAGTCAATCTGTAGTCAATCAGTCATCCAAACATCTTGCCAAGCAAGCGCTGGAGGTTCTGCGTCAGCTGATGCCATTAATGCTTAGCACTCTGGGTAAAATTTTCAACTGACATTTTGAGATATTCTTATTTTTGCCAGAAAATAGGATTTGACATTTCATGGAAATTGTCTCCATTGCAGACAATTTGCATGAAATGTAAAATCCTGTTTTTTGGTAAAACTAAGAAAAATATCATCAATTTGTCATCTAATGAATTTGCCAAGAGGGTGGTAAAGTTAAAACATTTCTTCATAGTTCACCAAAAATCTGATTGACTGGTGTGCGAATCACACCGGTCTCTTAATACAGCTTTGGATTTTTATATATGGTAGACTATTTGATTAGCTCACTAAGGATGTTTTATATTTGTCAGGACGTCGGTTTGTGACGATCCCGGCAAATATAAAAATCTTATAACAAACTGTTATAAGCAGATTAATGTCTATTTTATTTTCATTTCAATCAAGAAATTTCATAAAGCTTAATAAAAGCAAACATTAAAGAATCACATTGTTGTTCTTTTTACCTGTTACATTGAAAATTTATTAAACTTTAGTATACCCTTGTCCCAAATCTCTATGCAAACATGAACAAAATTTACGCCGGTACTTAGACGTTTACGTCTAAATATTTTGTCACGTTAGACACATTAAAACCCTCTTCTTGGGACATCTTTGGACATTTTCAGGGTAGGCAATTCTGTCCAAATTGTTTTATCTCCCTTCTGAAAAGGGGTCAACTCTAAATGACTCCCTTCTAAAAGTGGGGTTTATTCTAAAAGGAAAGAATTTGCTTTCCTTAAGAGCATTCATTCCCTTTTAGGGAGTCCCCTTTTCAGAAGGGACCAAAAAGTGGTCTCCTTTCTGACAAGGAGTATACTCTAAATCCTCTTTGGAGTAAATTCAATCCATTTAGAGTAGACCCCTTTCAGAAGGGGCCTGGTGTGCTGGGAAGTAAACAGGTCATAAAAGTTGTCACCCTTGTAAAAATGATGGAAAATTTAGCATATATATTCAGACAGATAGGCCTGAGCAAACAGTGTAGACCCAAATAAAATGCCAAAGAACACAACATCTTATCAGGGTCTACATTGTTTGCCACTCATCCAGCAATTTTTGGACAATAACGGGTAGCAAATTGTACTTGTTCAAATTTTAGAACAAGTATGGTAAGGAGTTCCAAATACTTAGGGCAATACGGAACCAAATGTATCAAGTCTCTAAAAGGAAATGTCTAACTCCATTTTCTAGGAAAAATAAGAAAGTCTGCACATTTAACCATGTGACTGCTTAAGGTTCCATGTCATTTAACTCTTTCCCTGCAAGTGGCGACTTTTGTCATCTGCTGATAACCTTTGCAAACAGTTTGGACCCAGGTCAGGCCCGACAAAATGTTGGGCCTATTTGGATCCAAACTGTTTGACACTCTGATGGTATTCCTGAAAGATGTTTTTGAAAAAGTGAATTTTCTTAAAAAAAAAAAAAAAAAAAGTCCACAGACAACAAAAAAGCATGCAAAATTACCCAGCATGCAAAGAGTTAAATTCAGTCAGATAAGCTGATCTGGCAGATACATTTTCTTTTATTTCTCCATGAAAACAGATATTCTTTAATCGCATTACAACACTTTTCTCAAGCCAATTCACATGATATTCCTAGTTTATTTTTGTGGCATTAGAACAAAACTAAGAAACTATTTTAATCTCCAAAAAATAACAGTTCAGCTAGAGCCCTGGTTAATTCTCTATAATTGTAGCCAACTTGCGTCATAGGTGCTGTTTGGTTGCCGTGGAGACAGGAAGTCCTAACAACAAGTAAAAATCTCATGGATTTTCAATTTTGTTATGGTAATGAATACTTTATATGCATGTACATAAATACCAATAATTAGTTTGGAGAAACAGAGGTTCATTTCCTCTCAAGTTGGTCCAAAGACTGCAAGTTATTATTGTCCCAAAAAATATCTATCTCCAGACAACACAATTACATCTACAAATAAATTTAATCCTGTCCTACTGAACCCGGATATGCCCTGCCTTTGCAAACAGTGTTGATCCAGATCAGTTGGCTGAAGAAGCCAACTGATCTTTATTGGCACTATTTGTCAATTAGTATTTGAATTTGCATCAACACCCCTGGATCAATTAATCTGATGGCTGACAATTAGAAGTGGGCATGGCATCTTAACCCTTGTCCTGCTGAACCTGGATATAACCTGCCTTTGAAAACAGTGTAGATCCAGATCAGTTGGCTTCTGAAGAAGCCAACTGATCTGGATCTGCACTGTTTGCCATTAAGTATGTGAATTTATAGCAATAATCTGGATCAAATAATCTGATTAGCTGAAAATTAGAAGTGGGTGTGGCATCTTAATTCATTCTGCATGACAAGGATTAAATCAAGTAGTATTAAAATAATGTTACTCAGTATTAGACACCGAATCCTACTTTCATTTGATGATACTATTATATTACCCTATTTAGACTCTTCTACCGTAACTTCTTTGGACCAGTCTATTTCCAATAACAGGGTGTCTGGTCAGTTTTTATTACAATGTTTTATAGATATTCCATTAATTAATACCAACAGTGTAGGCCATGATCAGATGCCATGTTTTGTGGCATCTGACCTGGACCTGCACTGATTGCCAATTAGCCTATTTGGGCTCTCCAGACTATGGGTTATTGTTTGTCCAATTATTTAGATCAAATACGATATCCTGGACTCATGACCCATCTGTTCAACATCTTCCTGGATGATGATGAGACACATACAATGTGTCTCATCATCATCCAGGAAGATGTTGAAAAGAACGTAGGAAATAGACCCTTATGCAATTTGCTGACAACGCAGGTCCTGATCAGCCTGCGCATTTGTGCAGGCTGATCAGGGACTATGTTGCCCACTTACAGAATCAATGGCTATTGTAGCATATATTGACAAACAGAGAATGTCCAGATCAGACCACTGATGCTCACGCTCACTGAGACTTTCATTGTTCACATATGGCGTAAGGGCCTATTTCTAATGTTGCACATCACATACCCTCCTTGTTACCATTATAGTTCATTGCTCTGAATAAGGTATTTTTGCAGCAAAAAATTACTGAGGATGATTTGGTGTTTTACGTCCCTTTCAACATTATTTGTCATAATGAGCTGATTGATGATAATGAAAAGCTCTGTGCAATAAAGTGCCCTACAGTCATAAGCTGAATTAGGCCTTAAAGCAGGATTTGAACCCAGGACCTTACATCTGAAGTTGGTAGCCCTAACCACATGGCCATCTGGACACTTTGCGAAAAGTACTGAATTTATTCCTTACTTCTCAAAAAGAAATTGTGGGGTACCTTGGTCTTTTAACCTTTTTCATGCTGAATAAATTAACAAGCCACACACACTTCCAATTTTCAGCCAATTAGTTAATGATCCAGGTTGTTGACACAAATTCACATTCTTAACCCTTGTCCTGCTGAATAAATTAAGATGCCACTCCCACTTCTAATTTTCAGCCAATCAGATTACTTGATCCAGATTGTTGCTATAAATTTACATACTTAATGGCAAACAGTGCAGATCCAGATCAGTTGGCTTCTCAGAAGCCAACTGATCTTGATCTTCACTGTTTAGGGTATATCTGGGTTCAGCAGGACTAGGGTTAATAAAAACATAGAAAGTTGATCATCTTACTTTTATTTAGTTTTCTTTAGTACATAACTAGCAGGTGACAGTTTGATGTTATTCTAAATTTCCCCAGAAAATATGGTTTGTCATTTTATGTGAATCTTCTTCTCAGGCCTTTGCTGACAATTCACAAGAGAGAAAATAAGAAAACATACTTTAAAATGTTGTCTGCTTCTATTTAAGTCCAGCAGGTGAAACATTATGAATAAATGTTATTTTAAGCGTAACAACAAAATAGCTCTTCAAAGCTTAGTGGATAATAAAATTATTGGCTTACTTACATCATAAATAATAGTTTCAATCAATCTGATCACGATTTTACAGACACTACAAACGTCACAGAAGATCTCTAGAGAACGCTGTAATGGTTTTACCAAGATTTCAGGTCACCACACTTAGGAATTTGACTTAACCTTTACCACTGTCTGGGCTAATTCAGCAGATGACAAATTGGTGATATTTTTCTTATTTTTCCAGGAAAACAGGATTTGACATTTTATGCAAATTGTTACATGAAATGTCAAACCTGTTTTCTGGGAAAATAAGAAAAATATTTCAATATGTCGTCTGCTGAAAATTTTACCCAGAGTGTTAAACAGCTTATTAAAACCTTACCAGGTCATTACCTATTTTTCAAATGGGTGACCACTCAGGAAATATAGGACAGTTTATACAGAGCAGACAATTACATGCAAGTAAATATGGGTTTTTGCCATTTATGAACAGTGATTTACATCAGGCCTGCTAACTCAGTATCTGGTGAATTTCCCTAAGAGCTGGTAGACACAACAGTCTTCATAGCTCCAGATAAGGCATTTTTTTTCACTCAAAAAAGTATTGAAATTTTGCTTATTTCTCCATGAAAACATATGTTGTAAGTACTTAACCATTGTCCTGCTGAATAAATTAAGATGCCACTCCCACTTCTAATTTTCAGCCAATCAGATTAATTGATCAAGGTTATTGATACAAATTCACATACTGAATGTCAAACAGTGCATTTCTAGATCAGTTGGCTTCTGAAGAAGCTTATCACTCTGAGTAAAATTTTCAGAGACAAAATTTTGCATTTTTTTTCTTACTTTTCTCTGAAAACAGGATTTGACAGTTCATGCAAACCGTCTCCAATGCAGACCATTTAAATAAAATCCTAAATCCTGTTTTCTTGGGAAAATAAGAAAACTACCATAAATTTAATTGTCACCAGTGCTTGTCCAAAGAGAGTGATAAAGGTTAAACACTTTGCATGCTGAAGTTGAATTCATCAGATGATGGAAGATTGTTTTCTCTGATTTATCTCTGCCTTGAGAATGGCCTCCATTCATATGAAATTTTAAGCCTGGCTTTTCAGAAAGTAAGAAAAATATTTCAAATTTTCATCTGCTAATATTTGAGCCCTGCCATGAAATAATGTTACTGGGCATGTGTGGACAACAAAGGCCCAGATCAGCTTGCACATCTATACATTCCGATGTTTGATCAGGGCCTTAGTTTAACCCTTGTCATGCTGAATAAATTAAAATGCCCCACCCACTTCTAATCAGATTACTTGATCCAGATTGTTGATATAAATTAACATACTTAACCCTTGTCATGCTGAACCCGGATACACCCTGCCTTTGCAAACAGTGTAGATCCAGATCAGTTGGCTTCTGAAGAAGCCAACTGATCTGGATCTGCACTGTTTGCCATTAAGTATGTGAATTTGTATCAACAATCTTGATAAAGTAATCCGATTGAAAACTGGAAGTGGGCGTGGCATCTTAATTTATTCAGCAGGACAAAGGTTAATGGCAAACAGTGCAGATCCAGATCTTCTTCAGAAGCCAAGTGATCTGGATCTACACTGTTTGCAAAGGCATGGTATATCCAGTATATCCAGTTTCAGCAGGTCTCGCATTCAAGAATCATGTGATAATGAAGACTAACCCTTAACCCTTGTCCTGCTGAATAAATTAAGATGCCATGCCCACTTCTAATTTTCAGCCAATCAGATTACTTGATCTGGATTGTTGCTATAAATTCACATTCTTAATGGCAAACAGTGCAGATCCAGATCAGTTGGCTTCTTCAGAAGCCAACTGATCTGGATCTACACTGTTTGCAAAGGCATGGTATATCCGGGTTCAGCAAGACAAGGGTTAAAGTGCTGATCACCACTACAACAGACAACACTTTGATATTTTCTTTTTAGTTTTCAGAGAAAAAATGTTTGACATTTCATGTGAATTGTCTGCCCAGCAGATGATTCACATTAAATGTCAAGTCTTATTTTCTCTGAAAAATAAAATCAAATTTTGGATGTCATCTGTTACAAAGTTGCTTAGTTCTTTAACCTTCACAACTCTCTGAGCATATTTAGCAGATGACAAATTGATAACATTTTTCTTATTTTTCCCAGTAAATGGGCAGGAAACTAGACAAAGTGCCCAGTGCGGGCACGTATACCCCCAACCAGTGCTACCACCTCTTTTCAACAAGCGCATAGTATGTAGCTTTGATTCTGGAGATGGCAGTTATATGCTTTATTAGTACAACAGTGAATGATATTAGTCACATATTATGTGATGCCCAAGACCTTGACCTCAAAGAAAAGGCAGGGGTGCAGCGATCATGATAAATAAAACTTTAGACCTATAACTATCCCCATAACAAATAACAGCGAAATCAATCAGAGTTTTTATAATATATGCAAAAACTTTGACATTTGCAAGAAAAATCTGTGACCTTGACCTTAAAGCCATACCCCAGCTTGAGGATGGTGCTAAGAAAATCCTTAGACCTATATATACCACCATGCCAAATATAAATGAAATCAATCAAAGGGTCTTGATAATACAGCTATGTAAACTTCAATGCAAAAACTTTGACTTTTATATGAAAATTCTAAGTCTAAAGCCCTGGGACAGGAATTTCTCTGAGAAAATTTAAACCTATATCTATGTCAAATATAAATGAAATTCATCATAAGGTCTTCATGATATAGCTATATAAACTCAAATGCAAACATTTTGACTTTTATATGAAAATTCTAAGCCTGTGACCTAGAACTCAAGGTCATACCCGGGTTGGGGATCATGGTGAGTAAAAATCTAGACCTATATCTACCATCAAGCCAAATATACATGAAATTCAAAAAAGGGTTTTGATAATATAGCTATGTAAACTTAAGTGCAAAAATTTGACTTTTGTATGAAAATTCAAAGTCTGTGATCTTGACCTCAAGGTCAGGCCCGGGGTAGGGATGGTACTGAGTAAAACTTTGGACTTATATCTACCACCATGCCAAATATAAATGAAATTCATCAAAGGGTCTTTATTATGTAAGGTCATAAACTTTGACACAAAAACTTTGACCCTAAACGGAAAGACGAAAGAACAAACAAATGTAATTACAAACAAATGTACGGAAAACCAAAACCTACATACCCCTCAACATACTTCGTATGTCGAGGGTATATAGAGGATCTTACACGAGTGGTCATTTCATATGAAATTTATGAAACGAGCCTTTGGCGAGTTTCATAAATTTCATATGAAATGACCACGAGTGTAAGATTCTGTTTATCATATGACCCTTTTAAATTTGATTTTATCGCCTTTAAAGCAGGCAATTGTTCAACTGAAAATGCATGGTTGACATGGACGTCGTCATGACGTTACTTGTTCCCACCAAAGTGTTATGTAATGTGTGGTCATAGGATTTTTATAACATGATGTTATCCACTGAATAACAGCAACGTCAAGTGTCTTCGAAGTGTCTTCTGCTGAAATTTTTACCCAGGATGTTATTGTAAGCCTTAAGGGTAAAATTGACAAACAAAATTAACAAAGGAACTGTGTCTTTGCCATTAATATATCTCTAAGAGCTCTGTTCATGTGACCCTACCCATCTGTATTTTGTACTCAATGAGTTATAGAGAGAATAAAGGTTGATCTAAGGCAAGGGAAAATTATTAGATTCTGATCCAGATTGTAGAAAAAAAAAGAGAGCGGGTTGGTGGATTTTATTTTTTATTCCCAAGCCATCCAGTGAAGAGGTAAATAGTAGCAAAACTAGATAACTAACACTATCAATTGCAGAAAAAATGAAAACCTTGTTTTAACACTCCTCGCATAAATAATTCATTTGCAATTCTTCAGTGTTATAAAATCTGTTTTCAGCATAAGTCTAGCTGTCTCCGAAAAAGTTTTCCACCTTAAAATTTTTTTTGTGGTCACTGAGGCTGGTGGGGATTAGAATCTAATAATTAATGTTCTTTAGCCTAACCACAGAAACTTGGCATGGCCTGGAAATGCCAGGGGTTAAATAGCTCTATACAGCGTGCTCTTTTCAACCAAAATGTATAAATATTTTCTTACTTCTCCACAAAAACATATATTGTGGTACCCATTAGAAGCGCCTCTGCGAAGCACTTCTACTGTGTACCCACAAATATGTTTTCATGGAGAAATAAGAAAAATAAATGATCTGGGCCCAGTTGTTCAAAGCTAACGACGTCGTTAGTTAACGATTCGTTAAAATTTACATCTGAGTGATACGCAAATATGCTGAAATTTTTTGCTGAAAAAATGTGAGTAGCTTTTGCAGTGCAAAAGCTACTCACATTTTTTCAGCAAAAAATATCAGAATATTGTATATTGAATCTGCTAAAACGGTTAACGAAATGACCCTTAACAAGCTTGTTAAGCTAACGACGCTTTGAACAACTGGGCCCTGGATTGTACCGTTATCTAGAGCTATGGAACAGTAAGCCAATGACTGTAAAATACCACAGCTTCAAGTGCCACTATTTAGAAACAAGTTTAACCATTATGCTTATGTGATGATTACGTAAATGATCAGAAATGCTTAATTACCAACTGGGTTTTCCTTCCAGTCTTAGCCAATATGTCAGTCATGTCTGACATTTAATTGCCCTAGAGGAGAGGTCTATTTCTACAGCCTGAAGCAGTGGCCAAAATAGATTTTTCCCACTTAAAAAAAAAAAGGCACGATTCCAGAAAAAGTCCACAACGGTACACATGAAGTTATAAACAGTTAATACCAAGACAAACATATGTACTGTCATGGCCTTTGCTGTCGGCATACACACAGTAAACAATGCTTGATCAGGCTAAATAAAACATATGTGTGTTTAGGGTAACATGTTAGAAAAAAAGTAGGTAGCACAGATACTATACTAGATTGGGATTCTTTTTTTTTTTTTTTTTAAGAAGAATAATACCATAATTACTTAATATATTTGGACTTCGCACATAATGCACATAAAATTTTACCAAGTCTGTTTTATTATCCTTAAATGTTTCTAAAAGTACTGATAGAATGGCAAACAGTGTAGACCATGATCAAACTGTTCCTTTAGGAGCCGTTTGATCTGGGTCAACACTGTTTGCTCAGCCCTCCTTGTCCAAATGTTTAGCATAATGTTTTTTGTTTTTTTTTTTGAGAAAACATGGAAGAAATTGCTAGGTTTCACCAGGAAAATTAGGAAGGGTAGGGTTACCCTAAACACACATATTTTTTTATTTGGCCTCAGAGACTGAGCTGATTTGCAGACTGGTCCAAGTCTTTGTCTTACACGAGTTGTGACAAAAGAAATTGGGCTTTAGCTATAACCCAGATCAGTCTGCCTTCACTGAGAGGGTACAATGGGTGCTAATGCACACCTCATTTGGGACATTTGTTTTGAAATATGACTGATTACTGAAATATGATTCTACATGTAAATTTGGCCTAGTTTCCTTTACCATTACCATTCTCTGGACCAATTCAGCAGATGACAAACTGATATTTTTTTCTTATTTTCTCCAGCTAATAGACTTTGACATTTCATGGAAATTACCTACCTTCTTGAAAAAATAAGAAAAAAATATTTTAAAATGTTGTCTGCTGAAACTTTTACAAAGCATATTAAGTGTTAAGCTATGCCCCTCTTTTTCTAAAGTGGACCCCACTCTTTGAAAGTCTGTGCATGGGCCTAATGATGATCTGGTGTTTTTCGTCTTTTTCAACATTAATTTAAGTCATATCTCGACAACAGAAGGATGACAATGAGAGACTCTGTGCAGTGAAGTGTCATACAGTCATGAGCTGAATTCCACCTCCAGTGGGATTCAAACCCAAGACCTCATGATCTGAAGTCGAGAGCACTAACCACTCGGCCATGCGGACACTGCCTGTATAGCAACCTTATAGATATACCACTTACTGTATTTACCCCACATATTGGGATAACTTATTTCCTGACCTGTATTGACCCTTAAAGGTTGCTGACTGAGCTAATTTTGATATGACAAAATCACAGAAGCCCCACTTTTGTTTCTGAGTTTTCCAGACTGTTGTTTCGATATTTATAATGTTCGTAAAATTAAATAGAATAAGTGTTCTGATACACTAAGTTTCATGCTGATGTGTGTAAAAACTGTAGAAAGAACAAAAAAATGTAGACCCTAATTAGACACAGTATTCAAAAGTGCCTTATCTGGGTCTACACTGTTTGCTCAGGCTTATTCTGTCTGAATACTTAGGGTATCATATTTACCCTAAGTACTGGGACATTCTTTTCTTACCATACTCATAGCACTTGTTAAGGCGCTTTTTTCAATCAAAAAGTATTGATACTTTTCTTATTTCTCCACGAAAGCGTATGTTGTGCTTCTAGTGAGTACCCGCAAGGCGCTTCTAATGAGTACCCACAACATATGTTTTCGTGGAGAAATAAGAAAAAATATTTCCCGGATACCCTCCCTTATCTAGACCTATGCATACTTTTCCTATAATTTGAAATAGTCCATTCTAAAATATTCCTGTGTGCATGGAAAACAGTGTAGATCCTGATCTGATCTGGGTCTACACTGTTTGCAAAGGCCTATCTGCTTAGGGTTATAATGGTAAGTAAAATATATTTATCAGACTGCACTGTGTTGATCCCTGCTGTTTAGACTTGGGTAAATGTCCTTTTATTTCTCACAAAGCCTATCTTATTTCCCTGCTGCGAAGCTAATTATGAGCCAACAAGCTCGCCCACCTGAACAGCTTCTTTTGTATCACATAAACATCTACGAATCTCTTCTGACAGTTAGTAGCCTTTCAGACAGTACTTTTGTCAGTTTGTCAGAACTTTAGGCATGTTACATAAAAAGGAAAATTAATTACATAGAAAGATAAATTAACCCTTAAAGCCATAGGACATAAGGAGATGATACACATGACTGTATGTGATTTTTTTTTTTTTCTGGATGAGATGAAATTTCATGTGAATTGCTCCTTAGATGAAACACATAATGTCAAATCCTATTTTCTCTAAAGTAAAATAATAATAAGCTATTTGTACCATGGAAATAAACAATTATTTGTCGTCAGCAGTTTAGGTTTAATAAGAGCCAAATACAGAACAATGTCATACTGTGGTTTCATGTTATCGCCACAAAAACAGAATGTTTTGGTAACTACTATACTTAATAATGTTTTGAATTTACACAGTTTTCATTCTCCTGTATAATCAAGAAATAATTTTATTCTACTGTGAATTATCGTGGAATAACGCATGGTGTTGAATGGCAGGTTGCAAGTATTAATTCATGATGACAACACCATGCATTATTCTTTAACCTTTACCACTGTGTGGGCATTTTCAGCAAACGACAAATTGATGATATTTTTCTTAATTTTCCCAGTAAACAGGATTTGACATTCCATGCAAATTGTCTCTTGAGGAGACAATTTGCATGAAATGTCAAATCCTGTTTTCTGGGAAAAATAAGAAAAATATTTCAAAATGTCATCCGCTGAAAATTTTACCCAGAGTGCTAAGCGTTAATATTCACAGCATTTTGATTCTAACATGATACATAAAGGAAAATCGACATCATTGCAATGTTTTCCAAAGAATTCTTTTGTAGCATACATGCGAAGTCATCAAACACGTCCTTTTGTAAGCACTACATAGACGACGTGAATTACTGAAAGTTTGATTGCAGTGATGTTTCCATAAGGCGCTATGGGAAAATGTTAATGTCATATTAGAGTTACTATTTACTTCCAATATGCAAATAGTTTGCAAGTGCTCCATAAATTTGGTCCCCCTCCTCCAATCTCAAGAATTTGTTTGCAGAAACAAAAACACATATTTATATTCCTAAGCTATTGAAGCTGAAGGGCTACTTCTAGCAAAACTATTATGAAAAAATAGGCAAGACATGATTTTCCTTTCAACAATGTGAAAATACCTCCAGTCATGACCATTTCCATGAAAAAAAATTAGCAACATCTGATCATTCTTCTCCAGATATTTTCTGTGAAAGAACTTTGATAATAACCTCACCATATGATACTCTACAATTACTTAAAAACATAAAATGGTAAAATTAACTTAAAATTAACTCTAAGCCCTCTTTTTGGTCAAAACTTTACAGATCAAACTGTACAATGGAACTTGCCCAAAATTCTATTTGACAATTTAACGGGGTGTGACATTCTTGTCAGTTTTTTCAGTATACACTTCAACCTCTTTATAACACAGTTTGTTATAACACTGTTTTGGATATAACACGGTTCAAAGATGGATCCCAAAAATGTATAGATTATATTGAAAAATGACCATAAATGGTCATTTTAATATGATCTGTACATTTTTGTTTGGATATAACACGGTTGTTTAACTAACACAGTTTATGCTATGGACCCCAACAATAGTGTTATAAAGAGGTTGTGGTGTACTTGTACCAAGAAAATAATTCATTTGTACAGGACAAAGCTCCAGATAAGAAAGCATAATTAACCCTTAAAGTGCAAACTGCAGCAGATGGCAGTTTGATTTTTTTATTTTAAATTTCAGAGAAAACCTCTTGACATTTCATGTGAAATGCATGAGCGTTGACTTTTCTCTTAACCCTTAAAGCACCAAGAAAACCTGCATCTGAAAATGTTGTCTGTTTATGTCGTCTGCTGGATCTTCTTGCAAACTTTTCAAACATACTTTTTGCATATAGGCAAACAGTGTGAACCCAGATCAGACTGCTCCTCTAGGAGCAGTCTGATCTGGATCCACACTGTTTGCAACAATGACTTTTAAAGTATTCGGAAGAAGACAAAGTAGACAACAATTGTTGTGTTTGGCGTCTTAAGGGTTAAAAATAAAACAAGCTCCGCAAGAAGGGGCATCATGCACCCGTGGCAAGTAATTAGACGTAGCACCTATACTGACATAGAGTAGGGGTTAGCCCGAAAAGAAGTTTATACCGATGGACAGACAGACATAACTCTATTAATATTTTGTGGACTGTCCACATCATGATCTAGCTATGTATCAAGTTTCAGCTTGGTTGGATGGAACTGTAGGAGTTAGCCAGAAAAAATATTCAAAGGGCATAACTCTATTAAAATTTGGTGGACTGTGACCTTGAGACAATATGCTCTGCTCCACATCATGATCTAACTATATATATATATATATATATATATATATATACATATATATACATATATATGTATATATATATATATATATATATATATATATATATATATATATATATATATATATATATATATATATATATGTATCAAGTTTCAGCTTGACTGTATGTAAACTGTAGGAGGAGTTAGCCAGAAACTAAATGTTTACAAAAATTTTCAAACGGGCATAACTCTGTTAATATTTGGTGGACTGTGACCTCGAGACAATATGCTCTGCTCCACATCATGATCTAACTATAGATCAAGTTTCAGCTTGATTGGATGTAAACTGTAGGAGGATTTAGCTGGAAACTAAATGTTTACAAAAAATTTCAAAGGGGCATATCTCTGTTAATATTTGGTGAACTTTACTGTAACCTCGAAACAATATGCGCTACTCCACAACATGGTCTAACTATATATCAAGTTTCAGCTTGATTGAATGTATACTGTAGAAGTTATATGGAAACTAAGAATTAACAGATGGACAGACGGACAAATGGATGGATGGACGCCAAGGGGCATAACATAAAAAGTACAAATTTTAGAATACCATCTGCTACAAATTTTGCTTGGCGTTTTAAGGGTTAAAGTTTTCTTAATTTCTCCACTATCATTACGTGCAGTAGCTACCCATAAGACAAAGTTCACATTATATGTTTTTGGAGAAATAAGAAAACTATCTGTCTGAAGGACAGACGGACAGATGGATGGACGGACGCCGAGGGGCATAACATAATACATCCTGTTTTTCAAACGGGCTTATAAAAAGTACAAATTTTAGAATGCCATCTGCTACAAATTTTGCTTGGCGCTTTAGGGGTTAAAGTTTTCTTTATTTCTCCACTATCATTACGTGCAGTAGGTACCCATAAGACGAAGTTCACATTATATGTTTTTGGAGAAATAAGAAAACTATTTGTCTGACTACCCCTCTGATCTAGAGCTAAAATAAACCATCTACTACAGGAACTTACCAAATATTTCTCCATTTGGTGCATATTCTGAGACCAGGTAAAGCATATTCTTTGTTTCCATCACCTGCAAGTAAACATCAGTACTGTTACTTTTATAAAACTAGAGATGTGTTTGTAAAACACTATGCCACCCAACTATATGCTTGTCCATACAAAATGCCAAAGTTGGAAAGGGGCATAACTCTGACAAAATTAATCCGATTTATTTTTTTTAAATTTAATCAGCTGATCTACTCCTCAGCCCCAATAAGCTTGCCAAGTTGGAAATCCCTAGTTCAAAAAATTAAATAAGACATTTTGCTCACAAGAAAAGCTTGACAAACGGATGGATAGACAGACAAAGACCCAAAAGCAATATGCCCCTCCATCTTCAGATTTGTGGGCATATGTACTGTGACCTAAAATTTCAAACACTTTACATTTCAAACATTTACATAACAGAGGAATTGTTAACCCTTGTCCTGCTGAACCTGGATATACCCTGCCTTTGCAAACAGTGTAGATCGAGATCAGTTGGCTTCTGAAGCCAACTGATCTGGATCTGCACTGCTTGCCATTAAGTATTTGAATTTAAAGCAATAATCCAGATCAAGTAATCTGACTGGCTGAAAATTAGAAGAGGATGTGGCATCTTAATTTATTCAGCAGGACAAGGGTTAAGGAGAAGTATTTGGTGATAATTTTTATTATTTCTTCATAAAAACATATGTTGTGGGTACTCATTAGAAGTGCCTCACTGAGGCATTTCTATTGAGTACCCACAACATATGTTTTTTGGTGAGGCATTTCTACTGAGTACCCACAACATATGTTTTTATGGAGACCTGAAGAAAATTATCCCATAATTATCACCAAATACTCCTTAACAATTCATCTGATTATAAAATATCAAAGCATTGTTCCAATTAAGTTATTTTGGAGAAACAAAAATATTGATGCCTTTCTTATTTCTCCATGAAAACATAAATATTTTGAATGTACATAGAATGCATTTCTTCATGAACAGATATGGGGCTCTGGCATCCCATCAGAATAAGAAATCCATTCTGAAGATGGCCACAAATATCATAGGACTTTTTAATGAGTATTTGATGATAATTCTGGGATAATTTTTTCTTATTTCTCCAGAAAAACTTATTTTGTGGGTATTCATTTGAAGCATGTGGAGAAAAAAGAAAAATTATCCCAGAATTATCATCAAATACTCTTTCTTAACAATTCCTCTGGATATGTTTTCATAGAGAAGTAAGAAACATCAATATTTTTATCTCAGAACTAACAATTTTCCTGGAATCCTGCTATACCTTTTCCCAAGGTAGAGTGGCTTATTTTCTAATTACATAACCACATTTCTAGAATGTTTACAGATATTTTCTTCAGTACCAAATTAGCATCAATCAAATTTAGTTGGATATAAATTGTTTCCATTCTCATGAAGCAAGAATATGTGATGCTATAAAATGTAAATGAAACAAACAGCTAGTAAGATTACAAAGACTACAGTTCTAAATAAGAAAGGCAGCCAAATATTTTTTTTTTCTAATTTCTTCATGAAAATATATGTTGTGGTGGGTACTCATTAGAAGCATCTTGGAGAGACACTTCTCTTAGAGGTGCCTCTCCAAGCTGCTTCTAATGAGTACCCACAACCTGTATTGTTAGAAGTTCTAATGGATACCCACAACATGTTTTCACGGAGAAATAAGAAAAATCAACTGGCACTAAGATGCATGACCCATACTGAACAGTGTCTAGTCCACTGAGTTCATACATCCTATTTGCTTTCAAAACTGGCATTTGGGAAGGTCCTATGATAGAGTTCACAAACTGTCTACAGATGGTTCGCAAACTGTCCATGGACAGACAGACAAGTCATTATAGGGCACTCTTCCAAAGTTTGTTTGTTTGTGTTGAGGTTTTACGGCCCAGTCAAACAAAATTTAATGGGTTCATGTCGAGTGCAGTCAGTTTACCTAACAACACATTTACTGGGAAGGCTTAGTCCTCTAAGTGGTTAACCAGTATTGTGCACATTCTTTCGCCAGAAACTGACAACTGCCCTTCTTGAATCAGCGGAAGGGAGAGAATGACCATAGAAAATATTTCATGATCAATCTCCACGAAAGAATGATGCCGACCTTAGCAGGGGTCGACCCCGTGACGCCTGGTCTCCAGTCGGACACGCATCCAACTAAGCCACCAAAGCTGGCTCTCTTCCAAAGTCAACCTTATTTTCTGTGGGTCATGCAATATCAACACTGTTTGGCAGAAAAGTGCCTTATCCAGGGGTAAGTAAAAACTCTAGACTTATACAAGCTATTATGACATTAATGTTCAGATAGAGGAAGTAAATAAAGGAATGATCTGCCAAAACTTCCTGGCTAAAAGTCGACTGTGAGGGAAAAATGGCTACTTCCCTCAAAGAATTCATTTTTTTTAACTCTTTGTGTGCTGGGTAATTTTCTTTGTGTTTATGTCATCTGTGGAGTTTTTTCTTTTTTTTTTTCAAAAAAATATTTCAGGAATACCATCAGAGTGTCAAACAGTTTGGAACCAGATCAGGCCCGACATTTTGTCGGGCCTGAGCTGGGTCCAAAGTGTTTGCAAAATGCTATCAGCAGACAACAAACGTCACCACTAGTGGGGAAAGAGTTAAACTGAGATTTTACTGTTCAAATTTTTAGAATATTTCAAGTTCTCCATGCATCACAAGGTGATTTAAAAGAGTAGTATCAACAACATACATTTTTGTGGAGCAAATAAAAAAACCACAAAGTTTTAAGTTGCAAAATGCATCTTAACCCATTGTAGACTGAGTGAACTCATCCACACTATATATTGGAAGAGTCCAATTTCAATTTTAGGTAGGTAAGGCTACAAGATTCAGACACTCCTAAAGAAAATGGCTAAATTATTTGCAAACAGTGGAGACCCTGATCAGACACCGCATTTTGCGGCATCTGATCTGGGTCTGCACTGTTTGTCAGTTACCCTTTTGGGGGTCTCCCAACTACAATGGGTCAATTGGAGCCATCTAATTTATTACATAGATCCAAATAAGGTGGTATCAGGAAAATATTTTTCTTATTTCTCCATGAATACATAGGTGGTGGGTAGTCATCAGAAGCGCCTTTGGGAAGCACTTCTAAAGAGTACCGACAACCTATGTTTTCATGGAGAAAGAAGGAAAATGTCAAATATTTTCTGTTGATAAAAGACCTTTATCTGGATCTATGCTACCTAATTTCCTGATACAATGTCGAAGACCAGGGAAAGTATAAAACAAGACTTAAAGGACTAGCAAGCTGGTCTGGGCTTTAATCCTTTGATAAGTGCTAAAATAAACTCCAGCAGACAACATTCTAATTTTTTTCATCACTTTTCAGTAAAAAAAATTAGACTTGGCATTTCAAGCAAATGGTCTGCTAGGCAGATGATTCACATTAAATGTCAAGCCTTGTTTTCTCTGTAAAAGAACAAAAATACTAGACATGTGTCCAAAGTGCAAAAATGTCCCTGTCCTTAGCTCTTTGCTCATATGGCAACAACATCTGGATAAATAAATTTGAACAACTATTTTCCTAATGTTCAATCTGATCTGTTATACATTTTGACCCTTAGCCCCTCCCCAGGACATGAGCCAGGGACAACTCTAGCACAGACCTGAAGGTTTAGGTCTGGGCAAGCAGCATACCAAATTTCAACTTCCTACCATAAAATGTCCCTAAGTTAAGGCCTCCAAGAGAAACATGGACATAAATGTCAATGTTAATTTGAATGTAAACGTAAACATTAGTTACAGGTAGACTGGTTACAAACGGACAAAACCCTATATGCCCCACTGCTGCCTTCAGCAGGCGGGGGCATAAAAAATCAAACTGTCAGTCTGCTGCAATTTGTGATTAGCACTTTAAAGGTTAATAGATCTGTGGATTCAAGTTGATTTTCCTCTGGTCAAGAAGATAACCCAGACAAATTAAATTCACAAGCAAATTAGTACAATAGCCACAGACTGGCCTCTCTTATTGTGACTGCTAGAATTTGTTGTCTTGTTTAGTTACAAGTAAGATTCTATTAACTTCTGAACTTCAGAATCGTCGCAGAAACAAAATGTAATAGACGTATACGTGACAAAACGAAATCGCAATTTACACATTAATGCTTAGAATGCTGAGTAAAAGATTCAACAAATGACATTTTGAAATATTTTTATGATTTTTCAGAAAATGTATTGACATTTCATGCAAATTTCCTCCTAAGAAGACAATTTGTGTGCAAATGCAAATTGTCTCCTAAGGAAAAAATTTGCACGAAATGTTAGCCGATTTTAAAAATTGAGAAAAATATGATCAATTTATCATCTGCTGAATTTGCCAAGAGAATGCTTAAGGTTAAAAGTCCAAGTTATCTTCTTAAAAAAGTTGTCTGGTGCCATTGATTAAGTGGCATTTCTAGTAGTGTTAATGAGAGACCACATCATTTCTATCCAGGCAGACATGTCCAAACTTAAGTGGATTTGAAAGTAGTTCACTAGAGCAATGCCTACCTAAACTAGCCAAAAACACTAACGTCTTAGTCATGTCAGTCGGGCTCCAGAGCCCAGTCGGTAGCGCATCTGACTGACTATCCAGGGTTTGCGAGTTTGAACCCCTGCCCAGTCTCACAATGTGGAGATTGATGATGAAATAATTACTATGGCCATTCTTCCTCCTTCACTGATTCAAGACAGATAGTTGTCAGTTACCGACAAAAGTATGTGCACAAATACTGGGTGACTGCTTAGAAGACTAAGTCAGCCTAGGTGGCTCAGTTGGATGCGCCGTCCGACTGGAGACCAGGAGGTCGCGGGTTCAACCCCCGCCAAGGTTGGCAACATTCTTTCATGGACATTGATCATGAAATATTTTCTACGGTCATTCCCTTCCGCTGATTCAAGAAGGGCAGTTGTCAGTTTCTGGCGAAAGAATGTGCACAATACTGGTTAACCACTTAGAGGACTAAGCCTGCCCAGTAAACGTGAGGTTAGGTAAATTGACCACGCTCAACATGACCCCATTGGGTTGACTGGGCCATAAAACCTCAACACAAACAAACAAACTTAGAGGACTATGCCTGCCCAGGAACCATGTGAGTAGGTTAATTGACTGCACTCGACATGATCCTAATGGGTTGACAGAGCTGTAAAACCTCTACTCAAAATAAACCTACTGTATTTACCCTAAGTATTGGGACACCTTAACTCCTCACCATACTTAAAAATTTGAAAAAGTCTATTACCGTACTACCTGTTGATGTGTCTAAAACAGTGCTGGATGAGTGGAAACAGTGTAGACCCTGATCAGACACCACGTTCTACAGCATCTGATCTGGGTCTACTGTTTGCTGGATATCAGGCCAGTTTTTCCCAATATTTAGGGTTATTATGGTAGCATGGTTAGAACTTGTTTGAGTTGAGTTTCAATGGCTCTGTCAAGTTTATTTCAGTCATGTCTCCCAGAGAGAGAGGGACAGCGAAAGGAAGAACTGATGATAGAAAGGTCCAAACCCCTGTTCTTTGCTTCAAATGAGGCAATAACCTTCCTGCCAAAACTAAATGACGGCAAGGTCAACCCTCAGGACAGCACACCTTCCTACCACCCACCCATGATTAAAGTAACTATGATATGTTTGTAAAACCATCAAAGACTGGGACAATTTATTTACATGCTCTCTTTGAAATATACTACCATATTGGACCTAATTACCACACATGCTCCTATAAGCGCACAGTCAAGTGATTTAGTAGTTTTTAGATTACAGCCAATGTACTTTTATCTACTTCTTTATAAAAACATGTTCTGGGTACTCATTTGAATTGCCTTGACAAGTCAAGGCAACTCAAAGAGTACCCACAACATGTGCTTTAATAAAGAAAATCAGAAAATGGTATCTCATACCCAGCATAAAATATGCACTCCTCATGGTCCTCTGCTGAACTTTCTTTAAAGTGTGCTCCTGTTAGGTGGATATTCTACTACAAGTTTCCCCAGTAATTTTGAAAAACTTAAGCCCACAGTGTGATAATTAGGTCGAATACGGTAATTTAGCTCTATGGGTAACAAAGAAAACTGCCAGTATAATCAACCCTAAGAGCCAATCAAATTGTTGCAGATTTTTTCCCCCAAGAAACCCAGGCCTGACATTACTTGTGACTAATCTGCCCATTTTCTAAGAAAAAATGAAAAAAAAAAAAAAAAAAAAAAATAGAATGTTGTCTCCAATTGTTATGACAGGCATTTTAAAGGTTATTTTCCTAGTGATACATGTGCAGTGGAGCCTGCGTTAAACAAGCACACCTACAAGAATGCCAAAGACAGATGCTAAATTTACACTTACTTGTCGTTCAGGAACCTGATAAAGTGGCCTTTACAGGCAGGTGACCGCTTAATATAAGTGGCATTTAAGGGACTTTTGACCATATCCAGAACAAATATCGCTGCATAGAATATTGCTCATTTTGCAACCCATGCACTACAATTAATAAGCACATGTCACGTTACAACAATTGCAGACAACATTCAAATATATATACATATTTTTTTTTTTTTTTTTTTTTTTCGGAGAAAATAAAGCCTGACAAATCATGTGAATCATCCTCTGCTAGGCACACAATTCCCATGAATTATCAATCCTTATTTTCTCTGAAAAAAAATATAAACTAGAAATGCATCCAAAGGACATGGATGCCCCCGCCTTAAAAACTTAAATGCATATTGCTAACTCTGGACGCAGACAGAGATGGGTGGACAGACAGGGGTAACACAATATGCCCTTTCCATCATTCTTTGAATGGCGGGGACATAAAAACTAGATATGTGTCCAAAGGACAGGATGAAAATTGCTAATACTGGATGCAGATGGAGCAGACAGACAGGGGGTATCACTATATGCCCTTTCCACCATTTTTTGAATGGCCAGGGCATTAAAAAAAATGTTTCAAAATGTCATCTTCTGAAGTTGTGAAACTTGTGATTAGCACTTTTAAATCTTGGCACTCTGAATAAAAAATTCAGCAGAAGATATTTTTAAATATTTTTTTCTTATTTTGCCAGAAAATAGGTTTTGGCAGTTCATGCTCAGGCCTGTCTGTCCCAGTACTTAGTGCTATTACAGTACAGTCGACTCACGTTATCTCAACCTTGCTTATCTCGAATAATCGCTTATCTTGAAGTGAAAATCTGGTCCCTTTTTTAGTTAACACAGCGATCTACCAACAGGCAGCAAAATATTGTGGAAAAGAGGAGAAATTGCTCCTTAGGAGCAATTTCTCCTCTTTTCCACAATATTTTCAATTTCTCCTCTTTTCCACAATATTTTCAATATATCTCTATCTTAGGAGTCAAATTACATATTCACTCTGTTAAAGGTGTTTGTTCGATTAACTGTTTTCCTCAATTCCGCAAATCTGATATGTCGAAGTACGGATATCTCCAAGTGTTTCATAGAGTCCCTTGGATTTCGAGATAACAAGAGTCTACTGTATATTCTCAGATTGTGACAGACGTTTCCCAGCAAGATCTGTTGTATTCCAGCAGGAGAACCACAAAAAAAAAAAAAAAAAAAAAATATTTACCAATCTGGAGCACTGATTATAAAAGGTAAGTTAATTGTACAACAAACCACACAGGTATGAGCTTTAACCACCCACAGCATTCTTTGACTAACCACAATAATCAAAAGAAACATACCAATCTTTGAAAATATGACATTTAATGAGAGACACATATCAGGAGCAGTTTGATCAAGAGCTGCACTGGTTGTCATTCAGATAGCAATTTTTTTGATAAATCAGCGATGTGTGTCAATTTTAGTATCAGCATAGCTCCAGATAAGGCATTTTTTTTAACCTAAAAGTACTGATATTTTTCTTATCTCTCCACCAAAACATATGATGTGAGTACTCATTAGAAGTGCCTCTCTGAGGCACTTCAAAGAGTACTCACAACATATGTTTTCATGGAAAACAAGAAAAATATCATGTGGATAATTCCCTCATATCTGGAGCTATGGATCAGTATACTGGACTGACCCTAAATAGCCTATACATCTGTACAGGCTGGCTAAGGCTGACCAGCACTTTCTCTGTTCAATGCTAGTAAGTAGGTAAAGAAGGATCTAGTCAGATTACACAAAGGTTGATCTGAGCCTTTGCTGCCAGGGTATGGCATATTTGGCCCTTTTTGGCTTGCACATCATCGACATAATAAGGAGTACCATTTTTACCCTAAATAATAGAACACCTTACCTACTTACCATACGTGTCCTAAAAATTTGAAAAAGCTCATTCTACCACCTGTTGGTGTGTCTAAAATATTGCTCTAATGTATGGCAAACAATGTAGACCCTAATCAGATGCCACATTCTGAAGCATCTGATCTGGGTCTACACTGTTTGCAAAGCCCTATCAGATCTGTCCCAATACTTAGGGTTATTACAGTATTTGGTGATAATTCCGGTATAAATTTCTCCAGTTCTCCATAAAAACATTTGTGGTGGGTACTCATTAGATATTAATTGTATATCAACCCTTAAAACGCCAAGAAAACCTGCATCTGAAAATGTCGTCTGTTTATGTCATCTGCTGAATATTCTTGCAAACTTTTCAAACATACTTTCTAAAGGAGCAGTCTGATCTGGGTCCACGCTGTTTGCAGAAATGACTTTTAAATTCACAAGCAGATGACAAAGCAGACGACAATTGTTGTGATTGGCAGTTTAAGGGTTAACCCTTGTCCTGCTGAACCTGGATATACCCTGCCTTTGCAAACAGTGTAGATCCAGATCAGCTGGATCTGGATCTGCACAGTTTGCCATTAAGTATGTGAATTTATAGCAACCATCCGGATCAAGTAATCTGATTGGCTGAAAATCAGAAGTGGGCATGGCATCTTAATTTATTCAGCAGGACAAGGGTTAATAGACATTGTGGTTAACTCAGTAGAAGCACCTCGCACAATGTATATTTTATGGAGAAAAAAAATGTGAAGTGAGTATCCATAAGAAATGCTTCACTGAGGTGTTTCTAACGAGTAACAACAACTCATTTTTTTTATGGAAAAATAAGAAAAATTACCCCAGAATTATCATCCAGTACTCCTCCTTGACAAGTGCTATGACATTGTTTTCTAAGACCCCTTTTTATCTGGTATAGATCACATGACCTTGCACAAGTATCATATTCACCCTAAATATTTTACCACTCCTTGAGTTTTAAACTTGCTGGATGAGTGGCAAACAGTATAGACCCAGGAGATGACTTTCAGACAAGCGAAGGCTTACAGTCAGATCCTGGAAAATATTGTATTGTTGTAAATTATGTTGTATTAGAAGCAATCAAAATAAAGTTTAAACCAGTACAGACCCAGATCAGATGCTGTGGCATCTGATGTGGGTCTATACTGTTTGCCCAGGCCTGCCTTTCCCAATAAATAGGATTATTATTTATATTGTAGCTCAGAACCATGCAAGCCAACAGACTAGAATACTCAACATCATCAAAGTTGGTATCTTGGAAGGTTTGTCAAAGGAAATATTCAGCAGTTCAAATTCCATGATCTCTAAGCACTGCTACCATCAATTGCTATTATTAGTGCACCTGTATGAATCTGGAATAACCTTATCAGTATGTCAGCCATCTTTTATGTACAATTCCAGATAAGACAACACAGCCCTAGATATAAAGACCTAAGCATGCTGGATAAAGAATTCAGCCTGTATAAGCTTTTAAGCTTAAATTTCATCTGCTGTCTGTTTGTGCTGAGGTTTTACGGCCCAGTCAACCCAATGGGGTCATGTCAAGCGTGGTCAGTTTACCTAACCACACGTTTACTGGGCAGGCTTAGACCTCTAAGCGGTTAACCAGGTATTGTGCACATTCTTTCGCCAGAAACTGACAACTGCCCTTCTTGAATCAGCGAAAGGGAGAGAATGACTATAGAAAATATTTCATGATCAATCTCCGCGAAAGAATGTTGCTGACTTCGGCGGGGGTCGAACCCACAACCTCCTGGTCACCAATCGGACGCGCAGCCAACCAAGCCACCGAGGCCGGCTCATCTGCTGTAAAATTGATATCCATGTAAATGAAAGAATAAACTGTTGTTTAAACCAAAAATTTCAGCAGACGACAATTTGAAATATTTTTTTCCCCCTTTTTTTTTTCAGAAAATAGGTTTTGACACTCTATGTAAATTGTTTCCTTAATAGGAGACAATGAAATGTCAAAGCCCTTTTTCTGGGAAAAATATCAGGTTTCTGGTCTGCTGAATTAGCCCATCATAGAATATTCTGCTCTTTGCAATGCCTAATAAATCCACAATCTGGCTGCCCTAGACAGTTTAAACTGGGGCTGAACAGTAAAATTTGATTTTACTGTACGAGTTTTAAATATTCAGATCATTGACACCTTATCATTCTTATGCTACCATATTTACCCTAAGTATTCGAACACCTCAACTCCTTATCATACTTCATCATCATCATAATCAGATTTTTGATTAACTTGCAGGTACAGGGGCAACATCCACATCAACGGGGCCCCCTTCCAGATAGCTGGCTTGCTGCATGCATTGCAGATCTCACACCAGATCTCCACATATTTCTATCATGAGGGTTTATAGCCGTGAGTTTCCACTCTCTGCAATCCCTCTCTATCAGCTGCTTCCGTGTCATCTTGGGCCTCTCAGGTCCAGGCTTTCCCTCAACCTGTATGTGAAAGGCTGTCTTGACTGCACCATTACAGCGTTCCACATGTCCATACCAGTGCAGCCTTCTCTCCTTCAGAATGAGGTCCAGATCCTCAATGCCAAGCCGTGCAAGTAGCTCACTGGACCTGGTTGTGACAATGTCTTGCGGCCTGACATTGCAGATCTGTCTGATCATTGCCCTGTCATTCCGCTGCAGACATTGGAGGTTTGGTTTTGTCAATGGCCAAGTCACATTGGCATGGAGCATTGCGCTCCGCACACAACAGCTGTACAAACGGCCACGTGTCTTGAAAGAGAGGTGGCGTGAAAGAGAGAACTGGTTGCAGCTACTTGAACTTCTTCCAGGCGGTTTTCACACATGTTGTGGTTGAAAGTTCACAGCCACCTGCTGCTGAGAGCATGTCTCCTAGGTAGCAAAAGGAAGCTACCACCTCCAGCTTGTCAGGTCTGACTTGGACTTCCCTCTGTGGTCTGCAATCCAAGGGGTGTGCAGTTCCCTGGTACCCTGTACATCTGTAGTCAGGGTCCTTTGTCAAGAGCTTGAGCCCACTGCATTTCTTGTGCACCCAGTGCTTGCAGTTGTTGCAGAAGATGTTGCTGCCCACTCCTGTGCGACAAACGGCGCATGGAAACTCGCCTGAACTCTGCAGGAGGTCCAGGACTGTACCGCATATCATGATCTTCGTCTGCATATCATGATCTTCGTCTTTCCTGCATTTACCCTTTCTTGTTCTAAAATTTGAACAAGTACAGTTTACTACCAGATGTTAAAAATTGCTTAATGCGTGACAAACAGTGTAGACCCTGATGAGAAGCCACATTCTGCGGTGTCTCATTTGGGTCTAGACTGTTTGCTCAGGCCTGTCTGTCCGAAAACATAGGGTAAATACGGTAAAATTTGAACAAGTTCATTTCATGTTGGTGTATCTAAAAACTGCTGGTTAAGTGGCAAAATGTGTAGACCCCAATCAGATACCACTTTTTGGGCTCAAGATCTATATGCTGATTGTTCAGGCCTGTCTGTCTCAATACTGAGGGTAAATTCGTATGTTCGCACGTTATGGGATCTGATTAGAAATGAATCATGCATATTTTTTGTGGGACAGTACATTTTCATTCTTTGCCAACAGGAGATAAATTTAGCAGAGAGCATTTTCAAGTAGTTCTTATATCAGAAAAAAGGTACCAACAATGTATATTTTCATGGAGAAATACCACTCTTATATGGAGCTATGGTAACCTGATTCCAAGTAAATAATTTTCATTTTCCATATCTATTGAAACAGGTGAGATGACTAAAGAGTTCTACCATGTATATTAATTCTTTGCATACTGGGTAATTTTGCATGCTTTTTTTGTCATCTGTGGATTTTTTTAAAAATTAACTTTTTCAAAAAAATCTTTCAGGAATATCATTAGAATGTCACAGTTTGGATCCAGATCAGGCCCAGCATTTTGTAATGCCTGATCTGGAGCCAAACTGTTTGCAAAGATTATCAGCACACGACAAAAGTCACCACTAGCGGGGAAATTTAAGTTAGAATTAAAAAAGAATTAAAAAAAAAAAAAAAAATTACTTTCTGACAAAGAAATCATTGATCTGGAGCACTGACATATCCAACAATCAGTTCAGGATGTAAAAATCTTTGAGGGGGTCTTTTTATCACAAGATTATTAGTACACAAGTACTATTTTTAACTCTTCGTATGGTGAGGGTTGATTCAAACACTCCATAATTGTTTTTATTTTTTCCCCAGGAAGCAGACTATCTCCATCAGGAGACAATTCATCAAAAAAAAAAAAAATATATATATATATATATAAAGGTCTTTTCTATCAGAAAATTAAGATTACTATTATAAAATGTAACCTTTAATTTTTCATTCATAATTGCAAGGAATTAATCAAAGTCATGTTCTCTATAAGACAAGGGTGTTTCTTTTTTTGCTCCAACAAAACAGAAAGTATTGTTGTAGCTTTTCTTATTTTTCTTCAAAACATAATTACATTGTATGTTGTGTGTGCTCATTAGAATACCCTTCTAACCATAATCACCCTAAATATTCAACACATTAACTCCTTATACACCACAACCTCTTTATAACACTACTGTCGGGGGCCAAAGCATAAACCGTGTTAGTTAAACAACCGTGTTATATCCAAACAAAAATGTATAGATTATATTGAAAAATGACCATTTATGGTCATTTTTCAATATAATCTATACATTTTTGGGATCCATCGTTGAACTGTTATATCCAAAACCATGTTATAACGAACCATGTTATAAGGAGGTTGTAGTGTATTTGTCTTCAAATTTCAGTATGTATACTTTTACTCTCTGTTGATTTACCTCAACACTGCTAGATGAGAGGCAAACAGTGTAGACCCTGATCAGATGCCACATTCTACATCTGATCTTGGTCTATATTGTTTCACACCCTTCTTGTGTTGAGGTTTTACAGCCCAGTCAACCCAATGGGGTCATGTCAAGCGCGTTCAGTTTACCCAACCACATTTTTACTGGTCAGGCGAAGTCCTCTAAGCCATTCAACAGTATTGTGCACATTCTTTCTCCAGAAACTGACAACTGCCCTTCTTGAATCAGCAGAAGGGAGAGAATGACTGGAGAAAATATTTCATGATTAAATCTCCACGAAAGAATGTGGCCGACCCGTTGCGGGTCAAGCCCGCAACCTCCTGATCACCAGTCGAACGCGCATCCTACTGAGCCACCAAGGCCGGCTATACTGTTTCACATACATCAGGGCTCTGGAAATTTTAAATCTGAATCGGTCCAGCCGATGATGATGACGTCATCAATGAGCCCATTTCCAAAAACAAGAGGGCCATGATGGCCCTGTAACGCTCACCTGAGCAACATAGCACTTTGAGAGCCTGATCTAGAACTGATCAAGGCAAACATTCTGATCAAAGTTCAAAATGATTATAACAAAGTTTTCTGCTGATTTGGCCCGGTGACCTAGTTTCTGATACCAAGCGACCCAGTTTCGAACTTGACCTAGAACTCATCAAGACAAACATTTTGTGCAAGATTCATGACGATTGCTTGAAAAATGTGACCGCTAGAGTGATAACAAGATTTTACACTTATTTGGCCAGGTGACCCAGTTTTTGACCCCAGGTGTTCCAGTTTCGAACTTGACCTAGAAATCATCAAGACAAACATTTTGAGCCAGATTCATGATGATTGTTTCAAAAATGTGACCGCTAGAGTGTTAACAAGGTTTTCTGCTAATTTGGCCCGGTGACCTAGTTTTTGACCCCAAGTGACCCAGTTTCAAACATATCCTAGAACTCATCAAGACAAACATTTTGAGCAAGATTCATGATAATTGCTTCAAAAATGTGACCGCTAGAGTGTTAACAAGGTTTTCTGCAGGTTTGGCCTGGTGACCTAGTTTTTGACACCACGTGACCCAGTTTCGAACCTGACCTAGAAATCATCAAGACAAACATTTTGAGCAAGATTCATGATTATTGCTTCAAAAATATGACCGCTAGAGTGTTAACAAGGTTTTCTGCTGATTTGGCCCGGTGACCTAGTTTTTGACTCCAAGTGACCCAGTTTCGACCTCGACCTATAAATCATCAAGACAAACATTTTGAGCAAGATTCATGATGATTGCTTCAAAAATGTGACCGCTAGAGTGTTAAAAAGGTTTTCTGCTGATCTGGCCAGGTGACCTAGTTTTTGATCCCAAGTGACCCAGTTTCAAACTTGACCTAGAAATCATCAAGACAAACATATTGAGCAAGATTCATGATGATTGCTTAAAAAATGTGACCGCTAGAGTGTTAACAAGGTTTTCTACTGATCTGGCCCAGTGACCTAGTTTTTGACCCCAAGTGACCCAGTTTCGAACCTGACCTAGAAATCATCAAGACAAACATATTGAGCAAGATTCATGATGATTGCTTCAAAAATGTGACCGCTAGAGTGTTAACAAGGTTTTCTGCTGATCTGGCCCAGTGACCTAGTTTTTGACCCCAAGTGACCCAGTTTCAGACTTGACCTAGAAATCATCAAGACAAATATATTGAGCAAGATTCATGATGATTGCTTCAAAAATGTGACCGCTAGAGTGTTAACAAGGTTTTCTGCTGATCTGGCCCGGTGACCTAGTTTTTGACCCCAAGTGACCCAGTTTCGAACTTGACCTAGAAATCATCAAGACAAACATATTGAGCAAGATTCATGATGATTGCTTCAAAAATGTGACTGCTAGAGTGTTAACAAGGTTTTCTACTGATCTGGCCAGGTGACCTAGTTTTTGACACCAAGTGACCCAGTTTCGAACTTGACCTAGAAATCATCAGGACAAACATATTGAGCAAGATTCATGATGATTGCTTCAAAAATGTGACTGCTAGAGTGTTAACAAGGTTTTCTGCTGATCTGGCCAGGTGACCTAGTTTTTGATCCCAGGTGATCCAGTTTCGAACTTGACCTAGAAATCATCAAGACAAATATATTGAGCAAGATTCATGATGATTGCTTCAAAAATGTGACCGCTAGAGTGTTAACAAGGTTTTCTGCTGATCTGGCCCGGTGACCTAGTTTTTGACCCCAAGTGACCAAGTTTCGAACTTGGCCTAGATTTAATAGAGGCAAACATTTTGAGCAAGTTTCATCAAGATTGGGTCAAAATTATGACCTGTAGAGTGTTAACAAGTTTTTCCTTTGATTTGACCTGGTGACCTAGTTTTTGACCCCAAGTAACCCAGTATCAAACTTGACCTAGATTTCATAGAGGCAAACATTCTGACCAAGTTTCATCAAGATTGGGTCAAAACTGTGACCTCTACAGTGTTAACAAACTAATTGTTGACGACGGACGACGGACGACAGACGACGACGGACGACGGACATAGGGTGATGACAATAGCTCACCCTGAGCTTATGCTCAGGTAAGCTAAAAAAATATATATATATCACCTGTCACGAAAACTAATGACAACTGGCAGTCCTATAACTCTTTTTAAATAATACACCTCAACTCCGTTATATGACGGAAGTCCGGGTATAATGAGCATGATCAAAGCTGTCATCAATAAATACAGTCAGGTATGTAAAAAGAAAGGGAAAAAAAAAAAAAAAAAAAAAGACGGTTTTGTTGTTATTTTCACCTCCGCAGGGTTTTCCTAAACTATTTATTAACAACAGATTCGCGTCTTGTATAAGCGCGAAGATGGCGGGAAACAGGAGAGACGGAACGAAACCACTTTCATGGAATTAGGGCTAATAAAAAAGGCCTGTGCCACAGGCGGTTTTGCAGTTTTCAGTGTTTCAAGATTTAACCAGACTGCTTAAATTTTAAGCACTGACCAATCTTGTCTAGCACAAGTGGTGCATACATGTCAAATGACCGTTTAAAGCCTTTTAACTACCATAATATCGCATTTAAAAGGTGCGCGGACGTTGTCAGTTTGGGAAGACTTGACCGTTTGTGATTTTTTAGATATCATTGATTCGTGAAAATTGGTTGGTTGGGGAAAAATGGGGTTCAAGGCACAAACCTGTTGGACCGATTTATTAGCGTTTTGGGATGTTTGAAATCGGTCCAGAATTCTTATTCATCCAGACCGGCTATTTTTCCGTTTTTCCGGAGCCCTGACATACATATATATGTATTATTAACCCTTGTCCTGCTGAATAAATTAAAAAGCGCCACACCCACTTCTAATTTTCAGCCAGTCAGATTACTTTTATCAAAGTTGTTGATATAAATTCACATACTTTAAAGCAAACAGTGCAGATCCAGATCAGTTGGTTTCTTCAGAAGCCAACTGATCTGGATCTGCATCTTTGCAAAGGCAGGGGAAATCCGGGTTCAGCAGGACAAGAGTTAACCCTTGTCCTGCTGAACCCGGATATGCCCTGCTTTTGCTTTTGGATCTGGATCTGCACTGTTTGTTATTCAGTATTTGAAATTATATCAACAACCTTGATAAAGTAATCTGATTGGCTGCAAATTAGAGGTGGGCGTGGCATCCTAATTTATTCAGCATGACAAAGGTTAAGCTTTTATTTTTCTTTGCATATACATTGTATATAAGACTTTATTCAACAGCCTGATGGCTGCAAAGATTACATGTGTCACCAGTAGCTAGCTATCGTATTTAGCCTAAATAATCAAACACCTTACCTTCTTACCATACTTATACTAAAACTTGAATCAGTCCATTTTTCTGCCCAGTTTTGTGTCTAAAAACTACTGGATGAGTGGCAGACAGTGTAAACCTTGATCAGACATTACCATCTGCAGTCCAATCAGGGTCTACTTTGATTGCTCACGTCTGTCTGTCCGAATACTTAGGGTGAACACAGCAGTTTAGACAATTACACACTTGGTACATTTAACATTTGAGTCACAATATGAGAAAACATACCTACTCACATGTACACTCAACGAAGACTCAAATCAGCCAGCGCAGCCATGCAGTCTGAACAGTCACTGTTGTCTGCATGAAGAGACTGCATCCTTGGGTCCAAAATGCATCCAGTGAAGATTCAGATCAGACTGCGCAAATGCACAGTCTGATCTGAATCTTCGCTGGATGCACATGTTTGGAGGTACATTTCTGACACAGTTGCTCCTTTCTCAGCTGCCACACACAGCCACATGCCCCATAGCAACCACTGAATTATTTTGTTGTCTGACAACAGCAGATTTTAAGAAACAAGAAAAGTCAACCTTTGCAAGAATATGATATAGTTATCTTTGATATTTGAGCCGACATGCTCAAGAAAAAAGTGCAGATCCAAATAACTGCTCAAGGAGATTTTAGACTTGTCTATAGGCAGTAAAACTGACTTGGTCAAATTTTCAGATGAGTGCTTAATAAGTTAAAGGTGTCCAAATTCATGCTAAACCAAATGGTGGCAGTTTTACACCTAGTATCTGATGTTTCAAATCTCAAACAACATAAACAGATGATACTTTACCGGTTTTCTTTGCAAGTAATGCCACATGTTTATGGTACAGATGGCAATTTGGTTAGAAATAATTCTCAAATGAGCAAGAAAAATCCAGTGTTATGTATTTTCAAGGGAGGAAAAAAATTACCATTGACAAAAATCATACTTGCGGGACCATTTGGACAGATGGGCGGTGCCCGAGAATCAAACTGTATTTTTTTTTTCCTAAATGTGCTAGTCAATCATGTTTAGGAGTTACCATATTCAAATGTATAGGGTTATAACAGTAAGATTTTAAAAACAGCTTAGTTCTACATAAGGCATTTTTTTAATAGAAAAGTTTTGATATTTTTCTTATTTCTCCCGAAAAGTAAAAACATGTTGCGGGTTCTCATTAGAAGCATATTACCAAGGCACTTCTAGTGAGTACTAACAACATATTTTCAAGGACAGAATACCGTATTTACCATATGTATTCGGACAGACAGGCCTGAGCAAACAGTACAGACCCAGATGAGATGCCGCAGAACGTGGCGCCTCATCTGGGTCTACAATGTTTGCCACTCATCCAGCAATTTTTAGATACAACATGGGGTAGTAAATTGTACTGGTTCAAATTTTAGAAAATATATGGTAAGGAGTTGAGGTGTCCGAATACTTAGGGTAAATAGGGTAATCTTATTTTCTGGATAGCGAGAGGAGAAAAAGAGAGAAAAACACCACTGATTTCTCTACTAATTTTATCTATAATATGGTAAAGGTTATGGCCATATAATTTCAATTAAACCAACAGGTGTATAGTAAAACCTGTGTAAGGCAGCCACCTTTGAAATTGGCCTTAGTGGTTGATGTGGAAAGGTGGTTTTCTTATAAAGGTACATGTCATGTAATTTTGCTAGCAAAATTACATGACATGTACCTTTATAAGACAGACAACTTTTTCCACATCAACCACTATTTAAAGTCAGTCTCGAAGGTGGCTCTCTTACACAGGTTTTACTTTATACGAGAGTAATGATCCATGGAAGAAACTTTGCATAACTGATCATGATAATGACATTGTTGTCAATGCGATTAAGTAAATGACCTAACAATCTTACAACATTATCTATCAAATCTGATTGTTTACATCAACCAACGAACCCGTGACGTCAATTCTTAACTTCTGACAAACCAAAGATAAATACCTGCATAAGCCCTTGTATTTAACCTTTACCAGTCAGTAGATGACAAATTGGTATTTTTCTTATTTTTCCCAGAAAATAGGCTTTGTTATTACATGCAAACAATCTCCTAAGGAATCAGTTTGCATGTAATGTCAAAGCCTACTTTCTGGAAAAAAAAAAATAGACTACTTCAAAATGTTGTCGGCTGAAATTTTTACCCAGCATGCTTAGCCTCAACTTTTCATATCAAAGTTGGAATATTTACGTTTTATTACTTGAGTCAAGTGCCTGCACTCTTTACAGTGCAGACAAAAGGCATTTAATAGCCTCAATAACATTAAGTACCTACCATAAAGAGGTGCTTTTGCCTGGATTAATCCACTAATCTGCTGCAGATAACTAGCAGAAGATGATCTAGACTTTTTCCTAAAACCATGGTATACATGCAAGAGTGTTCTTTTTTCAAAATACCTCAAATGACATTTTGATTTGAATTATTTTTAATAAAATACAAAGTCCAATTTTCTGGGGTAAACAGGACAGGAAGAAAAAATATATCTAAATGTGTGTGTTGAGTGTCATCTATAGTAGGGTTTAAGACTATATACAGATGTTCTGCATAGCTCCAGATAAGAGGGAGAATCCAGATAACAGTTTTCTTATTTTTCTATGAAAATGTTGTGGGTACTCATTAGAAGCTCCTCAGTGAGTCTCTCAACATTTTACTTCATATTGCTTGGATGAAGGGATGAAAATGAAAGGCTCCATGCAATGAAGTCATGAATTGAAATGGTGGGATTCAAACCCAAGACCTCATGGATTCTTCATACAGAAGGAAGCTAAAATGCAATTTATTGCACACACAGGCAACCCAAAACCGCAGACAGGATTTGCTACCACAACTTTCATTAACCCTTTACCCCTGTGTTTCTGACATGGATACTTCCATCTCTGATTTTTGTTGATAATGATGATGAGTTTGGGTTTAACGACGCATCAACCCATGAGGGTCATTTGTATCAAAATAAACTTGGTTTAGTATTAAAAGGGCTGTAACGGTACGACATTTATCTCTGACTTTGGACACAATCATTCTGCTGGCCTTGGTGGCTCAGTTGGATGCGCGTCCGACTGGAGACCATGAAGTCGCGGGTTCGACCCCCCGCCGAGGTAGGCAACATTCTTTCGTGGAGATTGATCATGAAATGTTTTCTACGGTCATTCTCTCCCTTCCACTGATTCAAGATGGGCAGTTGTCAGTTTCTGGCGAAAGAATGTGCACAATACTGGTTAACCGCAGAGGACTAGGCCTGCCCAGTAAATGTGTGGTCTGGTAAACTGACCACGCTCGACATGACCCCACTGGGTTGACTGGGCCGTAAAACCTCAACACAAACAAACAAACAATCATTCTGGCAAATAGGGGTTACAGTCAACTGTCAATAACAGAACGGCAAACAGTGTAGATCAACGAGCCGTCTCATCTGGAGCTACACTGTTTACAAAGGTATATGCATTGGTCTGTAGGGATGAAAGGGTTAATTTGTTTGTGTTGAGGTTTTACGGCCCAGTCAACCCAATGGGGTCATGTCGAGCGCGGTCAGTTTACCTAACCACACGTTTACTGGGCAGGCTTAGTCCTCTAAGCGGTTGACCAGTATTGTGCACATTCTTTCGCCAGCAACTGACAACTGCCCTTCTTGAATCAGTGTAAGGGAGAGAATGACCGAAGAAAATATTTCATGATCTATCTCCAAGAAAGAATGTTGCCGACCTCGGCGGGGGTTGAACCCGTGACCTCCTGGTCTCCAGTCGGACGGCGCATCCAACTGAGCCACCGAGACCGGCCAATGAAAGGGTTAATAATCGTCTACTGTGACAATTTTTTTCCCCAGGCAAAATAAAAACGTTGAGGGGTTTGTTTTTCTTTTTTGGGTCGCGGGCTGGAAAGAGAATCTAGTAATTAATTTTCTGTTACCTCACTTGTTTTGTTCACACATTTGACACAGCACCCACATTCATGTACTCTTAATTCTTAGCATGGTCATAGAAAACATCCTCATCTGTCATCTACTGATGCAAGATACATGTAGTTCTACAAAAAACACTTCTTAAAACCAAAAACCTGAGATTTTTTCTTATTTCTCCACAAAAAAAAAAAACAAAAAAAAAAAAACATATTGTGGGTATTCAATAGATTAAGCACCCTGCAGAGTCATTTCTAATGAGTATCAACTGAGTTTTCCCTGACTCACATTCTGGCAGTTTTTACCCCTTAATCTGATAAAAGAACTCCTTAACTTCATGTAAGGGTGTCCCTGGAACCCTAATTTTACAACCCTGGGGGAAAACCATGACAAAGTACGTTTTTGTGGGGAAATAAGTTAAATATTCACCTGGATACTCTTGTTATCTAGAACTACTAATGAAGTCTGCTGCAGTGTGTCATAAATGGCAACTTAAGTCATCAGATTAGGCACATTTTCAACCGAAAAAAAAATACAACAACTGATTTCCTCATTTCTTCATGAAAACATATGTTGTAGGTACTCATTAGAAGCACCTCAGTGAGGCACTTCTAATGAGTACCCACAACATTTTTTTGTGAAGAAATATGAAAATTTATTCAAAACAGTAGCATGTTTCTGTCTGCATCAAAAAGCATGACGAACAGACAGAGGGCAGACGAACGGACAAAGACCCCAGAAGCAATATGCCCCTCCAACTTCTTCGATGTTGAGGACATAATTATTTTGTGGCTACCCCCTTATCTGAAGCTATTACAGTCATGCAAGTGGACAATTTGACAGTAACAAAAGGATATATTAGGAAACATTCTCTACAAAGAGATATCTGAATATAGATCTCAGTGTAGGAGTGACAGCAGACAAGTCAATAAAATAAACATAATATACTTTTATTAAGTACCTTGCCCTTTTGCTTCACTTAAAAGAAACAAATGATAAGAGCTGTCGGCAGGACAGTATAGCTGACTTGAATCTCAATATTTTGCCTCTAAATATTTTGACCAAAAACTTTAACATAATTTTTTCCCAAAGTCACTTAATGTGGGTTGGAAGGGTACAGCATAGAACTTCAGACCATTATCTAACATCAGGGCAAGTATGAAATACTTCCATGCAGAGGTTAAACACTTTCACCCAAAAACTTAAACCCACTGAGGACTGGAGAACCTGAATGGCTAACTGGCAAACAGTGCAGACCCAGACCAGATGCCGCAGAACACGGCGTCTGATCAGGGTCTCCACTGGTTGCAAATAGTTCAACCATTTTTCTTTAGGAATAGCTACATGATAGAGCCTGACATACATAAATGGACTATTCCAATATACTGTGTGGAAGACTTTATTAACCCTTGTCCTAATGAACCCAGATATGCCCTGCCATTACAAACAGTGTAGATCCAGATCAGTTGGCTTCTGCAGAAGCCAACTGATCTGGATCTACGCTGTCATTAGGTATGTGAATTTGTATGAACAACTTGGATCAAGTAATCTGATTGGCTGAAAATTAGAAGTGGGTGTGGCATCTTAATTTATTCAACATGACAAGGGTTAAAGGCACCATATCCCTCAAAAATAGACATTTTATTGTCCAAGAAAGGTTTAATAAATTGATACATGGTATTAATACAATCATAATATGTGGCACCTGACAGCCTGTAAAATTTCAATTAGTCTCTCGTTCTTGAAATGAAATGATTTTTTATCGTATCTCTGAATTAATGTTGCCAACATTAATTCAATTATATGATAAAAAATCATTTCATTTTTGATTCAGTTCAAAAACAAGAGACTAACTGAAATTTTACAGGCTGTCAGATGCTGCATTCTGTGATCATATTGATACTATATATCAATTTATTAAATCTTTCTTGGATAAAAAATGCCTATTTATGAGGGATATGGAGCCTTTAAGTCCAACACTGCCCGAGGCCGTGGTGACTGCTATAGCTCTACCTGTACTTTTGTGCAGGCAAGCTCAAAACGGCAACACATTTTAATTTTAACCCAATGAGTATGTAGCTTGTGATAAGATGGGGTATCAAGTTAACGCTTGTCATGCTGAATAAATTAAGATGCCACGCCTTACTCCAATGTTCAGCCAATCAGATTACTAGATCCAGGCTGTTGATATAAATTCACATACTGAATGACAAACAGTGCAGATCCAGATCAGTTAGCTTCTTCAGAAGCCAACTGATCTGGATCTACACTGTTTACAAAGACATGGTATATCCGGGCTCAGCAGGACGGGTTAATATTTTCTTATCTCTCCATGAAAATGTATTTTGTGAGTACTCATTAGAAGTGCCTCTGTGAGAAATATCAATACGATTTGGTTAAAAAAGTGCCTCATCTGAGCTTTTCATTGGTAGTACTGTAATAACTCTAAAGTATTACACCAGGCAGGCATGAACAGTGCAGACCCAGATCAGTTGCAGCAGAATGCACAGTTTGCCATTCATCTAGCAATTTTTAGATACATCAACATATAGCAAAAATAGCTTGTTAACCCTTAAAGCGCCAAGCAAAATTTGTAGCAGACAACATTCAATTTTTTTTTTTTTCCAGAGAAAACAAGTCTTGACATTTCACTTGAATTGTCTGTTTGGCAGAAGATTCACATGAAATGTCAAGACTTGTTTTCTCTGAAAAAAAAAAAAAAATTGTCGTCTGCTGCAGTTGTGATTGGCGCTTTAAGGGTTAAATTTTTTAGGACCAGTATGGTGAGGAGTTAACCCTTGTCCTGCTGAACCCAGATATGCCCTTCCTTTGCAAACAGTGTAGATCCAGATCAGTTGGCTTCTGAAGAAGCCAACTGATCTGGATCTGCACTGTTTGCCATTAAGTATGTGAATTTATAGCAACAGTTGGGATCAAGTAATCTGATTGGCTGAAAATTAGAAGTGGGAGTGGCATCTTAATTTATTCAGCAAGACAAGGGTTAAGATGTCCCAGTGCTTAGGATAAGTACAGTCCTAAAAGATTTTGGAATTAGACAGGATGGTGTAAAATTCAATTCATGCCATATAAAATGTATACTGAATGGACTCTCCCACACTATATATTGGAAGAGTCCAATTTCAATTTTAGGTACGTCTGGCTATGAGATTTAAATATTCCTAGAGAAAAATGGCTTAATTATTTGCAAACAGTGGAGACCCTGATCAGATGCCGCGCTCTGCGGCATCTGATCTGGGTCTGCACTGTTTGACAATTACCCTTTTACGGTCTCCCGACTACAATGGGTTAACCATTAGATTACCATTCTCTGGACAAATTCAGCAGATGACAAACTATGTTTTTCTTATTTTTCCCAGAAAACAGACTTTGTCACTTCATGCAAACTATCTTCATAGGAAACAATTTGTATGAAACCTCAAACCCTAATTTAAAATGTCATCTGGTGCAATTTTTACCTGAGCATACTGAGTTTTTTTGGGTTTTTTTTGTTTTATGAAGCCCTGAAGTCACGACACATTAATATTCTACAAGCTCTTAGAATTAGTGGAGTTGGTGTGATGAAGTGTCATTTGTCACCATGGTCGAAGTCTTAGAAACAGAAATGTCTTGGAAAATAGCTACCTTTAAGTGATTTTCTTGTATGGCATTGTTTTTTATTGGAAACTGTCAGCTGAATGATTATGAACTGAAGATATTAAAGGAACATTTACGTCATTCTGAGAATTTCTGACTGCTTGGCAGACTTAAGTTCATGAGGGACATTAGACATAGAACAAGAAATGTAAAGCTATTATGCCTAAAAAGGAAAAGATGGGATCATATTAAATCACAGCTCTAGATGCAGAGCTTTTCTTCAACATAAAATGTTGATTATTTTTCTTATTTCTCCACATCAGAAATGATAGCACAGTTCTAAAATCCAGGTCAGTATTCTGAAACCATAATCATGTGGCTATTCATTAAAACTGCTGTGTACTGCAGAGATTAACGCAAAATATCACATTTACACAATATTTTTAGAAAGACATGCTTGAGCAAATAGTGCATATCCAGATCAAACTATCCATTGGTCAGGGCCTGCACTCATTTCCATTTCAGCCAGTACTTTCAGACATATCTTTTTTTCTTTTTTTTTTTTTTTATTTGGCATTTTACGACCCAGTCAATACTGTTAAGACACTGAAGATCATGTCAAGCTGGTCAATATTACCCTACTTTTCCATTAGTACAACTGCCTTTGTTGAATCATCTGAAGGGGAGAATGACCACTGGAATTATTTCGTGATCAATCTCCATGCAATTTATGTGGCTGTGGTGCTGTTCGAACCTGCATTCCTTGGATCTGCAGTCTTGGAGCTACTGACCGCTAGAGTGCCCAGCAGAGCTCCAGATATTTCTCCAGGAATAAAATGTGTGCCGGGGCACCTCTAATGAGTACCTACAACATTTGTTTTCATGGAGAAATAAGATTAAAAGTTTTTGCTTGAAAAAGCACCTTATCTGAAGCTTTAACCCTTGTCATGCTGAATAAATTAAGATGCCACGCCCACATAATTTCCAGCCTATCAGATTACTTGATCCAGGTTTTTGACAGAAATTCACATATTTAATGACAAACAGTGCAGATCCAGATCAGTTGGCTTCTTCAGAAGCCAACTGATCTGGATCTTCACTGTTTGCTAAGACAGGGCATGTCGTGCTCAGCAAGAGAAGGGTTAAGGTAGTCAAATGGACTTGTTCAAATGTGACTGACTATTTAGGATAAAAACGCCAGGGCTTCAGATAAACAGGTTGTCACAAGATCATTTTCCATTTATGGTAAATGTCCAAAGGTTTTGTTCTTTCATACATTTTTGGATGTAAGTTAGTTTTTCATGCATCTGATTCACAAACCACTTGGTGGATATTAGAGCAATCTGATCTGAGTCTTCTTACGACATGATAGCCGTAACAAAGGAATGAAGCATAGCTGAAAAAATATTCCGCCTTTCGTGGGAATCGAACCCGGTCCTCCCAGTTAAAAATCCAATGCTCTAACCACTGAGCCAAAGAGTCGACTCCCTGACGCAGTTGTCAGAGATTGAATATATACTTAGAAGCTATGCGTAATCTGCCAAGGCAGATAATCGAAGGTAGGAGTGCTCGTTCATAACACTCCCCCTTTTCAAGGAAGTCATCATTTATGATGAGGTGAAGCCATTTTCGGCATATAAAGTCCAATCCCGGACGAGCCCCCATCTTACGACATGATAGCCGTAACAAAGGAATGAAGCATAGCTGAAAAAATATTCCGCCTTTCGTGGGAATCGAACCCGGTCCTCCCGGTTAAAAATCCAATGCTCTAACCACTGAGCCAAAGAGTCGACTCCCTGACGCAGTTGTCAGAGATTGAATATATACTTAGAAGCTATGCGTAATCTGCCAAGGCAGATAATCGAAGGTAGGAGTGCTCGTTCGTAACAGTCTGCACATGTCATTTTGTCAGAAGAGTTTGTGTATGAAATTTAAAGACAACTCTCACATATCTATCTTTATTTAACCCTTAAAGTGCCTATCACAACTACAGCAGATGACCATTTTGGTAGAGGGGTAACGATTCACCGTAAGTACGGTTCACCGCGGTACAAAGCTGGCGGTTCGGTTCACGGTCCGTTTTTGGTAATTTCGGTTCAGTTCGGTTCACCCAAAAAATTTCTTCGAAAGACAAAATTAAGAAAAACGAGAATTCCGCGGAAGGCGTCATCTCACCTGCTGGGGCAAAAGTCACAGGAGCCACAATCAGAACGTGGTTATTAAATAAGTTTATTTCATTCTACAAATTTTGCTTGGCATTATAAGGGTTAATGCTTAGCATGCTGGGTAATAGTTTCAGCAGACAACATTTTAGAATATATTTTTTTTTTATTTTTCCCAGAAAACAGGCTTTGACATTTTATGTAAATTGTCTCTGACAATTTGCATGAAACATCAAAGCCTGTTTTCTGGGGGGAAAATAAGAAAAATATCAATTTGTCATCTGTTGAATTTGCTGAGAGGGTAGTTACTCCTTGAATGCTGAATAAAAGATAGCTGATGACATTTTAAAAAGCTTTTTTTAGTTTGTTCTAGAAAAGAGAACTTCACAGTCATTTCATGTGAACTGGTTCATTAGGTGATTCACCTGAAACTCCCAGCTCCCATCTTTTGGGACAATCAGGGATAAAACAATAAAAAATATCACTTATCGTCTCTTGAATTTGCCGTCAACCTGTGAAGAGTTAATAATGACAACTTTGCATAGTTTCACATTCCTGTTATACTCATTCACATTTGTTTGTAAGCACAAAATCAGTTTTATACTACCAAGTTTACCCTAAGTAATTTAATAGACAGATATACATGTAAGCAAACAGTATACATCCAGATCAGATGCCAGAGACAGCAACAGCTGATTGGCATAGGTCTAGATAAGGGAGGGTATCCAGTAAATATTTTTCTTATTTCTCCACGAAAACATATGTTGTGGGTACTCATTAGAAGCACCTCGCCAACATATGTTGTGGGTACTCATTAGAAGCACCTCGGTGAGGCGCTTCTAATGAGTACCCACAACATATGTTTTCGTGGAGAAATAAGAAAAATATCAATACTTTTGGATTGAAAAAAGCGCCTTAACTAGTGCTATATGATTGGGCTCTCAGATGTTTGCCACTCTGACTCATCCAGCAGTTTCAGACACATCAACTGGACCTGTTCAAAGATTAGGACACCAATGGTTAGTAGGTAGGGTCATATCTCTAGATAAAAGGGGGTATCCACATAGTCGACTCTCGTTATCTCGAATTCCAAGGTACTCTCTGAAATACTTCGAGATATCCGTACTTCGACATACCAGATTTGCAGAATTGAGGAAAAACCACATTCAAATAACCACATTTAACAAATATATGTGTAACTGGACTCTTGAAGTTAGAGATATATTGAAAATATTGTGGAGCAATTTCTCCTCTTTTCCACAATATTTTTTACATGTTGTTAGATTTTCATGTTTAGGCAGGGACCAGATTGTCAAGGTTTTCACTTCGAGGTAAGCAGTTATTCGAGATAAGCGAGGCTGAGATAGCGAGAGTCAGCTGTATTTGTTTTCTTATTTCTCCATGAAAACAAATATTGCACTTTTCATGAATCCCTACAACATAATGTTTTATGAAGAAATAAGAAAAAATATCAATACTTTTCAGGTTGAGATGTGATGGTGTCTTGAGCTATAATGGTAGAATACTTAGGGTAAATATGGCAATCTCAAGGGAAATATCAGTTCCAATATTAAGTAGGGCCCAGTTGTTCAAAACTAATGATGTCGTTAATTAACATATTGTTAAAACTTTGATCATTAAATATGGTATATAGTGTAATATTTTTGCTAAAAAAATGTGAGTAGTTTTTGCATTTGCAAAAGCTACTCACATTTTTCAGCAAAAATACCTGTGAATTAGATACTGTACTTACTAGAAGAGTTGACCACTAAAGAGCCCATTAAGCTAACAATGCTTTAAACAACTTGGCTCAGAAATACATGTAGTTATCAACAAATCTGACTGTTAATCTTTACCATTCTCTGGCATAATTCAGCAGACAACACATTAACAATATTTTCCTTATTTTTCCCACAAAACAGGATTTAGCATTTCATGCAAACTGTATCAGTGGAGACAATTTGCATGAAATGTCAAAACCAGTTTGCGAAAATTTCATTCTGAGAGATAGGTTATCTTCCCCTGCCCCTTTGGTGCACAGATGATTAAATTAAAGTCATGCTATTGTTAAACAACTCTTCAGAAACCACTTGGCCAGTTTCCACCAAATTTCACATCGATCCTACTGTTGAAATGGGATTGAGAGTTTGTTCAAATGGTACCTTTAATCAATTCATGTCCAAAACTGAGTCACACTGCTTCATTGGTTTTGGAGACTTATCACTGAACATTTTTTTTAATTTAATGTTGCCATGGCAACCAAACAAAATGGTCACTTGTCATAAAACATAAACTGGGTAGATAATCATCAAATGATCATAACTGCTAAATATACATTGTAGTTCACATCACTTCACTGGTTATGGAGAAATTGCAATTTAACCATTTTCTCATAATAAGACTATATGGGGCTTTCTGTTGCCATGGCAACCAAACCAAGAGGCAAATCACCATAATTCTAGCTACATGTATTCTTGAATCCCTCAAAACAAGCAACATTCTAACCTTATCAGGGACAAATCGCTTCAATGGCTTAGGACGAGTTGTCATTTGGAAGTGTTAATGGACAGACAGATGGACACCGACGAAAACTGATCACTATAGTTCAACCTGCGCTATACTCAGGTGAGCTAACTAGACAAGACACCATTTTATCTTTGTAGTCAAAGCGCAAAACAAACTGCAGGGCTGTGGAAATATCATGCCGGACTTGTCCTATTTCCTCAAGGACAAGCAGTAAATTCCAATTTACTTGTTCTGGGACAAGGACTTTATAGCTCCAGCTAAAAAGAGTATCCATGAGTTATATTTTTGTCTTATTTCTCAAATAAAAAAAAAAAAACATACAGTACAGCTTTCACAATGGTTATATCGTTCGCTCTAATGCGCGATCGCGGAAAAGATTAAATCCCACGCTATTCCTGTGCTTATCCCACGCTAAACCCACGCTAAATCCGCGCTCAGCTCGCGCTGGGATATCATGCAGCGTGAAAACGATCACACTCGCGCTAGCTTCCACTCTTATCCAGGCTCACCTTATGCAGTCTCAGGTAAAAATGCTCGAGTTATCTGAACGTAAAATTTTGAATATAAAAAAGTATGTGCACATTTCTCCTAACATACATGTACAACAAAATAGAATAATGATTTATAATTGACTTATTATGTTTAGTCAGAACACAAATAAACTACAAAGTAATGTGTGATTTTGTAGTGTTTTAGTTGTAATTTTATTCTTCCCAACAGCGAAGCCCCAAAACAATCTGCACAATCTGGTCAGGGTCTTCGTTGTTCGCCTTACGTATTCTACACGGTCCCTAGAAGAATCTTAGCAGAATGTACAGATGCCGACAATCACGTTTTCCCCTAAACCTGACAAATTCTATATTCAGGCTGGCTCATTTTTCCCGTGTCACTTTAGCAGCGGAAATGTCCCTTTTTTAAACCATCTTATTGTTTGTTTACCAATTTATCATGCTTCTCTTCCTAAGTCGGAAATTCCCGCCTTTCACCCATTATTTTCAAGGTTAGCACGTGCTGCTGCTGCCAAGAAAACTGCTTGAACCTCTGGAGCGCTGCTGAAAATTTTAGAGCAGATGCCGATCTGTTTTCAGTATTTTACAGCAAGAAGGCTGAACTTTTCATGTGAATCGTCTGCCCAGCAAACGGTCCATATGTAATGTCACTTGATTGATTGAGTTGGGGTTTAATGACACGTCAACCCTTGTGGGTCATTTTGTGTCGTCTCCCAGAGAAAGGGAGAAAAGAGATAGAAGAGATAGTAAAAGAGATGAAAGAGAGGGACAGGGGAGAAAGAGGAAGTGTAATGTCACGCCTTATTTGTCCCGTTATTTGCACTGGAAAATAAAGAAAAAAAATATGAAAATGCCGTCTGCTGAATGTGCTGAGCGCTTCAAGTATTAAGGGAGGCCTTAAGGAGTATGGATACATTTCATTTGTCATGGGAGGCAGAAACGGACAGGCTGAAAGGTATCTACACTTCTCGGATCGAGGCCTCGGCGGTTTCTCATGATGACTGGACCAGGGTTAGGGCTGTCCATTTAAATCACCACTTAATGATGCTGGTGATTTGATGTCTTATGTCTCTTTCAACATAAATTATTTAAGTCATACCGAGATTATAGAACGCGGCGTCTGATCAGGGTCTTCACTATTTGCAAAAAAAAAAAAAAAAAAACAAAACAAAAAAAAAAACAGTTTAGCCATCTCTAGCAATACCTAAATCTAATAGCCGGATGCTCCTAAAATGGGTGGACTCTCTATCTCTCTCTCTCGCAAATATGATATGCCTCCTTTCGAACTATAAGTTGTTAGCACTGACTTTATTTGAAAGAATGTTATCGCACCGGCTGGAATGGAACGCGAGACCTGGTCGCGGATTTGATTCTTGATCCCTACAGATTGTGCGGTTTATTAGTAAACACACATGTATTTGCTATGGTCATTCGCTCCTTCTGCTGCTTCAAGATCGGCAGTTACAAGTTTCTGACGGAAGGGTGTTCAGTGAACTGGTTAACCGCTAATGTAATAAGCCTGCCCCCTCTCCATCCCATTTCGGATGGGCCCCGACTCTTAAAGCAATTGCAGTTAGCTCCCGCTCCCTTTAGTCAATTGCAGTTAGCTCCCTTAAAACAGTAAAACCTGCAGTGTGAGGACTTTGCCCGGCATTTATCACGGTACAAATAAATATTATGTTATGTTATTTGCTTCCAGTATATAGATTTAAAACATTATATTTAAAGGCTTACAGAGTATTCTTCAGAACTTTCGTTCTCATGTAAAGTGTTCTGTTTTTGTGACTTCAGCATCCGATATGCAAAACCAAGACCTCAATTTATTTAACGAATAAAACAGACGCACATGTAAATCTAGCATCGGCGGGGAAGCGTCTTCAAAATGATATATATTATATACCCTTGCGGACATTCTAGTCTTCCTGGGTAGAAACCAATGCTAAGTTATGAAGATAAGGTGTCTTGCTCAAGGACACAACACTTTGTGCTCCCGGGTATCGAACACGAAATTTCTGGATTACCCACTCAGGGCTAATTCAATAGACGACAAATAAACGGTTATTTTTTTTATTTCCCAGAAAACAGCAGATTTGACATTTCATGCAATAGAAAACAGGATTTGACATTTCATGCAATGGAAACAATTTGCATGAAATGTCAAATTGAAGAATGAGAAAAATATTTCAAAATGCTTGTTGAAAATTTTACTCAGAGTGCTGCGTAAAGGTTTGCACAAACACTACGCGCACGAGTGTGTGTATGGCAAAACCAACAATAAAATTTGTATGAAGAGTCAGGTCAGCATGCACACTCTGAACCTGCACATCAGTAGTCTGATCAGAGCCTTCGCTAATCAGATGTACCTCCTATAATCTCTGGATGTAACAAAACGTCTTGTGCGACAAGCGAATACTCGGGTGAGTCTGCGCAACTGCACATTCTGATCAGAGCATTCGCTGATCGTATTAACCTTCGATAGCTGGACTGTCCAAAGCGGGATCAACAGTGCGACTGCAATAGCACATTCTGATCAGACCTTGGGGTGGGGGAGGGGGCGGTAACTTTGGGGTAATTTTGGTACGGGTGTGCGAGCCAGTATTTCAAAACCTACCCTATTCATATACCCGCCGTTGAAAAAAAAAAAAGGACCCATTCATATACTTGATCATCTAAAATGTTGACCTATTCTTTGATTTTTTTGTACCCACTTTTTTGCTGGTTGTTACACAAATATCACAGTCAATTCATGTAATACCAAGAGAATAAGCAGCCTCGAAAAATCTCTGAGCGAAAAACATGTGCATATACCAGGATGTCAGAAAAATGGGCCCTTTCACATAGGAAACCAGAAAAATCGGGCCATTCATATACTTTTTGCTGAAAAAAGGGGACCAATCATATACCTGGCAGTGCTGAAAAAGGGGGCTATTCGGCACGCACATCCGTACTATGCCATATATAGGACCCCCGCCCCCGAGGATCAGACCCTTCGATGATCATACAGTATGCACCGTCTGTGCACTCAGGGCTATCCAAGAAGCTTGCTTTATATAGTGGGTTGATGCACAGACTGACCTGGGTCTTTGCTGGTCATACATACATTGTAGTATTGTAGGTTTTGTCCGGCGCAGGCATCGTAAATTATACTTCATTCATAATAACCTTGTACCGACATAGACGGCCCAGTCAAAACTATTTCGGTCTTGTCGAGTCCGCACACATTTCCGGGGCAGGCAGACATTAGCTGTTAATCATTTCAGCAGAAACTGACAACTGCCCTTCTTTTCTTTCATATACGTTGATGAGTGAGCCTACTTTTGGAGTCATGGCCCTTTGAACATCGAGAATATCATAGTGATTTCTGTAATATATTTGTGTTCGCTCTGTAACTTGAAAACAATTCAAGATATTTTCTTGAAACTTTATTAATTTATTAACAGAGTTATGACACTTGCTTGATGTTAGTATAGTGGCGGGGCATGGTGCAATATCTGCGACCCATTTATAAAATATTTAACAGTATGACATATTAGGAAAGGGTGCCTCGGAGTCGGTGGTGTAGTGGTAAAGCTGCTCGCCTTGTAACCCATGCAGGGGTCATGAGTTCGATCCCAGGCTTCTTCAGTCTTTCATATGAGACTTTAAACCAAGGCCCCCATCTCTCCATGACCTAACTGTTAGTTGGACGTAAAACACTCACTCACTCATCTGAATTGTCATCAGCTTGAAGGTGAAAGACACCTTCTGAAGACACCAGTATTGGCTTTAATTAAGAAAAGCATACACTCGGAGAATGATCTTGAAAAGCACAGAGGCCAAAGAAGCTCATACAAACAGCGAAGACTGATTCGCAGGTTGATCTTAGTATTCACTGGTCGCACAGGTCTCATCGTCCTAAAAGTGTTTTCCAAATTGTCATGATTCCTGTTCCCCCAAATTAGTTTCATTCCCTTGTTCTCTGCGGCGTCTAATCTGGGTCTGCACTGTTTGCATAGGCCTATCTGTTCCAATACTTAGGTTCTTTATATTTTTAATACGTGCCAGTTTTGTGTTCATTTCTGACGAGAAAAGGCTCTATAAATTTAGTTGTGTTTTTCTCCCGAAGCGGTTTCCCGCCACGATTTCACGTGACGTTACCGCTGCGAGCACGTGGTTTCTTCATGCGGGGCAAGGGAAAGAATGTTGCTTTGTGACTGTTGCATTTTCTGGGTATTTTAATAATCCTAATGTTCTCAATATATAGATGATGTAAAAGAATAACAGTGCCAATATTTATTTTTACCCTGGTAAATGCGGGGTAAGGCCCTCACTCTAGGTTTTACTGTTTAAAGGGAGCTAATTGCATATGCCTTGATAATGAAATTTACGAGTCGAACACAGCATTTCTTTTATGAATCAGGGGCGGATCCAGGACGATTTCTGAAAGGGGTTCGATTTGATCTAATTTCCGTACTTACTCTACGTATTTGGACAGACATGCCTGAGCAAACAGTGTAGACCCAGATCAGACGCCACAGAACGCATTTGATGAACCTTCACTGAAACGGTGATGTATTTAACCAGAGATTTGTAATCTCTTCTAGAACTGAAGTTTACATGTACATGCCTGTTTGTCACCACAACCGGCAAAATCTGACCGCCCTTGCATCGGAAGATGATCTGAGTCTTCACTGGTCGCACGTCTTATGTCCTATTTCCAAATTTCCATGTTCCCTGTTCCCCCTCACTAGTTCCATTCCCCTTTTCTCTGCGGCGTCTGATCTGTGTCTACACTTTGCATAGGCCTTTCTGTCCCAATCCTTAGGTTCTACTTTTTATACATCAAGTTTCATATGCAGTTCTGACGAAAAAAATTCTGTATAATTTAACGCACATAAGTGTGTTTTTCTCTTAGCTGTATCCGCCTCGATTTCTCGTGACGTTACCGTTACGAGCACGCGGTTTCTTCATGCGGGGCAAGGGAATGTGACTGTTGCATCTTCCGGGTATCTCCGCTTGTATTTATGTAATCTATACTGGAAATGCGAGCGTCCCAGAATTGTGTGTCGTCGTCTGGTGGCGTATCATTGCAACTTTGGAAAATATTTTAAGAGAACAAGGGAATGAACCTAATTTTTGGGGACACAGAGCGCGGCCATTGGGAAAACTCATTTGGTACAATGAGACTTTTGCGACTAGTGCAGACTCAGATCAACTTACGCATCCGCATGCGAATGGATGATATAACCTCCACGCTGACTGTACTATATGATGGAAAAACAAATAAATAAAAATCGGCCAGGTATTTCGTCAAATTACACCAAGGAACTCCGGTTAACGTCGGGCTGTACATGCTGGTCGCATATGCAATAACTCATCTAAACCGCTAACAAAAAAAAAAAAAAAAAAAAAAAAAAAAGAAGCATTTTATTGCCAGATTGTGAAATACTTCCCCGACTGGACATAAATTAAGTTGAAGGGGAATCTCAATTTCCCGACGGACAATTTGTATTTGTCGCGTAGGCATTGAGATCACAAATAAGCGAAATGATATAAAACAAGGAAGACTCGGCTCAGGTTGCCCAAGTCCACACATACATGTAGATAATGTGCAATTTTATTTATTGTGCTGTGGTTTTCTGTCAACAGAATGAGAACTTCTGGATCAAAATCTACTGCAAAAGTACCGTGAATCGATCTTTATTCACAGACTCACCTGTGATAGAAATATTTTACTACTGTCGTTAATCCTTTCCACGCTTGTCACGCTCGTGCCAGTAATACGTTTCGCGCTACGATTATGTAACCTCGCGTTCCATTCTTCACGTGTCGCGCAAAACCCACGCTAAACCCGCGCTAAACACACGATCATCCCACGCTTGTTTCGCGCTAACGAGCAAAATTTTTTATCGTGGAGTGCGAACGATATAACCTTCGCGAAACTTGTACTGTACATTGTGGGTACTCATTATGTGCTTCACCAAGTTGCTTCTAATTAGTACCAACATATGTTTTCTTGAAGAAATAAGAACAAGAGGCCCATGGGCCACAACTCGCTCACCTGAGTGAAACTGCCATTGCAGATATGCAGATGGCATGCAACATTTTTTCAATACTGTCAAATATTGAAACTTATGACAAGGCAATGGCTTAAACAGGTTTTGAGATATCTTGCTTACAAGGTTAAAATGCTGACATTTTCAAAACGCTATAAAAAAAGTTCTGACATTTTTCAGCAATTTTGGCAAAGGTCAACGTAGGACCATCATTTTAGCAATTTTGGTAGATCTCCTGTCCCCGGAGATTTGTGCAAAGATAAAGCCCAGGGCTTATTTGGTTCTGGAGAAGAAGATTTTTAAAGGTTTTTACCATATATGGGCATGACAGCCATCTTGGTCAATGGACCATGACCATTTAAGCAATCCTTTGTTCCCCCAACCTAAGGAGGCTCCACATGAAATTTGAGCAACATTGGCTCAGAGGCTTCAGAGGAGAAGTCGTTTGAAATTCTCAACAATTTTCCCATACAAATGTATGGTGCCCATACAAATGCATAGGGAAGCAAACTTGACCTCACCATAAAAAGGTCAAACGTCAATGTACGACCATCATGTTAGCAACTGTGGTTGACCTCCCGTCTGTGATGATTTGTGCAAAGATTCAGCCCTAAGGCATCTTCTGTTCTGGAGAAGAAGATTTTTAAAGGTTTTTACCATATATGGGCATGGTGGCCATCTTTGTCAATAGACTATGACCATTTTAGCAATCTTTCGTTCCCCAACCTAAGGAGGCTCCATATGAAATTTGAGCAAAATTGGCTCAGCAGTTTCAGAGCAGAAGTCGTTTGAAAATGTTACAGAATGGACGCACGGACGACGGACGAAAAGTGATCACAATAGCTTATCCTGAGCAGAGCTCAGGTAAGCTAAAAATGTCAATTTTCAGGCAAATTTTGGTTGGTCAAGAAATGTTGACTTATTTCTTCTGAAAAACAAACATTAGTATATCAAATGTTACAAAATATTGCTTGGTACGGTAAATGTCCTAAAACTTTGAACACTAAAGCGTCTGACAAAATGACATATGCAAACAGTGTAGACCCTGATCAGACTGCTCCTTCAGGAGCAGTCTGATCAGGGTCTACACTGTTTGCCATTCCTCTAAATATTTAAAGAAACTGCTGCATAAAAAGCAAAAATTAAGCCAAAAGAGTATGGAATAACGTGTTCGAAATTTTAGGAAATTTACCGTACTAAGGGTGAACATCATATGATGACTACAGGCATGTATGAAAGATTACCTGATAAAGTTTGATAATATGTGGATGACTTAACATCTTCATAATTGTCACTTCTCGATAAACTTTCTTCAGGTTATTTTCATCCAAGCGGGTCTTGTCGATTATCTTGATGGCAACCTGCAAGATGCACACATAATAGTAACTGTTTTCAGCAGTACATGTATATCATATAATAGCTCCATATTAAGCATTTTTTTTTGCAGCAAAAAGGTATTGTTATTTTTTTTTTTCATTTCTCCACGAAAACATGTTGTGAATTCTCATTAGAAGGGCCTCGACGAGGCGCTTCTAATGAGTACTCACAACGTGTTTCATAGCTCTTGATAAGATACTTTTTCAATAAAAAAATATTGATATTTTTCTTATTTCTCCACGAAAACATATGTTGAGGGTACTCATTAGAAGCATCCCAGTGAGGGGCTTCTAATGAAAACCCAAAACATATGTTTTCATGGAGAAATAAGAAAAATATTTACCCGATACCCACTCTTATCAAGACCTATGATGTTTACGTAGAGAAATAATCTCGGCCCAAAATAAAACACAGTGCCCCTTTATCATCGGTATTCAAAAACGGTCAAATGTTCGATAAGAAGTCAAAATACTTTAAGATTCTATTAAAAACAAAAGTATGATTCACCGACCGTAATTTGACTTGGGGAAAAAAAAAAAAGTTGCCGACCTACAGAACCTATGGCAAATTGGTGATGAAATCGGAATCAGAACATTTATTTTTTTTAACCTTATCTGGAGCTACAATATAATCTGAATTTTATGTAAGATGATGTTTTTTTTTTTCAATCAAAAAGTATTGGTGTTTCTTTTGATTCTGCATGATACGATATGTGGTGGGTACTCATTGGAAGAAAATCTTCCTGTTCAGGCTTTACACTGTCCACAAAGACCAAAATTAAAATATGTTTTGTTTGCCATTACCCAACCCGCCCTAAAAATGGGCCCCTACCAAAAATATTTTTTCATGCCTTGAATTTTCTTTTACCCAAATCTAATCTTTGTCATTTGAAGTTAGTTTTCTGTACTCTTTTGTTATTTTTACTATTGCAAAAGTTCTAAATTTTAACCCTTATCATATCATAATCTGCTTTTTTGATTTTTGATTAACATGCAGGTACAGGGGCAACATCCACATCAATGGGCCCCCTTCCAGATAGCTGGCTTGCTGCACGCATGGCAGATCTCACTCCAGATCTCCAGGTACATCTATCATGAGGGCTGATAGCCGAGAGCTTCCACTCTCTGCAATCCCTCTCCGTCAGCTGCTTCCATTCATTTTGGGCCTCCCAGGCCCACGCTTTCCATCAACCTGTATGTTAAAGGCTGTCTTGACTGCACCATTGGAGCATTCCACATGTCCATACCATTGGAGTCTTCTCTCCTTCAGAATGAGGTACAGATCCTCAATGCCAAGCCGCCCAAGTAGCTCATTGGACCTGGTGGTGACAATGTCTTGCTGCCTAGCTCTGCCACCCAGGTTGTGGCAGCCGTTACCCTGAAGGTGGGGAGGCAACTATGATATAGGTCAGCCTCACATTCCCACACTCATGTTGAGTGTCACAGCTGGATGCAGTTTTATGTCATACCCAGGACTATCCTGCTGAATAATAGAATTAGCAACACCCATTTCTGACTATCAGCCAATCAGATTACATCATATAATGTTTTCGTTCAAATTCACAAACTGAATGACAAACAGTGTAGATCCTGATCAGATGGCTTCTTCAGAAGCCATCTGATCTGGATCTACACTGTTTGCAAATGTAGGGGTTGTCGTGAACAGCAGGATAAAGGTTAAAGAAATTGAAGTGGTTGTGGTATTTTTTCCATACTTCAGAATTCATATTTATTCCTCAAAGAATGAAAAAAATAGTTCACCAACCAACCATTCTCTTTTTGAGAGGGTTGGGTAGGGAAAAAAGGATGTTGGCATAACAGAATCATTGATTTGCCTTGACCAGACTGGACAGGTGTGTACATGTAGTTTGATCTCAATGTATGGGCTTTCCTTACTTGAATACACCTAATAAAAACAAATTCTAACCAGGACCTTGGCAAAATTTGAATAAGAATTTACTTCTTGTTGTTGTTTTAGTATCACCAGACTCTAACATGCATGCCAAGAGGATTGTAATGAGCACTAACATCAAGCAGAGCTCCAGAAAAAAGCGGCTATCAGGTAATTATTTTTCTTATTTCACTTCAAAAACATATGTTGTGAGTACTCATTAAAGTGCATCAGTGAGGCATTTCTAATGAGTATCCACATTTTTGTGGACAAATAACATAATTATCAATACTATTTGGTTGAAAAACAAAATGTGTTATTTCAGAGTTCTCATTAACTCCAGATTTGGAGTAAGTTACGCCAACTTTTCATTTCTGACTCCAACTTTTTGGAAAGTCTCAATAGAAAAGTATGGTAAAACTCCAACTTTTTCTGGACGACGGCATTTTACTCCAATTTTCAAATTCCTAGTGAGAACCCTGTATTTGGAAATATTTGTCTGTTTGTGTTGAGATTTTATGGCCCAGTTAACCCAATGGGGTCATGTTGATCGCGGTCAGTTTACCTGACCACATTTTTACTGGACAGACTAAGTCCTCTGAGCGGTTAACCAAAATTGTGCACATTCTTTTGCCAGAAACTGACAATTGCCCTTCTTGAATCAGTGGAAGAGAAAGAATAACCGTAGAAAATATTTTATGCATTATCTCCGCAGAGGAATGTTGCCGACCCTGCGGGGTGGAACCTGTAACCTCCTGATCACCAGTCGGGCGCAAGTTCAACTGAGCCATCGAGATCGGCTATCTGGAACTATGATAATGTGTTTGTTGTGGGGACTTTTTTCCTGACAAAATACGGAAAATGTCTACTTCCCTGAACAGCTTTTTATCTGGACTGGTGTTCTGTTGTTCACACATAAAAAGATGTCTTAGTTTCAGGTTTAACAGCCCTATCAACAACATTCTATCATGCTGAGCCATCTCCCAGTGGGTGAGAAAAAGAAAAGAAGATTGAGATTGATGAGAAAAAAGATAGGACCACTGAACTTGCAAAGTGAGGCAAAAACCTTTTGTCAAAAGCCAATGGTGGCATAACAAACCATCTAAATGTTTCAGCAGGATGAACCACTGTCTGCCAGAAGCCACATGTAACTGACTACTTCTGAAGCATATTGCCTACCTTTCAAAACAGGTCAACTGCAATGCCAGTTATTTAACTGCTGCCAGTTTTGAAGCCCCCAAACAAAAAATCTTGTCACTGTCTTTGATCATAACTGTGAAGATTTCAAACCAGTTTGCATGACTAGAACAGTAAAGTTAGAACCTTTGCTCCTTTTTTCCCCCTTTTTTTAAGAAAATGACATTGGGACTCCTATTTTCAAAATCCTAGTGAGAACCCTTGATATACTCAGAAGAAACAGGTTTCTTAATAACAGAACATAATTGTCAGTTACTCACTGTCCCCATGACCTCTATAAATGTACATATATCATAATAAGTAAAATTATACCAGCCACGCCAAGAGGTAAGGTGCCTTCAAGCAAGTGCAGGTGATGCTGACCCAGATCATACTACACATCCTAAGTCTGATCTGGGCTTGTATTATCTGCTGTCAGTTTGCAGAATCATTTGCCTCTGTACTAAAATCAGTTAAAAGCACACTCACTTTTATTTCTACCATTAAAAGCAGTCAGCCCATGCACACCACTAACTTAAACTGCAACATATTCAAAAGGTCCTTTTCAAATATGCTAAACACAAAGACACAATGAAGTCTGCACATCCAGACAGTCTCATCATACCGTAATATACGGTTCATGTATTTCCTATTGTACTAAAATAAAATTTGCTAGAACCTCATGGGACATAAAAATTGTTGAGTAACTCTGCAATACTTTATACCTGCTTTTATTTTTTTTTTTACTTAGAGAAACTAAGGAATTCAGCTGAGTCTTGCAGAGGAAATGGGTCAATTGTCAGTTAAAAAAATATACTTGCTTGGCAAAATAATTTTTAGTTTCGCACAGAAATTTTGCTTTTGAGAAATAAAGGTTGTCAAGAAAAACAAAACATGGATTTTTATTGCAAGATTTACTGTATTTGTCAGAGTGTACTGGAGGGTATAATACCGGGGAAATACATGTGTGTTTCAGAGTCGTTTTGTTCCCAAAACACTTCCTCTCCTAGACATTCTGCCCCCCTGCTCATTTTGCACCCCTAGTCGTTTTGCCACATATACATTAATTAGATAAAATTTACTAGCTATTTATGTAGTATAACATCTCCTATTTTTTATTTAATCATCTTTAAAAGACAGAAGGGAAATGAGGAACATATATAAGGAACATTAACCCATTTACTCAGAGTGCTAAGCATGGAGTCCCATAAAAGGGGCATTGGCAAACAACGTAGATCCAGATCAGACATTGAAGAATGTGGCATCTGATTATGGTCTACACTGTTTCCATTTAATACATAAATTTCTATAAAACATGGAACAGTAAAACCTAACGAGATACCTCTTATTTTTGAAATGGACCAGTCCAAAGAGAAAAGATTCAAGAATATATTTGGCATAAATGGTTTAATATATTTATGGAGAATAGCACCATTTCAATGTTTGTTCTATAACATTATTTGAGAAACATGTCATAGCCGATTTAGCACTGTCAATCAACCTAAGGATAACTTATTCTTAGTTCCCAGCCAGCATCGGGACCAAGTGGCCACTTGGGGAGGTGTAACAAGGACTTGTTACACTCAAAAAAATTTTTTGTATAGGACTGTACACTATTTAAAACAGGTAAATGTACTAATGAGATAAAGCCATTTGATAAGAGCATGTGTTTTCTCACCTCACCATTAATCACGTAAACAAGGGGATTAATGGTATGGATCACAGCAGTTAAATTTGATTAAAACATTACAATGGAAGCCAGCATCGATTTATGAAACAAATTATATATTCTTTTTTCTTTCTTTCTTCTCTGTCTTCATTTATCCACATATTAAAATAAGCTAAAAAATATTATGCGATCATAATGTTATTGTTTGTTTGTGTTGAGGTTTTACAGCCCAGTCAACCCTATGGGGTTGTTGAGTGTGGTCACTTTACCTAACCACACATTTACTGGACAGGCTTAGTCCTCTAAGCGGTTAACCAGTATTGTGCACATTCTTTTGCCAGAAACTGACAACTCCCCTTCTTGAATCAGTGGAAGGGAGAGAATGACCGTAGAAAATATTTCATGATCAATCTTCACGAAAGAAGGTTGCCTCGGCGGGAGTTGAACCTGCGACCTCCTGTCTCCAGTCAGACAGTGCATCCAACTGAGCCACCGAGGCCGGCCATAATGTTATTGTATTTTATCATTAATGGTTCTTGCTTTTCTGTTGATAGCTGATTCTGATTACTGGCGAAAGATTCTGTCTCTCTCACACACATATACGCCCCTTTGCATAATATGCATTTTAGGTGGACATTTAAACTGCATAAAATGTACTAAGTGCCCTGTCGTTCACCTGTAGCCGACAACTGTCGTTCTTGAAAATTACTTAAAATGTATTCTTTCTCCATACAAATGTTCATAACCATAAAGACACGGCTAGGGTTGTGGACGGAAGGACTTGGGGGATATGGTTTAGGGATGAAACGACTAGGAGGAAATGGTATGGGGGTGGGGGAACAACTAAGGGTGAAAAATAGAGGAAAAATGACCAGGGGTAAATGTCTTGGGGCAGGGGGGGGGGGGGGGGGGCAGGAAATGTGTTGTTACCATATGTTTAGTAAGCTGAATACTAACACAGAAAGTAAGTAGAGCATGTTCAAACCAGAAAATTCTCTTTCCCTGAGACCTCTATCACCAGATGCAAAAACACTTATCACTGTGCTACCATGATCTTAATCCATAGGATGGTGTACTGTATTAACATGATCCTTGCCAATGATGCCAATGAAATTTTGGAGAAAAACAAAGTCTCATCCTAATGGGTATCATAGACCTCCAACTGCAATAACCACTCTTATTTAACAAGCATAATGCCCCATTCAAATAGAAAGAACATTGCTCAAGAGTACATGCCTAAATAAAGCTTGTTAGTAAGACACTTGTCATATATACATTCCTGTAGTAAAACAGTGCACATTGAAATCAGTCATGCATCTGAATGCAGCTTTGTTTACTTTTCCACTTCCGGTTACAGGTGTATACCCCACCCATTATTTTATGACAGGCGTTCAACATCCGATACAGTCAAAATAAGTTTTTTATGAGTTGGAGACGATGTAGAATAATTTAGGGCACTGAATAAGTTTTCAATTGCATATTTTTTCAATCCCATAAAAAGTCAAATAGAACTTTGTCAATTTTTTACCTCCGTTTTAGTTATCCGATGTTTCGCTAACTTTACAACAGCGAAATTTCCTTTGCCAATCGTCCTTTCAATATCATAAAATCCGACCCGTACTTGTCCCTTAGACCTCTCCGCCATGACCATTGTTTATCAGGGAGGTCTCCTGAACCTATATTTCCACAGAAAATCACAGAACTCCACTAAATTCCTTCCTCTTTTCACTCTTTTCAGCATTCTGTGTGTTACATGCTAGTAAAGCGCCTGTCGTGACGTCACCGATTACGCCAGTCAGTAAGTAAAGCTAGTCCCTACTATTGAGGTTAGTCTCGTATCTGCTCGTTGCTAAGGCTGACATGTGTACTGACGTAATTTGACGCACGTTGCTGAGAAACATTTACTACTTTATTCAATTGATACAATCTTCTCAATCATGTTAGTAGGTAAAAAAAAAGTACACGAAATCAATTAATGCAGCCTCAACTCTGAGCTACTGGATTCTGGCAATATTATTTATAAATGCTGTAAAACGAAAGTAGACGTTTTGATCGATCGCAACGTGAGAAAATGTACCTTGTGAAATCTTGTAACATTTACACACAGCGAAGACTCAACTCAGCCTGTGCAGCTGCACTGAATTCACACAAAACTGATCTGCACAAGCAAAATTTTCCAATCTGCAGTAGATCTATGTAAACCCTGGTCAGACTGCAAATGCACAGACAATCCGCATATGTCATAGGCCTACAGGCCTAGGCTATGCGGTGGACCTTTTTTTTTTCTCATGTAATTGCAAAAGATATCTGACAACAAATTTTGAAGAGACGTTACCTTGTTCCATAAAATAATTGGCCATGTTTCCTTGTCCCTTACACTTATTATTTTATTTTATTTTTTTTTTTTTTTTAATTTTTATTTATTATTATTATTGTTTTTTTGTTTTTTGTTGTTGTTTTTTTGTTTTTTGTTGTTGTTGTTTGTTTGTTTGTTGTTGTTTTTTTGTGTTTTTTTTTTTTTTTTTTTTTTTTTTTGTTTTTTGTTTGTTTGTTTTTGCAAACTTTCCTCCCCTCTTCCCTAAGAATGAAAAAAAAAACTAAGGAAACATCTACGTTTGTTCCTCAAAATAATTCCGACTGTTCCCTTCTTGTATCGAAACAAATAGCCATATTCCCTTCTCGGAGGCAGAGCTCGGAGGGCCCAAAAGCGATCTCAGCAATTAGTCATATGCAAATGTCTAGATCAGCCTGCATACCTCCTACATTATAGTCTGCCACGTAGGGCCTATATTTATAGCCTATGCCACGCTTTATTATTATTATTATTATTGTTATTATTATCCTGAGTGGAGGGGGAGTGGGGTCCACTTGAAGGCTCACTGGTTACTCATGTACATCTAATAGGTCTACCTTAGATTTTTTTTCTTTTAAATATATCCCTTTTTAAGGGAACTGGTCCTGAAAATGTACCCTTTTCGAGCGGCCACTATATTTAAAACCATAACCAGTTTTCATAAAAGCATGTCCTTTTCGCAGTTTCGCGATTAGCATCAACTGAATGATCTGAGTGGCACTTTCACACTGGGAACCTCAGATTTCCGGACGCACAAACGTACCTAGTCTACCAAGTGCCCCAACCCCACCTCACCAACCTCGGGATCATTTTAAAATCAAGTACCAAGTAAGTATATATTACACACCGGCAAAAAAAGGCAGACAAAAAATGTTTGTTTTATATGTAAATAGTTTTTTTTAGCAATACGACTGTACATTCCAAGAACGAACGAAGTTGCTTAAATTTTAAAATAAGTTATTGCAGAATAAACCAGCTGTGTGCCCATATTTCTTTGTTCTGTTATCCCCGCTGTCATATAAACAATACTAGACTGTTAGGCATACTTTTTGTCATCCGTCAGACTGATACTGTGATCATCCAAAATATGGGTTGCTCAAGCTAAGTGGATTGAAATCGGTTCAACATAGGGGTTAGTGAAGACCAAATCGGTTCAACCGTTATCAAAGTATGAGTTAATTCAGCAGAGGACAAATTGATATATATATTTTTTTATCATTCCCCCCCCCCTTCCCCCCCCCCACCCCCCCGAAACAGAAAATAGGCTTTGACATTTTATGCAAATTGCTCGTGGGGTTGGAGGGGTGGGGGCGGGGGGTGGGGGTGGGGGTGGGGGGCTTTATAAGACATGTGCAATTTGCGTGTATCCTTTCTTGTTTTCTGGGAAAAACAAGAAACATATTTCAAAATGTCATCTGCTGAATTTTTTACCAAGCATGTTAAGTGTTAACATTAAGTTTATGTGTTCTGTCTCACAAACACATTTTAAGCTTAAAAATCATCACTGTGTAGGCTAAATCATCAGATGTAAATCTGGAGAATGCAATTCTGTAAAAACAAATAATTTAAGGAAATGTGTTTTTCAAATGTTGACTGCTTTTATTTATATAGTTAACAAGTTAAAATTTATGCACTAACCTCAGAACCTCTGATGTCCCGTGCTAAATTAGTCTCCGCTCCTTCATTTATTTGGAATTCCGGCAAATCCATTAATTCGCCACTTTGTATAGTGAAAATCTGGAATCGGTAAGTGTGTGTGCGTGCGTGCGTGTGTGATGAAAATCTGGAGTCGGCGGAGAGAGGGGCGGGGCGGGCCCAGAAATTATTAGAAAGCCTCACATGAAGAGATTAAATTGTGGTTTTCTAACCCAGAAAAGTTTGTCAAATCCAAATCAAACCAAACCAAACAACAACAACAAAAATGTTTCACATTTACATTTTTATAAGATTGTTTAGTAAGCATCCATTTGAAGATATTCATGTAGGTTTATTACATTGTGTGAGTGAGTAAGCTAATCACAGTTTTAAGCTGAAGTTCCTCAGATTGAAGTATTACCTGACGAACCAGAGACTTAGATGTCAGGTTTACTTGACGAGTAGTTTAAATTTAACCACTATACCACATTCACATTAGGCTTAGTGGTGATTTCTATGTTGTTCATAGTTGTTTGTTTTTTTTTTGTTTTTTTTTTTTTTGTTGTTGTTGTTTTTGTTTTGTTTGTTTTTCTTTTTTTATTCTGTTTTTTTTTTTTTTTTTTTTTTTTTTTTTTTTACTCATTTCGATTAATCTTATACATTGAGTATGCGTTCTTTCCCCCACAAAATGAACAGTAGTCATCCAGGGCCCAGTTTTTCAAAGCGCCGTTAGCTTAACGAGCTCGTTAAGGGTCATTTCGTTAAATGTTTTAGCGGATTCATTATACAACATTCTGATATATTTTGCTGAAAAAAAATGTGAGTAGCTTTTGCAAAAGCTACTCACATTTTTTTCAGCAAAAAAGTTCAGCATATTTGCGTATCACTCGATGTAAATTTTAACGAATCGTTAACTAACGACATCGTTAGCTTTGAACAACTGGGCCCAGGAGACTTTATTACATATGAAATCATTTAGTGTTTCTAAACTTGACTTATTTAAGGGGGAATGATACGCTTTCGGCGGAGACAACTGTCAGAATTTATTTGCAGCCCCCCCCCCCCCCCCCTTCCTTCTGAAAATGGGTCTACTCTAAAAGGAAAGAATTTGCTCCCAGTAGGGAGCAAATCCTTTCCCTTGGAGTAGACCCCTTCAGAAGGAATATGGTACTCAGAAGAGCAAACAGGATGTCATAAAAACTTTGTCTCCCTTTAGAAATGGAGATAAAAAAGTGTATCCAGTCCCCTTAAACTGAGACTCATAAGCATTTACTAAATTGCAATAAGCATGACTTTATGTAGGTCTGTGTGCAATATGTTGCACTTTGCAGTGCAGTATTGATTTATACTGGTATGTAGGTTAGAAGAAAGTCATTAAGAAGTCCTTAACGATTAGCATGCTGTGTAAAAATTTCAGTATACGACACATTAAAGTGTCTTTCTTATTTTTTTCCCCAAGAGACAGGATTTGACATTTCATGCAATGGAAGAGAATTTGCATGAAATGTCAAATATTGTTTACTTGGAAAAAATAAGAAAAATGTAATTAATTTGCTGAATTTAGCACAGACAGTGGCAAAGGTTATTGCCGCTTGTTAAAATCAAAGTACTAAGAGTACATGTGCACAGCTGTCAAAATACTGAAGATTAAGTGTATATGTTATGTTACAGATGTAAAATTGGGGGTTCGAAACTTGAGGCTCTGTATTTGAAGGCAAAGTTTTTAACGAACAGAAATTTTGCTTCTCATATATGCACTGAATAGGTTCATCAGGATAGAATATTGCATTAATCCAAAGAATTCTTTTGATCATATCCAAAGAAGAACTTTCACTAGTTTCGGTTCTCATCGAGAACCGTCATCAGACTGTGACCTTGACATCGTGATGTCACGGGACTTGGACTGCTTTCCATTAGACTGGTTACTAGTGGTAAACTAAGGCCTATAGATGTTGTTCAGGTTGTATGTCCCCTGGTCCCGGTTCATGACGTGTGGAGACTGGCTGAGAATAGTCTGGAAACCCCCAAAAGGGTAATTGGTAAACAGCGCAGACTCAGATCAGATGCCACAGATCCCGGCGTCTGATCAGGGTCTAGACTGTTTGTATTAAACACAGAAATGTGCATGAAACATAGTAATAATAAACACTAACCAGATACCCTGCTATTGGAAATAGACCGGACCAAATTTGTGTTAGAAGAGTCCATTCGGCGTAGATGGGTTAATAATATGTTCTATAAAGAGATTCTTAGGAAACAAGGAACCCACAAATGAAATAAAATCAGCAGAGTCGGTTTTGTTGTGTCTGTTCATTGCAATAATGGATTATGTGCCCTATGGACCCCAGCTGAGCAGAATTCTGTTTTAAGTATAACGAAAACAGGCTTCAGGACGTACAAAAGTCAGAGGTCATTTTTTTTTTTAATCTAATTTTTATGCTTATATGTTTTATTTTAAAGTAGTTTCTGTAGCCAATATAAAATGAATAAAATAATATATGTCGCTGTGCAAAATTTTACGGCTGCGCCCCAGAAAGAGGTGATTCACAAGATCACGATATGACTAGTTGCTTTTCATCACGAAAACATGCCTATATAATTTTGACCCCCTTAAACCCCACTTTTATATAGTAAAACTGGGGTTTGCAGGGGTATACATTATTTTTCTTATTTCTGCTCAAAACATAGATTGTGGGTACTCGTTAGCACCGCCTCGGCGAGGCGGTTCTAACGAGTACCCACAATCTATGTTTTGAGCAGAAATATGAAAAATATCACAGTTTTTTATCTGAAATTTTTTTAATTTTTGGAGGAGAAATTTTCTATATATTTGAATAGGTGTGTTTTCGTAATGTTTTTTTGTTTTGTTTTGTTTTGTTTTTTTAGAAAAAGAATAATCTGTCTTTCTTTCTTTATACCGGAGAGTTATCAGATGCCTAGGCCATCCAAAAAAATAAAAATAAATAAAATAAATAAATAAATAAATAATAATATAGTCCACTGTTTTCCTCTAGGCGAAACAGGCACTGGGGCCCTGATAAGATGATGTATGTTTTCTGGCTTACGTCGACCATCCCTTTTTCGCATATACACAAATATTTACGTTACAGGTTCACTATTTATACCGTATAAGTTAGAACACACACTCACGAAAAAAAAAAAAAAAAAAAAAAAAACTTGTATCGGCCGCGCCGTGTGAAAATGAGCAAGGCTTCGGGACATATGCGGATATCTAAAACCCAGATAAGCATAAATATATGCACAGCCTGATCAGATCAGGCTTACAGAATCATTGGATACGGTCTGTTATTTCGACAATCGCCGAAAAAAAAAAAAAAAAAAAACACAAACAACTGGCTATATAATATGTATACATATATATTTCCCGGAAGACATTTTCATTAGGCGTGTCTCTGTTAACCACTACCAATCTCCGGGCAAATTCAGCAAACGACAAATTAATGATATTTTTCTCATTTTTCCCAGAAAACAGGATTTCATGCAAATTGTCTTCATTGAACAATTTGCATGACATGTCAAACCCTGTTTTCTGGGAGAAAAAAAATAAGAAAACTATTTCAATATGTCGTCTGCTTACCAAGAATGCTAAATGTTAATGCAAAATTGTTCTTTAATTTTTCTGCGTTACAAATAAACAATGCATTTTATTTGGTCTATGGTGTGTAATTACTGTCAAGTTCATCTCATCATGTTTTTTGTTGTTGTTTTTTTTCACAGCAAAGGAACTGGACTATAGAAAATCTACATTAAAAGCACTTTGCAAAATTCTAGCTGATTTTTTTTTTTTCATTATTTTTCATATATATTTGACATATTTCACATGACCTGTCAAGCCTTAATTGCTCTGAAAAATAAAATAAATAAGAATGCTGTCTGTTGCAGTTGTGATTAGCGCTTTAATAATTAAAAATGTAGCCAATACGTTTTCTATTTTTGACATTTTATTTTTCAACATTTTGCGCCAATATGACATCAACGTAAAATTGTAGAAATGTAGACAATTTGAAACTTTAGTGCATCTGGAAGTATTATGTCTCGCTACACAGAAGAGATATTATTTTGTCGCGATCGTCTGTTTGCTTGCCCGTCTGTCCGCCAACATATTAAACTCTACTGCAGAAATATTTCTCACCCATCATATTTGTACATGGGTATTCTTCGAGGGAGAATCTGGCAATATTATAGGGATCAAACATGATTCTTCATGCATTAACATTCGCAAGGTCCCGTGGGAGGTGTTGAAAACCGAGGCCGAAGGCCGCGGTTTTCAACACCTCCCAAGGGACCTGGCGAATGTTAATGCATTGAAAAACCATGTTCGATCGCTATTATTGCATAAAACTGAAAACATTTGCTACATTTCGCGTTATTTCTTGCACTATTTTGTTTCACCTTTTCACCGATGTCTCGCGAATGTAATTTCCACTGATTATGCTCGTTCTAGGGCCAGGCAGTACACATGTCGTAACGGCAGCAAATCTGTGGCCCCGGTACGAGCAAATTGAAAGTTGCGTAGCCGTGCATTTTTAACAGCGCGTGAATTGCCTTAATACACGGCTTTTCGCCGGTTAATGCACGGCTGTTAATAACGTGCGACACTGCTTTTTATGCAATAACTATATTTACCGTATAAAAGGTTACACGAGGAGAACGTCTTTGACCATTACAATTCAGTAGACTACTACTTATTGACCGGCACGGGAATTTTTACCTGTTACATTGAAAATTTATCAAACTTTAGTATACCCTTGTAACGGCCTTGTCCCATGTCTCTATGTAAACATGAACAAAATTTGCGCCGGTACTTAGACGTTTACGTCTAAATATTTTGTCTTGTCAAACAGTTATGTACCTTAACTTTTTCAGCGCCTACTTTCAGACTATATTTGTATCTGTATCTGTGCTTCTTGGAGACGACAATTGCACTTGATCACTATGTCTCTGTGGCGGTAGAAAAGGGAAAGAAGGAAATATAGGATATACAGAAATCAGCAGATAGAAAGGAAGAAAATAGAAAGTTTTCAACCTGTTTTCAGATCTTTATTGGGTATCAGACCAATCAAGCTACAGAAGCTGCCACTGGGTACGGTCACCCAACCGGCACAGCTCCAAAAACTCTCCGACCTTATTGGCAGGCTGGCCCTACCAAACTTAAAATTGAAGGTTACCAAGCCAGGTGCCTCCACTACAATGGCGGGTAAAGAATTCCAAGCTGGGATAGTACGTGGGAAGAAGTTATATTTGAAGGCATCGCATTTGGATGGATATTGTCTGTACCTCTTCGTGTGATTGGGTCTGGTCCTTGTGTTGGCTGGTGTGAGATAAGCTGAGGCTTGAATATCCACTAAGTCATTGATGACCTTGAAGAGTAGGGTCAGTTGGATTTTGACTCTCCTGGATTCTAGGCATTCCCAGTCTAACTCATGTAGCATATCTGTGACACTACTGGTGTTATGGAAGCTGTCAGTAGCATATCCCGCTGCTCGTCTCTGCACCATTTCCAGTTTATGTTTCCCAGTGGCTGTGTACGGACTCCAGGTTGAAGCGCAGTTCTCTGGGTTGGACCGGACAATGCTACTGTAGGCTGCTGTCTTGGTGTCACTGTTGTTGACGCGAAAGTTTCTTCGCAGAAAACCAAGCATGTTGTTAGCCTTCTTGACTGTTTGATCAATGTGGCTATTCCAGGACATGTTACCGGATAGCTCCACGCCTAGGTACTTAGCTGTACTGACTGCCCCTAGCTCTTGTCCTTTCAGGCTGTAATTAAATGTCACAGGTTTCTTTGCTCGTGATCCTCTCAGTACGTTTCACTAGTCGGGATAGAAGGACATTCCCCAGGTTTGTTCCCGCTGTGCCAACTTGTCTAGATCGTGCTGGAGTTCCTGGCAGTCCTGGAAGGACGAGACATTCCGGTACACTATACAGTCTTCCGCAAACAATCTGGTTTTGGATACTACGCAGTTGGGCAAGTCATTTATGAAGAGTAGAAAGAAAAGCGATCCTAGCACGGTACCCTGAGTTACTCCACTTATAACGTACCTTGTCTGACGTCGCTTCGTCTACTGCCACTTGCTGGAACCTGGATGAGAGGAAGGACTTGATCCAGTTGTGTGTTGCGCCACGGATTCCATGATAGTCTAGTTTTCCAAGAAGGCGTCGATGTGGAACGTGATCGAACGGCTTCGAGAAGTCGAGGATGATTAGATTGGTCTGTTGGTTCTTGTCGATGGATTGGGCAAGCTCATGGCAAAGTGTCATCAACTGTATCTTACAACTTTGACGTACTCTGAAGCTGACAGTCTCTCAGAATAATGTAGTTCTCCAGATAGTCCATCATGCTGCTGACAAGGATGTGTTCTTGGAGTTTGCAACATAAGCTTGTTAAACTGACCGGTCTGTAGTTGCTGGCTTTGAATCTGTCACCCTTTTTGAAGATACGTAGCAGTCACATTTGGCAATCTTCAGGGACTTCTCCAAGGGTGGACGTCATCTGGAAGATGATAGTGAGGATTCGTACCAAGTCTTCTGCCAGGTCACGGAGAATACGAGCTCGGATCATATCTGGACCCGATGCTTTACCAGGTTGATGCTTGATCTTTTTGAGTAATTTCAAGACCCCATCCTTGTTTATGTCGATATCTGACATTGATGGATATGGCTGGCCCTCTAGTCGTGGAATATTTCCATCATCTACTCGGGTAAAGGTAGATTCATACTGCCTGTTAAGTATGTTTGATTTGTCCAGTGGGTCGGCATGCCATCTGCTTTTTTGTTTGTTGTTGTTTTTGCTTTTTTTTTTAACAAACTATCGATTGGAAAGAAGTTTATGTGTAAAATGAAAGACTGAATGTCAAACAGCGTAGATTCTGATGAGACGGCTCATTATGAGCCGTCTCATCTGGATCTACGCTGTTTGCAAAAACCTATTATTATCGCATGTGGCCGTTAAAGAGTTAAATATTGGGACAGGGAAAAGCAACATTCATGAGAATTTTATCAGAAATGGAAGAGTTTCACCAATTATTTATTTTGATACTTTGATCAAAAGCAGACGAATAATAAGGCAGGTATTGGGATTGGAAGATTTCAAAATTATCTTTGTGGGTGCCGCCATTTTGAATATTTAATGAGAATTCATGATGTCATAAAACCCAAATTAAACATGCGAGACGTAAATAAATACAATGAACCCTCGTTATAACAACAGTCGCCTCAAATGAGGCAATTCTAACAAATATCCAAAACATATGTTCTTTAAACTATTAAATACAATATTCTTGCATAATTTGTGACTAATTGTTACCTCTTAAGTGAAGGTTTCGTGACAGTTAAATTGTCATTATAACGAATTTTGTCGTTGTATCGAATGTCGATATAAAGAAGACTGTCTGTAATATATGCAAGAAAACTTTACCTCTATATTTGTGTATATAGTTTCCTCCCTAGATTTCTTATTGGTTTTGCTTGAAAATCACACTGTTTCTGTCAGATAGAAGATTTTATTTAATACTTTGATTTTTTAGAACCTCAGTAAATATTCAAAATGGCGACACCTTTCACAACAGTTTTAAATCTTTCAATGTCAGTAACTTCTTAAGATTTGTCCGATTTTGATTACATTTGCATCAAAATGCACGATTTATCAAGATCTTTCATGTCAGATACATTCTTCAGCAATCTTGATTTTTTTCCTTTATCTCCTTAAAGGCTCCATATTCCTCAAAATAGGCATTTTTTATCCAAGAAAATTTTAATTTATTAATATATATATAATGTATCAATACGATCATAAAATGTAGCATCTGACAGCCTGTAGAATTTCAGTTAGTCTCTTGTTTTTTTGAACTGGATCAAAAATGAAATGACTTTTAATTGTATCTCTGAATTAATGTTTGCTACAGCAACATTAATTCAGAGACACGATAAAAAATCATTTCATTTCAAGAACGAGAGACTAACTGAAATTTTACAGGCTATCAGGTATTGTATTAATACCATGTATCAATTTATTAAACCTTTCTTGGCTAATAAAATGTCTGTTTTTGAGGAATATGGAACCTTCCTTGAGCAACGCTGTTTCCCCCTTTATTGTTTATGTGTCTGAAAATTGCTGGGGAAGTGGCAAACAGTGTAGACCCTGATCAGATGCCGCGATCTGTGGCGTCTCATCTGGGTCTACACTGTAATAGCACATGGCTTTCTGTCCTAACAGGATTTTTACGATAATCTCTTATCAATGATATTTAAAAGTAAACAAATTAATGCCAAAATGTTACCGGAATATTATTTTGTTGCAGTACTAAGAAGTATTTAATCTTCATCAGTTTATGGGCAAATTCAGCAGACGACAAATGATGATAGTTTTCTTATTTTTCCCAGAAAACAGGATTTGACATATCATGCAATTTGTCTCCTATGGAGACAATTTGCATGAAATGTCAAAGCCTGTTTCCAGGGAAAAATAAGAAAAATATTGTCGTCTGCTGAATGTTTTACACAGCATGTTAAGCGTTAAGCAGAAGATGCATGCGTGATATTATCTGCCTTGCATGTTCTGGGGATATGTAACGTGACGTATAATTGGAATCGTGATTCTTAAGCGTCAAATCTTATTTCTGAGAAATAACAACTTTGTGACCTTCAGCACTCACCTGGCAAAATTAACAGGGGACAAACTGATGTTTCTCTTATTTTCCCAGAAAATAGGGATTGATATTTGATGAAAACTGGAGTGGGTAAAATAAGAATTTGTTTTTGACTGTCATTTACTGTTACGTATTTAACACATTTATGTTTGGCGTCCCGTAGACATTGGCAAACAGTGTAGACCCGGATCAGATGTCACAGAACGCGGCGACTGATCAGGGTCTATACTGTTTGCATTAAACTCAAGATTTTTTTTACAGTATGATAATAATGAAAACTGACCAGACACCCTTTAAATTGGAAATGGATCGGTCCAAAGAGTTAGTCCACTCGGCATACAGATTGGGTTAATTAAATCGAGCCTCTTAGAAAGATGGAAACTCGAGATTATTTCCTTACAAGGAGATTTTCATCCAGTTATGTTATGGAACAAACGAAGTTTTGTCGACCCAACAAATCATGTGTAACGTGAGAAAGTGGCCCTTAGCCGTATGCAAACAGCGAAGACCCAGCTCAGCCTATGACTCCTTGCAGTCTCATAATGACCGTCTCTGTTCGTCGATATATTCTGTAGTATTAATCGGTTCTTTGTGTGGGGGTGAGCGGGGCGGGGGCGGGGGCATCAAAGGCCCTGATCAGAGGACACGAATGCGCAAGCTGATCTGGCCCTTCGATGCCCGCATATGCAATAAGGCACTATTTCTCACGCTGCGTCACAAATGCAAATCCAGTTACGACATGAAACTATTTTGAAAAGGTGTAATGCCAGTTTCTCATTTCTTGCACTTCCGTCTCTCAGTAGGCTTCGATAAATAGTTTTCCTGTGGCATTTTGCCATGCTTAATATGGTAACGAACTCGAAGTCATTTTGGTGCGCCGAGTTCGCGTGTTAAGTCTACAAATAATGACGATAATTGAGCCAGAACATCAGAAAACCTATTTTAAGACATGTGCGCCCAGCGAAGACTCAGGTCAGCCTGCACGTTCGCAAAGTCTGATCAGAATCTTCACTGGGCGCATTTTAGATAGTCAATTATACAAAGATTCTTTACGTGAAAACACGCCTATTCAAATAAATAGAAAATTTCACCTCCAAAAATTGAAAAATTTCAGATAAAAAACTCTGATATTTTTCATATTTCTGCTCAAAACATAGGTTGTGGGTACTTGTTAGAACCGCCTCGGCGAGGCGGTTCTAACGAGTACCCACAATCTATGTACTTGAGCAGAAATAAGAAAAATAATGAATACCCCTGCCTGTAAACCCTCCGAGTGTAAACCCCAGTTTTACTGTATAAAAGTGGGGTTTACGGGGTTCAAAATTATATAGGTATGTTTTCGCGATGACGCGGACAACAAAGACTCTGATCAGATTGCGAGGATGCACAGGCTGATTTGAGTCTTCGTTGGGCGCATAGGCTTACGTCAGAAGGTATGTTTTCTCACGTTGCGACTCAACTGCCAGTTCTTGGTGAAAGAAACATTAAAGTTAACGTCATTATGGGCCCACTGCGAGAAGATCAACGTTTCCTATACCGCCAATAGACTGTGAACAGACATACAGACCAGCCTGTGTATCCGCAGTCTTGGTTAGGATCTGCACAATTTACCATGTTCATTTTCGGTCTCACACGTTCTTTGTAGTGTGTATTTGAACAGTGAAAAGCCAAGCAACCCTACCCCAATGAAGGCTGTCCTGACCTTCAGCCTCTGTATGGGAAAATTACTGTTTTTTGTTCCCTATATGATTATGTAAATAGTAGCAACTCTGAGAGTTGCGGCAATCTTCCTACTGACATTTAACCTTTAATCTGATAAATTCGGTATCAGCAGACGACATTTTAGTTTTCGTGGAAACAGGGGCGGACATTCAAATTGTTTCTGAAGTCGACACTCAACGATACGGCAAGTCTTCTTTTCAAAAAGAAAATAAAAATAAAATAAAATAAACATCACGTGTTTGTCGTCTTCTGATATTTTCAGCAGCATGCTATATATATTTTTTTTTCGTTTGTTACATTGTTTCTGTCCTTCTTTCTTAGTAATTATTTTCTGTCGTTTGGAACTCTTTCCTTGATTATTCATTTGTTAGTACATTTTGATGCATCTGTATATGCTCCTATGTGAGCCGAAAATTCGTAATAAATATCTTGTATCTTGTATCTTGTATCTTGTATAAAGTTAACGCTTAGCACTCTGGTTAAAATTTTCAGCAGAAGACATTGAAATATTTTTCTTATTTTTCCCAATAAACCGGGTTTGACATTTCATGCAAATAGTCTACATGGAGAGAATTTGCATGAAATGTCAAATCCTGTTTTGGGGGGAAAAATAAGAAAAATATCACCAATTTGACATCTACTGAATAAGCCCAAAGAGTGGTAAAGGTTAAACGAGTAGCGAATTGAACAGAAATACAGCACAAATTGAACGGTGTCTCCGAAAACACTCGTGTGTGACATCGAGCGGATCTATAGTGCCTTTGAGCATGTGCAAAATCTGCTGTGCATGCGCAATGTTTCATCCGGGCATCTGCTCTCCTTTGATATAGTCTATAGTATCTAATGTCTCTGGCAGCGTGATCTGGCAGCGCATCCGCACAGGCTGATCTGGGCCTTCGCTGTCCGCACATGCCCATGGCGTAGCCCATATACAAAATAGATTTTTCCTGATTTTTTCACGAAACCATCTTATGTGACAGTCGGTATCACAAAACACGTTTTTTTTTTTTTTTTGTTTTTTTTTTGTTTTTAAACAGAAAAATAACATATTAGGTGAGAAATAAGACAAAACATCAATATCATGCAGGTAAAAAATGTGTCTGATATAGGACTTTGCATGTATGTAATTGCTGTGTTTACCTTAGGTATTCGGACAGAGCAAAACGTGTTGACCCAGATCAGATGCAACAGAAAGCGGTGTCTGATCAGGGTCTACACCTTTGCCGGCATCTGATTAGGTCTATTCTATTTGCCACTCATCAGTGTGTAAAAATTTCAGCGGATGGCATTTTCAGGGCCCAGTTGTTCAAAGCTAACGACGTCTTTAGTTAACGATTCCTTAAAATTTTAATTGAGTGATACGCAAATATGCTGAAATTTTTTGCTGAAAAAATGTGAGTAGCTTTTGCAGTGAAATTTTTTGCTGAAAAAAATGTGAGTAGCTTTTGCAGTGCAAAAGCTACTCACATTTTTTCAGCAAAAAATTTCTGAAAAAAAAATGTGAGTGGCTTTTGCAGTGCAAAAGCTACTCACATTTTTTCAGCAAAAAATTTCAAAATATTGTATATTGAATCCGCTTAAACAGTTAACGAAATGACCCTTAACGAGCTCGTTAAGCTAACGACGCTTTGAACAACTGGGCCCAGATATTTTTCTCATTTTTTCCAGGACAACAGGCTTTGTCCTTTCATGCAAATTGTCCTTTTACAAGACAATTAACATGACTGCATGCTCATTACAAAATTAATAGGCAATAAATTTGTCATAGTTTCCTGTAGAAAATAAGGCATTCCTGGATATCTTCAATATCTTCATTTCGGAAAATAAGATTTGTTTACACGTGTTTTTGCTTGTTTTGTTTGTTGTTTGTTTGTTGTTGTTGTTGTTTTTTTTTTTTGGTTGTTGTTGTTGTTGTTGTTGTTTTTTTTGTTTTGTTTTTTTTTTGTAGTTTTTTTTTTCTTTCTTATTAACTGTCAGAATTTGATTGAAATGTCAACCCTTATTTTTTACAATATACAACTTGGGATTGGTTTGTCGTCTACTGGTATGTAAGTCCATCAGGTTAAAGGTTAATTTTGGTATTTTGCTGGTTAACGTTTATAATTAGCTCTTTGGGTAGACACAAAACAGTCAATTTGCATGGAATGTCAAATCCTGTTTTCCGGGAAAAAAATAGTCAGTTTGTCGTTTGCTAAATTTGCCCAGAGGGTGGTAAAGGTTAACGTCAACTCGATTTTCAGACTTTGATCCACGGATGAGTTAGAGAACCCTTACCTGGGGAGGGCTGTGTTCTGTTGTTGTGGCCTTTCTTGGGTATCTCCGTTATTTACTTTTGTCTGTACTTTATCACTCTCTTGGCTAATTCGGCAGACGACAAATATTTTTTCTTATTTTCCCAGAAAACAGGATTTGCTATTTCACGCAAAAATCTCCAGTGGAAATGGAAAAAAAAAAAAAAAAAAAAAAAAAGAGAAAAAGAGAGAAATATCGTCTGCTGAAAATTTTACACAGGTGTTTCAGGCGTACTCTGATCAGAGCGATGCAGAAGAAAACGAACCTAGAATGGGCAGCGCCATGCGAAAACGTACCTTCGAGCATGCGCAAGATATGCAGATTCATATTATCATGGCCTGCACATGCGCGAGGTTACATCCGGACCTTTGCTGTCCATTGAAACATTCTGAAGTATCCGATGATTCTGGCAGCGGACAGCGAAGGCCCTGATCAGAATGCACGGATGCGTTGAAGCGTTAAACAATGTTTCCTTTTTCCTTTATTTTATTTTATTTTTTTTTATTTCTTCTGCACCACATGTTTATCTGGCTAAAATTTTCAGCCGACGACATATCAAAATGGGTTTTTTCTTTCCTATTTTTCCAGAAAATAGGATTTTGAATTTCATACAAATTGGAGACAATTTATATGAAATGTCTAATCCTGTTTTCCTGAAAAAAAAAAAAAAAAAAAAAAAAAAAAAAAAAAACATCACCAATTTGTTGCTAACCGAATTAGCAAGAGAGTGGTAAAAGTTAAGCAAATGTTCCCTGGAATTATGCTCTATGGGGCCATCGTTTCTTTGCTCCTCAAACAGTTTTTTCGCCACACCCCCTTGTTCCCCACATCCTTTTGGGCCCTCTTTTGTACTTCCTTGCTTTCTTGGGCCACCCATATGTACTTAGCCAAGCGCCTTCGTATCTACATTAACAGATAAAATAGGTATACTTATGAATGGCCGGAGAGATTTCCAAGGCAAAAGCGGGATTCGAACTCAGGATCTCTATAGCCCTTGCAAATCAGGGCTCAGTTGTTCAAAGCACCGTTAGCTTAACGAGCTCGTGAGTGGCCAAAACGTTAACTGTTCTAGTAAGTACAATATTTAAATCACAGGTATTTTTGCTGAAAAAATGTGAGTAGCTTTTGCAAATGCAAAAGCTACTCACATTATTTTCAGCAAAATATTAGCGTATATGCCATTATCTAATGATCAAAGTTTAAATGATACGTCAACTAACGGCATCGCTAGTTTTGAACAACTGGGCCCTGGTGTGCTAACCGCAAGGCTATCAGCCCATGGAGAAATCGGAGACCTGCTGTAGAAGATGCAATATTCTGCAGATGTGAACAGCGAACTCCCAGACCACTGTGCGTACTCGTACAGCGAAGAGACCCTTATGCTACATGCGGACAACGAATGCCCAGATCAGCCTACGCATTCGCCTATCAGACCCGGGCATTCGTTTTGCGCTCGTAAACAAAATCAAAGGGGATATAGTATTATACATAAAATATAACGCCGATCTTTAAAAGAGAGAAGGAATCCTAGCAGTCTGCTTTGAGCCTTCACTGTTCACATTAGGGCCTTTTTCACGCTCTACGTCTTTTTAAGGTGATTGGATACACTTGGTGGAATTTACACCATTTCCGATACGGGAGACAACTTTTTTTGACATCCTATTTGTTTTACTGCAAGAGGGGTCTATTCCAAAACGAAAAAATGCACCCAACCCCGCCTTGGAGTAATAAAAAGGGGTCTACTTCAAAAGGAAAGAATTTCCTTTTAGAGTAGACCATTTTTCAAAAGGAGACAAAACAATTCTACAGAATTGTTTCCTCTGATAGTGCAGCCTTGTGCAACCTTTTATGCATACATACATTGTGATGGTGCGCAGACTGCTAGATCTTGGTTGTTCACACATGAAATTTTTTAGATCATAGCTATTCATACATGGTATTTTATTTTTACCCCTTTGCAGAACTAGCGTGTTCTGAGAGCGTATCTTTAGTTCTTGGCTGTTCATACATGGGATTTTTTTTTACCCATTGCAGACAGCGTCGTCTGAGAGTGTATCTTTAAATCTTGGCTGTTCATACACGGGACTTTATTTTACCCATTGCAGACAACGTCGTCTGAGAGTGTATCTTTAAATCTTGGCTGTTCATACACGGGACTTTATTTTACCCATTGCAGGCCTATCGTCTTCTGAGACTGTATCGTTAAATCTTAGCTGTTCACATATGTGATTTTATTTTACCCATTGCAGGCCTAGCGTCTTCTGACAGTGTATCTTTGGGCTTTAGCTGTTCACACATGGGATTTTATTTTTACCCATGGCACTGCAGACATAGTGTCTTCTGAGGCAGACCTAGCGTCTTGTGAGAGGGTAACTTGAGATCTTGGCTGTTCACACATGTGGTTTTATTTTTACCCATTGCAGGCCTAGCATCTTCTGAGAGTGTATCTACACACGGGATTTTGTTGTTACCCTCTGCAAGCCTAGCGTCCTCAAAGAGGGTATCTTTAGATCTTTAGATCTTGACTGTTCTGATTTTGTTGTTGCCCATTGCAGACCTAGCGTCCTATGAGAGTGTGCCTTTAGATCTTGGCTGTTCACACATGGGTTTTTATTTTTATCTATTGCAGGCATAGCGTTCTGTCAGGGTGTATCTTTAGATCTTGGCTGTTCACACGTTTTTTTTTTTGTTTTTTTTTATACCCATTGCAGGCATAGCATTCTATGAGGGTGTGTCTTCAAATCTTGGCCGTTAACACACGGATTCTTATTTTTACCCATTGCAGGCGTAGCGTCCTATGTGGGTGTATCTTTATCATATATTAACCCACTGCATGGTTGGCTAAACATTTCAGGAGATGTCGTCATTTTGATTTTTTTCCTATAAATCCCTGTTTTCCCAGAAATTTCGTGCACATTTTGCATCAAATATCAAAGCCTGTTTGCTGGGGAAAATAAGAAAAAATATTGTCAATTTGTCATCCCCTGAATTTGCCCAGTGAGCGGTGAAGGTTTAAAATGACTTGAACTGCGACTTGAGAAATTCTACCGTAGAACACGTGCACCCAGCGATGACTCGGATCAATCTGCGCATCCACGCAAGCCGATCAGTATACCCTGGGTTCTCAGTGGATAGCCTAGAATAGCGGGTTTCTACAGGCGGCCAGCGAATACCCGATCAAACTGCGCGTATGTGCAGGGTGATCTAAGTCCTCGCCGGACGCACATATATTAAGAAATATTTTCTCATGAAGTGGCTCAGCTATCGTCATATTTTCATTTTTCTACGTAACATGACAAAACATTTAATACCTCCTTTTAGGCTAACTCAAACAGCTGACGTTTTTAAATATTTTTATACTTTTCCTAGAAAATAAGATTTGATATTTGTCACCAGTTGAGCTTTTCATGTGACAAGCTGAATGAAATATCAAACCCTATTTTCTAGAAAAAATAATACAAGGACCAATCCCTTGTGATCGCTTGTCTTTTTCCTAAATTGACCTCCAGCGTGCAAAGCTTTACCCTTTACCAATCTATGGGCTACTTCAGAAGATGGGAAATTTATTTTTTTCTGTTTTCCCAGAAAATAGCTTTTGACATTTCATGCACTGGAGACAATTTGCATGAAATGTCAAAACCGGGTTTTCTGGAGAAAAATAAGGAAAATATTTTAAAATGTCGTCTGCTGAAATCTTTACCCAGAGTGCTAAGCGTTAAAGAAAACGTGTTTCCGAAACAGCATCCTGCCATCGATCCAGGAGAAACATAAACTTTTCATTTAAAGGTCAAAAGCCAGGAACAGAGAGATTTTCAAGGGGTTTGACGTCACTGAATATCGATATCGATCTGCAGACGAAACAATCAGCTGTTTCTCGTCTGATCAAGATGCATTGATGTGAATCGAATCGTGCAGCGCATGCTTAGTCAATTATTGTATGACGTCATAGCTGTTCTCGAGATCTATTGCAGAAATGTGATCCCCAGACATGACGCTGCTAATTCTACAAATTATCCGTCTTCTGTAGAGTCTGTTTTCGTCTGCTGAGGCCTTTATTGGTTTGTTTTGAATCTCAAACAACATTCGTCACTTGGGATATTTTTTCCCAGTATATAGATGTCGGTTGATGATGCTAATCAAATCATTGGCGTAGCCAGAACGGAATTATTTTACGCACACAAAGGAACAATCTTGAAATAATTCTCCCTTGTGTCGCTTCCAAGATAGTGGCTACTCTTAAGGAAAATAATTTGCTCCCAGATTTTGCTTTATGAGTAACCCCTATTTTAGAGCAAGTTCCTTCCTCGTGAGTATCCCCTACTTTGGAAGCAAATTCTTTACTTTATGAGTATATCGCCCCTGTTTTGGAAGCGATAAATACTTTTCTTTAAGAGCAGCGCCTATGGTGAAGAAGCCAAATATTTTGTTAGTTGATATCTCTTTATTGCAAATATTTGTCTTACGCATACTACATGTGACGCATATGCATAATGTGCGTAATTAGCGCCATGCCCATGCAACTAACCCGTAAAAGAGCCTATCACAACAACAGACTACATTCTTTTTTGTTGTTTTCTAATGTTAATCAATTGCTAGGTATACGTTAAAACATAAAATGTTAAGCCTGATTTCTTCCGTGAAAATGAAATGAAAATGTCTGCTTCAATTTTGAATGACCACGCCTTTAGGATTAGTAGCAAAATTGAGCTTTTCTGCTGCGTATTTATCGTGCACATGTTCATCGTGGTGAATATACATTTTGTTTTGCTTGCTTGTTTCAGTTGGAGTTTTACGGCCCAGTCAACACTGTTAAGGTCATGTCGAACCTGTCAACTAACCTGCTCATACGTTTCTTGGAAAGAAATGATTTCTATATAAATTTCCACGAAAGCCACGTTGCCAAGCTGAGATTCGAACTTCCGAAAGGTCATAAAATATCAATACAATGACTTCAGGCACTGAACTTTTGCTTCATTTTTTTATTTGATTTAAAATTCAAATAAAATTTGCATAAAAATATCTTAAAATACCCGCATTAAAGTAATATATAAATATGAAACTTATTTATTAATATCATAACTCACCAAACCTGAGACCTTCTTAAGCTGTCATACAGCTTCTGCCAGTCCTTTTTTTACATGACAGTTACGATCTTTTGGAAGGCAGTATTCAATTATTTGTCTGTTTTCTGTTTAGCTGTTAATCCAGCAGAGTGACTAGTATCTTTCATTTTAATAATTTAAAAACTATTTTAAACTGCAATTAAATCAGTTTAAGCAGCTCAAATGTAAACTCTGAATATCTAATATTGAAAGCACATTTACTTATTTGATCAAATTCTTGATCTGGAATGAAATTTTGAAGATAATGAAGATTTATTTTTTAAGAAAATCTTAGAGGAAACAATGACACCACAGCTATGATGTTCTTATAAGTGTTTGATCAGATACCATTAGCGATGTTTCAAGTGCAGAAGCTTTCAAGTAGGCATGTCCTCCCCGTCCTCCTTGACTTGGCTTCCACGTTGGCACATTCCGTCTATGTGGATACTACATTACGAAAACACGCCTATATAATTTTGACCCTCTTAAACCCCACTTTTATTTAGTAAAACTGGGGTTTACAGGGGTATACATTACTTTTCTTACTTCTGCTCAAAAACATAGATTGTGGGTACTCGTTAGAACCGCCTCGTCGAGGCGGTTCTAACGAGTACCCACAATCTATGTTTTGAGCAGAAATATGAAAAATATCAGAAATTTTTTATCTGAAATATTCAATTTTTGATGGTAAAATTTTCAGTATATTTGAATAGGCATGTTTTCGTAATGATTCTGTAACCTTTTTGGCACGGATCAAGGAGCATTTGGGCGATCAACCTAGTGCTGAAGTTGTCACTGAACCTCATACTGAGCTGCACGACAATGAGCTATATCAGTGAGCCATGGTAGTATTAGAAGTTCATTCTGATGTTTCATTTCAAATGTCGTTTAATCGGCAATTAAAGCTGATCTTAAACGGTTCAGTAGAGGAATAAGAGAATGATAGGATAGAGAAGAGACTGAAAAAGATGAAATGCAGTTTAAACCATATTTGCTTCAAATACAGCAGACCATTGTTATACCAAAAGCTGACTTAGCATTTTGATCCAGCTAAGCACCGAACCTTATCTAACATCATTAGAGTCGATGGTGATACAACAGTGTATAGAATAGAATATAGTAGAATAGAATATGATAGTTTATTCATCCAATTATGGGCCCTTTCGAGCTTACAATCAGCAACATTTACACAGAAGACATATTGATTAATATGATTCATTTACAATAAACATACATTCACAAATAATAAAAAGTATAAAGACAAAAACATTCTAAGTAATCAAACGTTCCATGGTGATGAAATATGGAGAGATGACTATGTTTCATAAATGAGGTATTACATATATATATATATATATATATATATATATATATATATATATATATATATATATATATATATATATATATATATATATATATATATATATATATATATATATATATATATATATATATATATATCTCAGACCGTGATAATCTTATTGATGCAAAATGGCATAACTCATGTGCTATTTGAATTCCTTTTCTCAAAACATGCATGTATAAATGAAGCTAAACAGTGAATAATTTTTTTATATCTTCTTGTATAAATAACCACTGAATTTTTTCTTGATTAGACACATTCAAACAAAAAATGAAGCTCATTTTCTACTTTCCCAGAACTGCATTTCTTAGATAGCCTGTCCTCGATTTAGGTTGGCTTAACAAATGAGAGCATCTGTATGACGATAAAATATTTGCACGTATGCTTCTTTCTAACACAAAACATTATATACAGACAGGTATCTTTACCCATTTATGCCTAACGTCACATAAAAGGGACATTGGCAAACAGTGTAGACCCACACTTGTCAGTATATTCCTTAGTGTATAAATGGGTTATAACTTAGCTCTATAGAATATGATTTACAACAGATGATTGATTTGATATATAATCAACCATTTGCCATTCCCAGAAAACTCAAACCCATGATCAGAAACGATGTTTTTACGTATATGGTGGTCATTTTTAAAGATGGTGGCCCTCTTGAAATGGGTGGTATTTTGATACAAAATATGAAAACCAGTACAGCAGAAAACTGAGCTATAACCAAAACGTTCAGGCACCTAAGAAACTTACTGATCCCGATTACACGAAAAACAAATGACTCAAATCAGAGAGCCATTTTGAAACTTGGCGGCAATCTTGAAAATGTCCGATTTTTAGGTGGCCCGAGAAAAGCTTTGAATTTTGACAATGTCGTGCACATATGGTGAAAATTTCCTACTGACCGCCCAGCTAGCATTCTTTATAAATCTACAGCGGGCCGTTATCGGCCCGTCAGCTACCCTAACGGGCCGATAACGGCCCGCTGTAGATTTATAAAGAATGCTTACTCGGCGTTGCAGGGTGGTTCCTATGTTACCTTTGTTTTGTCATTATTTGTTCCTCATCTCTCCTTGTTTTGGTGCCTTCAGAAGGCTGTGCTTCCTGATTGTGGCGTTTCCTGGGTATCATCACTTATAGGGTTGAGCGCAAGACTGGCGTAAGTCAGATGGTTGTTTTTCCCCAAACCTAATCTCCTCACCATGAAGGCGTTATGAAGATTACAACATTTCTTTCTGTAAACAATGAAAATTTAGGTTCCATTGCTCGTATGAACAATGGCGCCTAAATTTGCATTGTTTACAAAGGGGTCCAAGTTGCCCCTAAACAAGGGTTTCAAAAATATGTTTGAGTTACTATAGTCTTGCGCTCAACCCTCGACTTATACTTTTGTACAACCAAGCATCAAGTGAAGTATTTCCTCATATGTTTTCACTTAGGAGCTCCATTAATTAATTTAGTTCTAATATGACAGGTTGTATGGTACAAAGCTGTTTTTTTATTTAATCCGAGCATGCAAAAAAGCGCACGAAGATGGCTATTTTTTTATTTTTCATCAAGCTTCTCGTGCGAATATTTCGCAGTTACATAAGAAATGACACGTAACCTTATAAAAAACCTGCCCTCATATCAATCCACATGAAGAAAGATACAGTTTACCTTGAACCCCTTATCGTACATACCATAAATAATCGTACAGACAGGCCTGGGCTGTAGACCAGGATCAAACTAGCCCTCTTCATCATTTTGTTACCAGAGTTTCAGGCATTACATCAAGCAACAAGGTGGACGTATTCAAATTTTAGGATAAGTATGGTAAAGAATAATGGTGTCAGAATATTTTAGTAAATACGGTAACCGTTACCGTAGCTATTAACCCATTTATCCCGAGTGGACATTTCTACCTCAACTCTGTGAAAAGTCCATTTCCAGCAGAAGGGGTATCCAATTAGTTTTTATCATTACCATGTTTTATAGATATGCCTGTTTGTAATGCAAATAATGTAGACCCAGATCAGACGTCCCAGGATGAAGCGTCTGATCTGGGTATATTGTTTGCAAATATCCCCTTTAAGGGAAGCTAGGCAAAATGGGTTAAAATAGAGTCTGGACACAGTATTTCCTACAATAAAAGTAAAAAAGATTGCCTTTGGAAACAAAGAACACACTACAGATAGAAAATGGGAGTCTCGGTTCTATTGAGACTCTTCATGAGCAGTAATGAAGTTACGCACTCTAGCGTACACATGAGCAGAACTCCATTTTCAAAGATACCACAATGGGCCCAGTGACCCCAAAGGAAATGAAAATATAATCTGCACTATGGCGAAGTACGGGGACGGGGAATAGCATTTCCTACAGGACTGCATGTGCGCCCTGCGAAGCTTCAGATCAATCTGCTGATCAGAGTCTTCGCTGTTCGCTTGAATACGTTTTGGAGCCTAGGCTGCTCACACGGTGTTCTGCGAAGACTCTGATCAGACTGCGCGGATACGTAGGCTGATCTATCCTCTCTGGGTGCACACGCAGTCTTGCAGGAAATGCTGTTCCACGACTCAGTTCCGCCTTGCGTCAGGTGCGAAGCTATTTTGACCGGCAGAAGCGCGTTTTCGCGTTGGGCGAAAACTCAGCAATGACCTCGTATGGGTCAGGTCAAGCGAAGATCAATACGAGACATGTTGACAAATCTCGCACGGTCTCTCAAGGGCCTCTATTGTGCGTTGACTATACTACCCAATGATTCCGTAGGCGGATAACGAAGGCCCTGAACAAAATATGCGTATGTACAGGCTAAGCTCGGCCTTCGAAGACCGTACTGTTTTTACTGTTTTGTACAAGTCTGTCTGCCGTCTTGTATTACAATTATTCTAATGCATGAGATACAAATATAATTGATTAGATAACGCGAAATTAACCTTGTTAATGCAAGGTATTACTGAATTAATGATTCTAGCTAATTTACGTCATTTTTGAGAGGTCAATAGATCCAAGAAAGATGAAGGTTGCATAAAAACAGAAAAGTCGTGTGAAGCATTGGGTATCAGGACCAGATCAATCAAAAATGTGCTTAGCTCAATCTGTGCAGCTGTGCAGTCAGGATTTTCACTGTTCGCATAAAGGGATCGGATACATTTGGTAGCTTTTCACAGTTCGTGATTTTCATTTCACAGTTCATATAGCACACTTCAAGTTCATAGTTCCTTCTTCACAGTTCACAACTCCAGCTTCAAGTTCATGGTTCTTACTTCACAGTTCACAGTTTATAGTTCATAGTTCCTACTTCACCGTACCTCCTTCACACTACAAGTTCATATTTTTTTTCGCACATCACAGTTCCTTCTTCACAGATCATAGTCCATGCATTACAGTTCCCAGTTAATACTTCACAGTTTACAGTTCATAGTTCCTACTCTACATTTCATAGTTGGTAGTCCCTACTTTACATTCACAATTCATAGGTCCTAGTTCACAGTTCACAGTTTCTACGTCACAGTTCACAGTGGATAGTCCCTACTTCACAGTTCACGCTTCATACTTCACAGATCAATATTCCGAGTTCCTACTTCACAGTTTACAGTTACCGTCCCATAGTTCATAGTTTCTGCTTCACAATTCGCGTTTCCTGTTTCATACTTCATACACAGTATACAGGTCGTAGTTTCCATTTCACATTTCAAAATTCATACTTCACATTTCACAGTTCCTGCTTCAGAGTGCACTGTATATACATCGCAATTCAGAGTTCACAAGTCATGCTTCACAGTTCATAGTATATCTGCTTCACAGTTCAACTTTTACAGTTCAAACTTCACACTTCATAGCGCACAGTTTATATATCACAACTGCAGAGTTCACAGGTTATGCTTCACAGTTCATAGTATCTACTCTCACAGTTCAACTTTTACAGTTCTAACTTCACACTTCACAGTTCATAGTTCCTGCTTCACAGGCTTCACTGTGTATTGTTTATACTTACAATTCAGGGTTTACAGCTCATGTTTCACAGGTCATAGTACTTATTGCACAGTTTAACTTCACACTTCTCATTTACAAAATCACACAACACATTTCATATAAACTATCCATAGTAACTAAAATGTGAAGTAGAAACTATGTACTGCGAATCGAGAAGAAGGAATTATCAACTGTGAATTAGAAACTATGAACTGTGAATTAAAAACTATCAACTGTGAATTAGGAAATATGAACTGCGAAATAGAAACTATGAACTGTACATTATGTCAGAGTTGCTTCCCGTGAAAGAGTATCTACCAAGTAAGCATTCTTTAAAATCTATAGCGGGCCGTTATCGGCCCGTCAAGGTAATTGACGGGCCGATAACGGCCCGCTATAGATTTATGAAGAATGATAGCTGATCATTCTCCTTCATTTTAATTTTAACATTTCACAACCGAGCCTACAATAAGACTTGTGAGACCAGCAAAGATCAGCCTGTACAGCCACCCAGTATGGAAAATGTTCTCGTTCATCCCTCTTTGGATAGCCTGGAGGCTGTAGAAGGCACCTGCTATCAGCGAAGACTTTGATCAGACTGCGTGAATGCGCAGGCTGATCTGAGTCTTCGCTGGTCGCACAAGTCTTATAGTAGGTTTGCCGTGCTATAGCGCATTTCATTTCAACTTCAAACGCAAATAATAGGCTATTTGTGCTGGCTCAACGATACATTTTACTAGTCAGCATTTTTGCTGCAATTAATAATCAAACTGCGCCATCAGATGGGAACAGCAAAAGCCCAGACCAGACCGCGCATCCATACACTCTGATCATGTTCTTCTGTATTATCCAACTATCCCGTAAGTGGGCAGCGAATGTCCTGAACAAAATATGTATGTTCGCAGGCTTATCTGGGCTTCGAAGTAGTGCAGCCAGAACGGAATTACTTTTCCTAAAGGAAAGACTTTGGTCCCGGAGGCAGCAAAGTCTTTCCGTTAAAAGTAGCCCCTATGATAAATTAATAAATTTTGGGCGGGGCGGTCTCGCTTTATTAAAAATATCTTTCTTTACGCACATATACGCGGAATAAGCGTAATGAGTTATACGCCTTTACTTCTTTGTCCGCATGAAGGCAACTAGGGCCAATTTCTCGTGACACGGCACATTTGTTGGTGCGTCAGCAGACCCAGGACAACATTACGTAAATCCATAAATATTTGATGCAAGACACAACAAAACGCCCCTTTGCCATAGATGGGAAACGAAATCTCAGACCAGCCAGTCTGATCATTGCCTAACCCATTGTAGTCGGGAGACCCGTAAAATGGTAACTGGCAAACAGTGCAGACCCAGATCAGAACGCGGCGTCTGATCAGGGTCTCCACTGTTTGCAAACAGTTTAGCCATTTTTCTTTTGGAATAAGTAAATCTCATAGCCGGACGTACCTAAAATTGAAATTGGACTCTTCCAATATATCGTGTGGGAGAGTTTATTCAGTATCGACAACCTACCGATTTGGTTCTGATCAGACTGAGCAGGATGGTCTAGGTCTTCTCAGTTCGTTTATGACATAATAGTTACTTCGTATGGTTCGGTTGTCATTAAAGCAGTGCATATTGGGTAAAAAAAAATCAGCAAACGTCTAATATTCTTCTTTTTTCCCCAGAAAACATTGTTGACGCTGCATGCAAAAATGTCTCTTAAGGAGACAATTTGGACGCAATCAAACACTCTTTTCTGAAAAAACAACAACAACAACAAAAAAAAAAAAAAAACTATCATCAGTGTGTCGTCTGCTAAATTCGCCCAGAGAGTGGTTACGGTTAAACATGCTGTCCGGACATCTTTTAAAATATACATTTTTTTATTTGTAAAAATGTTCTTGGTGGTACTTGAAAGTCCGATCTTTGTTTATTTCCGAGCAACCATTTTTCGCAGAAAGTGTAAATTATAGAACTAATTGTATTGGAATTAAGAACAAAAAAAAAAAAAAATAATAATAATAATAATAAATGAGCCGCAACGTTAGAAAACGTACCTTCGGACATGTGCGTCCAGCGAATGTTCAGATCTGACTGCGCAATCACGCAAACTGATCAGTCTTCGTTGTCGGCTATCCAAAATGCACCCAGTGAAGATTCAGATCAGACTGCGCGAACGCGCAGTCTGATCTGAATCTTCGCTGAGTGCATATGTCTGATGGTCCGTTTTCTAACGTTGCGGCTCCAATGTGACATTCCCAGCTGTTGGTGATGTGCGTACAATATCAAACGTATTTATCGGGAAACTGAACTTTGACCTTTCGTTTGTATTTGTTTTCGAAATCTAAATAACCAAACTACGTACATTTCTCTGTCTTTCTTTTTTAACAATTCTTTTGTTCATTATTAATTACTCCATACTTGAAATTCTACTCGAGAACCACCTGATGTCAGTTATTTGATCTCTACTTAAATCTATATCAGACTATTATCATTATCGGCCCGACAGGGTTCTTGTCGGGCCGATAACGGTCCGGTAAATATTTAAATAGAATGCTTACTGGGATCATTATTGTTATCATCATCATCATCATCATCATCATTATCATCATCATTAAGAATGTCCGCTGGTGAAAACCAAACATTCAAACCCAAAAATTAAAAAAAGTAAGGCAAGGGCCTTCCTGTCAAAAGCCAGTGCTGCTGGCAGGAGTTTTAGCAGGGCGCATCGCCTACCACCCATTCTTATAAAGTAAACTAAGATAAAGAAATGCTACGAGTTCAGTCTTCTTTGTTAAGATCATTTGATTCAATATGCCTGATTTATTAAAATATGTTCATTCTGTAAAATGTAGGAGATCACCTGTCTTGACTACTCGTCTGGACTCCCTTGGGCGGTCTCTTAACACAGGCTTGACTGTATATTGAGGGGGCGATGGATGGCGGTGGGGTATTTTTGTGACTTCCTGTTTACTTTCTTGCACACCAATCCCTTCCTGAAAGCGGTCTACTCTAAAAGGAAAGGATTTGCTCCCTTTTCATTATGAAAACACGCCTATTCAAATATATTGAAAATTTCACCACCAAAAACTGAAAGTGTTCAGGTAAATATGCTGATAATTTTCATATTTCTGCTCAAAACAGATATTATGGGTACTCATTAGAAACGCCTCTCCGAGGCTGTTCTAACGAGTAACCACAATCTATGTTTTTGAGCAGAAAAAGAAAATGTATATCCCTCTAAACCCAAGTTTTACAATATAAAATTGGGTTTAAGGGGGTCAGAATTATATGATGTAGAGTGGACCGTAGCCTAGCTACTAGGCCAATATATATATGTTTGTCACTTTTTGTTTACTCATTATTTTTTTTTTTTTTTTTTTTTTTCATTTATATTCTACTTTTTGATTCAATGTTTAGCTAGTCTATGGGTGAACTTTTCTTCTGTGGTTGCCTCTGAAATATCTATAGACTAGCCACAGATCTCAATAAGCCAACAAAAAAAAATATATATATATATATATATGTATATTTCTAAGCCTTGGGCAAGGCTAAGTAGACCACTTTACAGAAGGAAGGCAAAACAATTTTAACAGAGTTACCTACCTCAGAGTGTATTTATTCCCCCTTAACTTACTAATAAAACACGAAATTAAGAGCCGTTCTTTATAAATATTTTATTTCAAATTGAGTACATGTTTCTGAAACAAAATCACTAAAATGGTGCAAACTGTACCTGTGGTACAGCTTTCAAGATTTTCAACAAACTTATCCCTTTCTATGCAAAGCTTGTAAAGATGATTTTGTTTGAGTCAAATCCGCAATGCTAACATTGCTGAGTATGCTGAGTTAAAAAAAAAAAAAAAAAAAAAAAAAACAACATATTTTGAAATATTTTTCTATTTTTCTGTAGGAGATAACTTGCATGAAACGAGCAAGCCTATATTTGTGCGAAAAAAAAAAGAAAAAAATATTAACAATTTGCCGGCTGCCAAATTTGCTCAGAGAATGGTAAAGGTTAAAATGAAGAAAGAAAGATAGACATAGAGAAACGATAGCTTGAAAACGGCTATCTCCCGACTGTTTTTCTTTTATTCTCATTATGTTATATGACAAAATTAAAGCAGAATATACGTATCTTGTTATTTCAAGTAAAATGTAGAAAAAAAAAAAAAAAAAAAAAAAAAAAAAAAAAAAACAATAACTCTGGGACAAGAAAGATATACAGTTAGCTTTGTTACCGAAAGAGAGCTTATAAAAACCACTGTATTTGAATTAAAACATGCATGTTTAAACGGGGTTCTACACGAAACTTGTCTAATTCATAGTATGCGAGAAAAACTTGTTAATTTGAGTCATTACCATTGTTAGGAAGGGAAAACATGCTAAAACTGAAAAGCAGAATAATAAGCAACGCATGTACGTGAAACCATTTCTTGATCCAAGAGAGGCTATCCTTTCTCTCCTGAAATTAATTATAACTTTTCATCTTAAAACTGTGAATTAGAATTGTATCATTAATGTTATACAGTTGAACTTAAATGGCTCGAACATCCTTGGTACCACAGAAATTAGTTGGAGCTATGGGTAGTTCCAGCAACTGATGTTTAGTCATGGCGCCAGGTCAGGGAGAAAATAACGATGCTTTAATTAAGGAAATATTTTCGTTTTCCTACACAATAATTGTATGTTGAGTGTACTCATTAGAATCGCCTCGATGAGGCGATTCTAATGAGTACACTCAACATACAATTTCATAATAAAAGAAGAAATTTTCCTTAAATATGTTTTTTTTTTTTTTTTTTTTTTTTTTTTTTTTTTTTTTTTTGAGCTATCGGAAGAATTTCGTAGGGACTCAAAAACGAGTTCGAATTAGCAATGGTAATTCGGTGTTCGAGCTATTGAGGTTCGACTGTAAGTCTTCGTTGGGTGCATATGTGAGAAGGTACGTTTTCACACGTTTCGGCTCAAATATATCTTTTGACTCCGTCCGTCCATCTTTGCGTCAGACAGTTTGCAATGCTCGAAACAATTCTTATCGTATTTACCCTACGTATTCGGACAGACGAGCCAAGGCAATAGATTCTAAAAGAAATTACTCTTGAGAGCAATGAACACACTCACAAACCGAAAACAGCTGAAATGTCAAGTTCTCTGGGCCAAACTAGCGAGTGTCAGCCAATTAGGCATCATTTTAAAAACTGGAATGGACTCAATGGTCTCAAAGGACCGAAAGATATAAACTACACTATAGTGAAGTACGGGGATACGTTTTATTGCCGCCGCACGCCACTAACACCAGCTATAGTGGAGAGCAAAATCGAAAACATCTGAAATTTCAAGTGGACCCCGAACGCAGCGTCTGATCAGGGTCTTCACTCTTTCAGCAAGTAATAGGCTGATCAACAGACAGTAAAATGAATTTGTTCGAATCAGGACAAATATTGTAAGGAGTTAAGATGTCCGAATACTTTAAATTAATATTACGTGATGTTCATCCTTGTCATGCTGAATAAATTAAGATGCCACACCTACTTCTAATTTTCAGCCAATCTGATTACTTGATCCGGGTTGTCGATACAAGTTCACATACTTAATGGTCAACAGTGCAGACCCAGATCAGTTGGCTTCAGAAGTCTACTGATCTGGATCCATACTGTCTGCAAAGGCAGGGCATATCCGGGTTCAGCAGGACTATGGCGAATTTAACTGTTACCGCTCTCTTGGTAAATTCAGCGGGTGACAAATGATAATAATCTTCTGATTTTTTCCCAGGAAATAGGTTTTGACAGAAGATAATATGCATACAATGTTAAAGCCTATCTTCTGCGAAAAAGAAGACTTTTTTTTCAAAATGTCTTCTGCTGAATTTTGTACCAGCATGCGGAGCGATAAGATGTCATAATACTTATGGTAAATACCCTCCCTATTACCTTAGTAAGCCTGGTACAGGTGGAATCAGAACGTCAAAGAGATTAACGGATTTACTTGTTTACCTTGTGTTCGGGTAAACCGCAAATGACGACAACGTAGTGTTAGGTTAAGTTACTCCCCTTGATGATCAACCAAGGCGTCACCGAATTTGTTATGAGTGTTTCTCTGAATGCTTTTCAAAACAATAATAATAAATATTTGTGTATATTTGTAATAATATTGTTATCTTATTATTTTTCACAGGAACAAATAATCCGGATCAGAGAAAAAGGCCTTTAGCACGAATGCGACAAGGAGGGCCCAGACTAAGACGTGCTAACATGCAGTCTAATCAGACTATCATTATCTGCGTGTAGAATCATTGGTTATTATAATACAGTTACCATGCGAAAAAAAAATGTCTTCGAGCTTATATGGATAGCGAAGGTCTAGATCAGCCCGTGCATTCGCGCAGTCCGATCAGGGCATTTGCTCTCCGCAAACAGAACCACTGGATACTATATAGAATGTCTTAATGATAAGCGAATGTCTTAATGATAAGCGAATGTTTTAATGATAAGCGAATGTCTGGATGAGACTTGACGCGTGCGCAGGACGATGTGAATGTGCACATTTTGCTCATGCTCGAATGCACTTTTTCGCTTGCCTCACCAAGGCGCTTCTAATGAGCACCTACAATATATATATATATATATATATATATATATATATATATATATATATATATATATATATATATATATATATATATATATATATATATATATATATATATATATATAAACAGTTAAATTGAAATTTCTTTCTTGTTCTCAGGGAAATGGTACAGGTTGGACAAGGTGGGCATGGTATAACCACAGCCTTGCCTTCTGCCTACGTTATAGACTGGCTCCAGTCTCCAGTGACTAACTGTTGTTTTTGTTCTGTTTAATAATCCACTAAAATAAAACCAAAATAATATCATAACTATAAAGGCTGGAGTGACCCGCCTTTATAGTCATGATATTTTTTTTTTTTTTTTTTTGGTTTTATTTTAGTGGGTTATCAAACAGGATTATGAGAAAAATACTTAGCCACTGGAGGCTGGAGCCAGTCTACCTACGTTACTGTAGTGGGTTCTGAATTTACCCATTGTTGACTGCGACGGAAGTGCATAGCCATGTAGATATCGACTCATCCTTTCAGCTATTACTGGCTTAACAGTTCACCTTCTGTAGGCGATATCATGCATGACCCGACAGCTAAGAGCAATATATGTATCGCAGAAATAGACTATGAGCAAGCATATGTCATCCTACACAATCCCAGAGAATTTTGCAGACATATTTTCTGAAAGGCTATATCGTATATATAAAGGGTACTTGTAAATAAAATGTTTTAGCACCCGAGCCGTTGGGGCATTATCAGTGAGTTAGATGCGTTACGATGACTTAATTTCTAAAATCCAGGGCTGGGTTCAGTCAACCGAAACGGTAGGACGCGATTACCGCAAAATTCTGTTCGCGATTACATGCAAAACAAAAGCAAACTTTCCCCTCAATCGCGACATTTTTCGGCGTGGGGTAGCGAACATCCCCAAACTGTTCTCAAGCTGTCTTCTGACACAAGTCGGGGCGTCCAGCTGATACTGGCTTACAGTTGGACAAGGCCTGCTGTCCTTGTAGCAGGTAAAGGTAGAGGGCGAATGCTTTCATTTCTTCTGTTTCTTCACTTTCACTCCTGTTCCTCTTTCTTCCCTGTCCCTCTCTTTCATCTCCTTTACCATCTCCTTTACTATCTCTTCTATCTCTTTTCTCCCTTTCTCTGGGAGACGACACAAAATGACCCACAAGGGTTGACGTGTCGTTAATCCCCGACTCAATCAAAGTCTTTTGACACAACCAAGACGGCGGCATACGCGAATAAAATTTATGTATGCTTGTTTGTAGCCAAAATATGGAAATGTTTATTGCGTTATATCAATTGCAGTGAACCCTTGTTATAACGACAGCATTTGTCCCCAAAGACGTTGCCGTTAAAATGAATTTGCTGTTGTACAGAATACTTAATGAGCAGGGTCCGGTTGTTCAAAGCGTCGTTAGCTTAACGAGCTCGTTAAGGGTCATTTCGTTCACTATTTTAGCGGATTCAATACACAATATTCTGATATTTTTTGCTGAAAAAATGTGAGTAGCGCTACTCATATTTTTTTCAGCAAAAAATATCGACGAGGCGGTTCTAACGAGTACCCACAATCTATGTTTTGAGCAGAAATATGAAAAATATGAGAATTTTTTATCTGAAAATTTTCATTTTTGGTGGTAAAATTTTCATTATATATTTAAATAGGCTTGTTTTCGTAATGTGGTCACATGATTGCTGAGCTCAAATATAACAATATTCTAACTCGCGCTGGATGAGTGACACAAAGTGTTGACCCTGATCAGACGCCACCTTTTGCGGCGTCTGATCTGGTTCTATACCACTTGCTAAAGCCTTGTCCTAAAACTTAGGGTCTATACGGTAAATAAGTGAAATATTAAAGCAGACGATGAAGGCCCCGATTTAAGTGCTGTCACTTAAAATGCCAAGAAAACCTACATCTGAAAATGCCGTCTGTTTATGTCGTCTGCTGAATATTCTTTGCAAACTTTTCAAACCTATTTTTGCATACAGGCAAACAGTATGGACCCTGATCAGTCTGCTCCTAGAGGATCATTCTGTTCTGGGTCCACACCGTTTGCAAAAATGACTTAAAATCACAAGGCAGACGACAATTGTTGTGATTGGCAGTTTAAGGGTTAATCTTTGCCACCCTCTGAGCCAATTCAGCAGACTACAAACAGATGGGATTTTTATTTTTCCAGAAAATAGAGAGACAATTTGCATGGCATCTCAAAGCCTATCTTCTGGGAAAAAAATAAGGAAAGTATATCAAATTGTCGTCTGCTGATCTTTTTTTCCCAGCGTAGTAAGCGTTACAGGTACCTTTTGACTTGATATTCCTATCTTAAATAAAATATTTATAAATATCCTCTGTACAGACTACATTCATTAGTTTGTAATCGCGGTGGCAAAAATAGAAGGAATTCACAAGAATAGAAATTAACGGAGAGAAAAAAAAAATGCTATAACAACTGACGAATTTTAGCACCATGTCAGTATCCAATTAGTATAAATAGCAATCCGCCGCTGTACTATCCCAGGTAATATTCGCTTTGCGCGCGGGAGGTCGTGGGTTGGAACCTCAGCTGAGTCAGGCCAAAGATTTTGATAACACTAACTTCTCTTCGTTTAAACCTTAAAGCGCCAATCATAACTGTAGCAGTTAGAATTTTTAAATACATGAATTCTGCTTTAGTTTTGAAAGAAAATAAGGCTCGACATTTCATGTGAATCGTCTGTCGTGCAGACGATTCACATGAAATGTCAAGCCTTATTTCATTGAAAAAAAAAAATAAATAAATAAGTAACAAAAACAGAATGTTGTCTGCTGCAAAGGTTGTTTAGCGCTTTGAGTTAAACATCTTTATTCAGAATCAAGGATATATATACAACAAAATAAACAGCATACGAAATACCAGGGCCCAGTTGTTCAAAACTAACGATGTCGTTAGTTAACGATTCGTTCAAATTTTAATCGAGTGATACGCAAATATGCTGAAATTTTTTGCTGAAAAAATGTGAGTAGCTTTTGCAGTGCAAAAGCTACTCACATTTTTTCAGCAAAAAATATCAAAATATTGTATATTGAATCCGCTAAAACAGTTAACGAAATGACCCTTCACGAGCTCGTTAAGCTAACGACGCTTTGAACAACTGGACCCAGAATTGGAACGAAAATACCTTATTTATAGGGTTCCTCACCAGGGACGAGTCTGTTAATTTACAGCGGAACCCGTTCATGTGGCATGTTTACAAATATGTTAAATTTAACATAAGAGATAAATATTTGCGGAAAAAAGGACAGTATTTATTTTCAAAGAAAACAAAGAAAAAAAAAGAAGAAAATTTAAAGCTTAACTAGTGACACAAAACTTCAGTCAGTGATAAGAAGAAAAAAAAGTGTCCTAAGGTGGAGCAAAGGGCATAAAAATCTGACAAAATAAATAAATAAATAATAAAAAAAAAAAAACAGGAGCAGGACCAGGAGCAGGAGCAGGCGCCATCATCTGTACTCTTTTGTTTGACGCGAAGCGACTGAGAAGAAGCGCTTCGTCTCCAAGAGAAATTACATTCCTGTCTCATTGCTGCTCTTAATGGTAAAAAAAAAAAAAATATATATATATATATATATATTTATGTTTTTTTTTGTTTTTTTTTTTTTCTTCAACCCATTTAGACCATTTGGACTTTGCTTCCTCAACTCTTTGGACAGGTCCTTTTCCAATATAAAGGGTGTCTGATTGTTTTTATTGTTATTATGTTTTATAGAAATTCCTGTATTTAATGCAAACGGTGTAGACCCTGATCAGACGCCGCGTTCTGCGGCGTCTGATCTGGGTCTACACTGTTTGCCAATGTTCCTTTTATAGGCATAAATGAGCGAAGAATAGCCCATATTTTGTAAAGGTCTCAACTACTAGAAAGGCAACTAGACGTAGTTACCCTTCGCAGCGTAATCGCGTAGCCATGCCACTTGTCTGGATTGTTATATATATATATATATATATATATATATATATATATATATATATATATATATATATATATACACACTGCCATAAGATAAACAAAAGATGTGAAGAGGCGAACAGACATACGCACGCGTCAAGATGCACACACTCGCACGCTCGCACGTCAGTTCTTGCTTGGGCTGAGGTTTGGAACTACTAGCTCACGACGTGGCCTGGGATAAATATAAAGTAAAACAGATGGCACTTGGCATGGGCACGGTAAATGAATATGTATGGACAATGAGCGAAAACGACCTTATGTCATATACGAACTACCAAGGTCCAGATCAGCCTGCGCATCCGTGCGTTCAATGTGTTCTTTGTTTTCTTCACATCACGAGAACATACCATATATAATTTTGATCCCCTTAAACCCCACTTTTATATAGTAAAACTAGGGTTTATAGGGGTATACATTATTTTTCATATTTCTGCTCAAAAACATAGATTGTGGGTACTTGTTAGAACCGCCTCGGCGAGGCGGTTCTAACGAGTACCCACAATCTATGTTTTTGAGCAGAAATATGAAAAATATTAGAATTTTTATCTGAAAATTTTCAGGTTTTTTTTTATGGTGAAATTTTCAATATATTTGAGTATCCTATGATTCTGTATGTGGGAAGCGAATGCTCTAATTAGACTGCGCGGATGCTCGGGCTGAACTTGGCCTTCGTGGCTAAGGACTCTTTCCTGACGCTGCGCACCAAATGTGTAATGACTCTCCATGTAAGGCATAGTGAACAAATACAGACACAATCGCACTTGGTACTGCCTGTTCTATAGAATTATTAAAGGGAATTTTTAACTTTCAGAGGGGGAGGTAACTCTGTTAAATTGTTTGTGACTCCCTATTGAAAAGTGGTCTTCTGCGAAAGGAAAGAATTTGCTCCTTTTTCCTTTTAAAGTATATCCTATTTTCAGAAGGGGATTGGCATGCAGGAACGCAAACAGAAGTCACAAGAGTTGTCTCCCCCGACCCCCTTTTAAAGATGGCCGAAAAGTTACCTTGTATATCAAGTCTCCTTAAAATTTGAAAAAAAAAAAAAAAAAAAATGTTTTGTTTCCCATTGTTTCAGTATTGACACCGACATTATATATTTACCTTAATCCGTCTTATCATTATCTTCATAGCTTCTGACAACGAATGTTCAGCCTTCTAGTCCGCTAAGTATTGTTAGGATTTGCATGCTGGGTAAAATTTTCAGTAGACGAGATATTGAAATATTTTTCTTATTTTTCTCAGAAAACAGGCTTTGACATTACATGCAAAATAGTTCATGCAGATTTTTCCCAATGAAGATTATTCGCAAGAAGCATTAAAGCATATTTCCTGAAAATAAATAAATAAATAAATAAATAAATAAAAAATTAAATAAAATAAGAAAGAAATTCGTCAATTTGTCGTCTGCTGAATTTGCTTAGCGACCGAAGGCTTAACCCTTGTCCTGCTGAACCCGGATATACCCTGCCTTTGCAAACAGTGTAGATCTAGATCAGTTGGCTTCTGATCTGGATCTGCACTGTTTGCAATTAAGTATGTGAATTTATAGCAACCGAAAATTAGAAGTGGGTGTGAAATCTTAATTTATTCAGCAGGACAAGGGTTAATTAATACGGTCATACAGCTCTCTTACAAAGCATTCACCTTTTGATGTGTTCGGAAGTATGTGTCATTCTTATTTTTTATACACATCTATGTTTCCTGCGTTAGATTACCGTTTCTTTACCTTAACGCTTAGCATGTTATAATTCAGCAGGCGATATTTTGATTTTTCTTATTTTTCCCAGAGAATAGATTTTGACATTTTTCAAGATTAGATTTTTTTTTCTAATTTTTTTTCCAGATATTTCATGAAAATTGTCTCCTTACAACTTACATGAAATGTGAAGGTCTGTTTTCTAGGAAAAATAAGAAAATATCACCAATAGACTGCTCAGAAAATGGTAAATGTTTAATATTCGGACACTCACCTCCATTCCATATTTTTCTTAAGATTTGAACGTCAATTTTACAGCCTGTTAATAAACTTAAAAAATGCTGGAAGGACAGCTGACCTTGTCAGAATCTGCGTTTTGTGGCGTTTGATCTGGGTCTACACTGTTTTCTCAGGCCTGTCCGAATATTTTCGACAAATATGGCAAACTTTGTAGATAACTGCGACGTCCTGTGAGAAAATCAGCAGTTTCACATGGTAGATCAGCCGGAAGATCTAGACTAGTCTGCGCAACATGTAACTTGACAGTGCCTTTACGATTCGCCAGATTTTATTCAAAAGAAACTCTGCAATATGCAAATGCACATTGAAGACCCGGTCACAGGACAGAATGGATTCGCGAATAAGTCCGGATTTTCCATGTTCGCAACGGGGTAAACGTTATCGGCTTTTTCTACAACAGAAGAGTCTCAATTAGCTCGTTCTGTCCGGACAAAATTGTCGGAATGACGTCAGTCGATTAGTTTGACGTCAATCCATTTCTTATTTCCAATTTTCTTTTATGATGGGCGCTATTCTGTAGTTTTATTGCTCTATCGGTTTTTAATAATCAGATAAATAGTCTGTTCTCGTGCTTTGTGTGCTGAAAAGAGGGAGTCGTGTGTACTTTTTGGTAAGCATTGTTTAACCCATTAAAGGCTGAATAAACTCTCCCACACTATATATTGGAAGAGTCCATTTTCGATTTTCGATTTTAGGTATGTCAGGCTATATGATGTAGCAATTCTTAAAGAAAAAGGGTTGAACTATCTGCAAACAGTGGAGACCCTGATCAGATGCCGCCGTCACGAAAAAATGCCTATGTAATTTTGACCCTCTTAAACCCCACTTTTATATAGTAAAACTGGGATTACAGGTGTATACATTATTTTTTCTTATTTCTGCTCAAATAACATAGATTGTGGGTGCACGTAGAACCGCCTCGCTGAGGCGTTTCTAAAGAGTATCCACAATCTATGTTTTGAGCAGAAATATGAAGAATATCAGAATTTTTTTATCTGAAAATTTTTATTTTTTGGTGGTAAAATTTTCAGTATATTTGAATAGGCATGTTTTCGTAATGCGTTCTACGGCGTCTGATCTGGTGGCACCGTTTGCAAGTCATCCGTGTAGGGGTCTCCAGTCTTCAATGGGTTAACACTTAATGTGCTTAGTAAAAATTTCTGCACACGACATTTTGATTTTCTTTTCCCAGAAAATAGGATCTGACATTTCATGAAAATTGTCTCCTTAGGAAATGTCAAACCCTACATTCTTGGAAAAATAAGAAAAATATCAATGTGTCGTCTGCTAAATTAGCTCTTAGTGCGCTATTTTTTTTTTCTGAATTTCCCAGAAAACAGGATCTGATATTTCATGCAAATTGTCTCCTTTGAACGAAATGTCAAATCCTATTATTTCTGGGAAAATATGAAACTACACGTATCAAGTTAATTTGGCATATACTGAATTTGCCTTTAGCAGATGAAGATTTCTATTATTTTCCCATAAAACAACATGATCTGAATTTTCATGCAGATTGTCTACATAGGAGATAATTTGCATGAAATGTCAACTCTTATTTTCTGGAAAAAAAAAAAGATTCACCGATTTAACGTCTGCTGAATTTGTCCTTAGCGTGCTAAGTTCTCTTATTTTTTTCCCCAGAAAAAAAGTTGTGACATTTCATGGAAATTTTCCCTAGGAGAAATTTGCATGAAATGTCAAGTCCTATATTCTGGGGGAAAATATGAGAAATGTTATCGATTTATTGTCTGCTGATTTTTCCTTTAGCGTGGTAAGTGTTAAATCTACTGGAGTACAGGAAATACTTGATTATGCAAGTCAAAACAGTCTTTTGTTTTGTTCATTTGTGTTGAGGTTTTACGGCCCATTCAACCCAATGGAGTCATGTCGAGCGCGGTCAGTTTACCTAACTACATGTTTACTGGGCAGGCTTAGTCCTCTAAGCGGTTAACCAGTAATGTTCACATTCTTTCGCCAGAAACTGGCAACTGCCCTTCTTGAATCAGCGGAAGGGAGAGAATGACCGTAGAAAATATTTCATGATCAATCTCCACGAAAGAATGTTGCGAAGTCAAAACAGTCAAATCTTCATGTATATTCAGACATCATATTGGAAGTTCTCACAACGCATTTTCTTTTTTAACTTTACTCGAAATAAATTAATAGCTTTGGACATGTATATGCATATACAGTACGAGATAACGATAGACGGTCTATCGTTATCTCGAAGTCCAAGGGACTCTTTGAAATACTTCGAGATATCCGTACCTCGACATATCAGATTTGCAGAATTGAGGAAAAAATAATTCAAACAACCACATTTCATAAATGAATATGTAATTTGACTCCAGAATTAGAGATATATTGAAAATAATGTGGAAAAGAGGAGAAATTGCTCCTCAGGAGCAATTTCTCCTCTTTTCCACAATATTTTGTTACCTGTTGTTAGATTTCCACATTAAACAGGGGCCTGTATTTCACTTCGAGATAAGCGAAGTCGGGATAACGAGAGTCGACTGTAGTCTAAAAATATAAGTAAATATACCGGGAAATGCCTCAGTCATGAATCACAGCCTACCCGCGCCACCAAAAGAATGGGAGATGAGGAACAAACAAAACAAAAACAAACACCACAGATGGAACCACCGCTTATCTCGAAGTGAACAGCTGGTCCCTGTTTTAACATGGAAATCTAACAACTGGTAACAAAATATTGTGGAAAAGAGGAGACATTTCTTCTCTTTTTCACAACATTTTCAATATTTCTCTAAGGAGTCAAATTACCTATTTATTTGTTAAATGTAGTTATTCGATTTATTGTTTCCTCATTTGCGCAAATCTGATATGTCGAGGTATGGATATCTCGAAGTATTTCAGAGGGTTCCTTTGGGATCCGAGATAACGAGAATCGACTGTATCTGCGCCGCAACATCAGAAAACGTACCTTCAGGTTATGTACGCACAGGGAAGATTCAGATCAGCCTGCGCATTCGCGCAGTCTGATCAGAATATCCACTTTGTGCATTCTGGATAGCCAAGGATGCAAAGTTTCTTCATGCAAACTGCGAAGACACTGATCAGACTACGCGGATACGCAGGCTGATTTGAGTCTTCGATGGGCCCCCATGTCAGAAGATACGTTTTCTCAAGTTGGGACCCACATATAGAATCCTGGATGGATTAAAGTCTGACAGCCGTTGTCATCTCGGGTGCCCTAAGGACAACCATGCTGGGGCCACTTCTGTTTCTGCTTCATCAGTGACCTACCAGTCGATATTATCCTCTGAAACCAAGCTGTTCGCTCATGAAAGCAGGCTCTTCAATGACACAGACAGAGAGCTACTTTTAAGAGACCTATCAGCATTGGATTTGGAGGGAACCTTGGCAGGTGAGTTTCAACCCAATAAAGTGAGGTTCTTATTCAAGAAAACGAAATCTCGGCAGGCAGACACACCCTGGAAGTTGTTGATGCCAGTAAGGAGGCTTGTTTCCTAGTCCCCCTGAAATAAATAGCCTTCTTCCCCAAAATCCCTGTAAGGGCCTCAGCAAGTGCCTTGGAGTGACCCTATACAGAAGGCAATGCTAACAGAACAGTCCGCTTCCTGCACCGGAACCTCGGGGATTTAACCTCCAGGGAAGGACCTGGCTTACAAGACAATGGTACGCCGTATATTGGAGTACGCATCCACCGTCTGGGATCCTCACCATCAAGCCAGTATCAAGGCTTTGGTGAAAGTCAAACGGAGAGCGATACTCTATATCTTCAAGGACTACACAATAAGAACCCCAAGATGTGTCACTATGATGCCAGAAGACCTCCTGGGAGCCACTGCAAGTTCGAAGACACGACATGCTCAGACTGGAGCATAATCTGGTAGATGTACCCATTACGAAAACACGCCTATTCAAATATATAGAAAAATTCAACTCCAAAAACTGAAAATTTTCAGATAAAAAACTCTGATAATTTTTCATATTTCGGCTCAAAACATAGATTGTGGGTACTCGTTAGAACCGCCTCGCCGAGGCGGTTCTAACGAGTACCCACAATCTATGTTTTTGAGTAGAAATAAGAAAAAAAATAATGTATACCCCTGTAAACCCCAGTTTTACTGTATAAAAGTGGGGTTTAAGGGGGTCAAAATTATATAGGTATGTTTTCGTGATGCTACCAACAGACACCGGTCAAAGTGGCAGACGCACCATGCAGAGGACCTATAGGGATTTCCAGGAAAGAATCCCCAACTCAAATTACTCCAGCTCCTTGTTTCCAAGGATGTCCAAAGATAACCAGATACTGGAACAAACTCTCGGAGTAGTGCATGCAGCCAGCCTGGAAGAATTCAAGTTACTCATTCGGGAGTGACCAGCTCTGAGGACTAGCTCCATCACTAACAACGAAGACGTCGCTGTACATAGTTTAACCACGAATTTTATTTTAATCATAGTACATAGTTCTGGTGTACACTTATGCCATTACACTACTTTGCCCCGCAGTCTGTTACGGTCTTTGAAGATCCGATCCTTAAGCTGGAAGAAGAATAATGGTAAATTGTTTATTTAACTGATCTGTCAGAATCAGAATTTTTACTGGTGATACGTCTAATGGCATTCATTCACCAGGACCTGTGGTATGGGAAGTTAGTCCTTAGCTCTCACCAGAGGTAAACCTAGCTACACTGAGACTCGGTAGACTTAGATAAGATTGGTCTTTCCAGTCATCAAAGAAAACACACAAATCAATAGCACTGCAATCCAGAAATCAGATCCGGATTTAACTAGCAGACGCATTTTTAACTTCGACACCGGCTTTGCACCTTTTTTTCGATAGAGGAAAATTTCACGCTGCACAGTAACGTGAAACTTCAACGTTGAAGAAAAATGACTTTATTTCATTTTGGGAATTGTGTAGCCCTTGCTTATGTGCCATATGTACTTGTGTACAAGTGTTCTGTCCTGTAAGCTGATCTAATTTTACTCGTTTTATTTCTTTTCACGCTGATTTACTGCGAAAGTGATCAGAATGAAGTGGGTGGGGTGAACCGGTCACCTACCGTTTTAGTTCAGTTAGGAAACGACGTTCCTCTTCTCTCGTCTTACTTAAGCACTGAGTGTTTTTGCCTGAAGCTACATTCTCATTGCAAAATTTGGAGTGTTAGCAATTTGTATAACCTGAACCTGAGTGACAAGGGCTATTATATTTAAGGATAATCTGCCGGCTGACCAAACATGGTGGCGGAATTTGGCAGATTATCTTTAAACTTTTCGTGTCTGTCTAGTAAATATTTACAAAACTGACCAGCCATTTACATGAACACATGACTTATGCATGATCAAACAAATGACATCATTATAATTTTATATCATAATATTGTCACTTCCTTTGTCCTTGGGCTGTTTCAGTATCCTTAATATTTCCTTGGACCCATCAATACCCGAACGGGTAACTATAGTGCTAAATACCTATTTTATCAATATGATGATGTCTTGGCTATTATTTTAAGGGTTACCGGCTTTCGTCTGGAATGTTCGAAAATCACTTGAGTAGAAAGTGATAATTATCCGCAATAAACAACCACATATAAGTGTTATTTATGAACAATACATCAACCATCATGAAAAGTTAGCACTTTATAGACGTAATTGTTTTTTAACCACATTTGTTGAATATTGGTCACATACTTTACAAATTTTGGTGGTGTTTCCAAACACCGTTTTGTGAATGAAGCCGTTCGTCAAAGAAAAATGGCGACCATTGTTGAACTGTACTCGCATTAGTAGAGCCTGTTAATGCACGTCCCTGTTAAAATCAATAATAAATTATAATTATTCAGGAAAAAAAAATACCTTTGTTTTTGAAGTTGTTTTATGAGCATATTATTTTTATACCTACTTCAATGCCAATTGAAATATCCGCTGGTGAAAATGTCAATTTCTCGAATTTGACCAACAATTATCTGCGATAATGAACTTCATATGTGTCATCTGTGAACAAAACATCACTTTAATATCATTAAAATTAAATACTATGTAATTATTTTGTTTTTTAATCATATTTACCGGTATTGAATATTGATCACACATATTACAAATTTTGATGGAATTTCCAAACACTGATTTGTGAATAAAGCTATTCGTCGAAGAAAAAATGGCGACCATTGTTGAATAGTGCTAGCATTAGCAGAGCCTTTTAATGCTTTTTCTCGCTACAATCAACTATAAACCCAACTTATTCAGAATAAACTAGCTTTGTTTTATTGCTTTATCAGCATATTATTTTCATAACCGTAATAGAAATTTGAAAAGTTGACTGTGAAAATGTCGATTCTCTCGAATTTGACCCACATTTTCTAAAACAAGTATGTGCAAAATTCGGCGATTATCTATGTTAAAAGGATCAGTTGAATAAAATGTTATTAACGTATAACAGACCCAAGATGGCATTATTGCTTTATAATAATTTTAACTGGCTTAACTAAAATAAATGTGTTTAATACTAGTTTAATATGGGTGGAGTTTTGCAAAATATAGATTCCGAAGTGACGTAAGCATCACCAGCACCCGCGACATGATAATTAACGGAAACGCACAGTAACAAGTCTGGGTATTGATGGGTCCGAGATATTTCCGATCCCCAGTTTGGCATGATTTTACTTTTGTTGACAAACAAGGCAAGATGGAAGTTTCATACTCCAGAGACAGCTCTGAAACTATGTCAAAACATAAATTTATCAGTTAAATGCAGTATTTAAAGTCATTGTTTGGCTTAGAGGGGTAAAGATTCACCAAAAGTACGGTTCACTGCGGTAGAAAGCTGGCGGTTCGGTTCACGGTCCGTTTTTGGTAATTTCGGTTCGGTTCACAAAAAAAAAATTTCTTCGAAAGACAAATTAAGAAAAAATATAGCAGAGAAACTGCTTAAATGTTGTTTTTATGATGAATCCTACTTAATTTTGCTTTATTGATGCATTAATTATCGATGTAAGCGTCTTCTTATGCCTTACGACATTTACCGTATTCCGTTTGGCTAAAAGGCTCTCGCAACAATAGACTGTTCGGCCCATAAAATATCTCAATTTTCGAGAAAGAAATATTGTTTTAATGATTATATCTTCCATAATATCTTCTATATTAGTTTATTAACAGTATTAACAGATTAAAAGTATCACAATATGATCGTATCGTGATGTAAGTATCACGGATACTTATCGTGAGGTAGGTATATCGTTACACCCCTAGTTTGGGTGCAAAATTCAGTGTTTATTTCACTTCCATTCCTTTTATCATACTATCCGCACTTCGATTATGCGATCATGAAATGTTTCTGAGATGTTCCCACAATATGCCACAATATGTGCTCCAGTCAGAAATGGGTAAATCCAATACACAGTACAACGGTATCTTCAAAGTATCTTCCAGTTTGAATGGCGGCCTGCCCAACTTTAGTACCAGTTTTTGAAGACTTTTCTGCATCCTTTAGTTCTTATAATAGCTACAGCGTGCTAGACAGCTCTCCAAAAACATCTATTTCCAAAAACAACACAAAATTTAAAAATTTTAACAAGTTAAACATTATCAGCATCAACTTTTAAGCAATTGATAACAGAGTACAGTACTGTTGCTGCGAAGGTTAAAGGTTTGTATGCCATGTGTGAGCTTTTTTTTTATTTTCTGCATTTTCTTTGCGTGAATTTGTGTGGAAGTTTCTTCCGCATGTGAGATTTGTTGAGAGTAGCCCGAGATTGCCGCACGTGAACTAATGTTTCCAAGAATAATGCAAGAATTTCACATTAAGCCAAGAAAGATTTTTCACACGTAAATGCGTGGGAAAACTTGAAAAGATGGTTGCTCTCCAATGATTGAGAAAATACACAATATACGTGCATGAATAATCGTTATTTCTGGATGAACTTTAACTGTTGTTATAAGCATCATCTGAACATTCCAAAATATTGCTGTATGTATGGCAAAATGTGTAGATTCTGATCAGCCGTTTTCTGCACCGGCCTATCTGTCCCAATATTTAGGTTCTATTTTTTATATATGTCAGTTTTGAATGCATTTCTGATGAGAAAAGGCCCTATAATTAAATGAACATAAGTTTGTTCATCTCTCTAAGAGGTTTCAAACCACGATTTCACATGACGTTACCATTACCAGCACAGGATTTCTTCATGGGGGACAAGGGAAATGTTACTTTGTGACTGTTGCATTTTCTTGGTATCTTCACTTACATTTTTGTAATCTACATGTATACTGGAAATGTGAATGTCCCAGAATTGCGTGTTGTCACCTGGTGACATATCTGAGCAGACCCATAAGAATCTACATAGGTATTACTAAATAGCTTCTGTGGGACTTAGAAACTGTCTTCAGCCAGTTTTGATGCCCAGACTGCTATCTCAGATATTAAGCACTAAGGTACTATTTTGCTTTCCGCTGCTTATCACTTTTCAAAAGAAAAAAGTAAGCATTATCTATATATCTCTTCATACGGCATATACATTCAGCTGAGTATTCTGTACCAAAATATAATGATATGTCTGTGATCTCAGTGACGAAAATTTAGTGTCCGAAAACATTGTAATAAAAAAATATATATATATTGTTGAAATCTCCTGTCCAAATATTTTGTAAATGTTTTGTAATACAGTGTTAAATTGTTAGTATATTAACTTTTACAGCCCTAATCGCAACTGCAGGGGACGACTGTTTCATAAAATTTTTACTATTATTTTTCAGAGAAAATAAGGTTTGACATTTTGGATGATTCACATGAAATGTCAATCCTTTTATTTTTATTTATATATTAACCCTTATAGTGCTATTTACAATTTGCTAATCTTGATAAAATATGTTTGGTATGGGGCAATATTTAGAGTTGGTCTGGAAAGTGGGGAACAAAAAGTATTTCAATTTTTGCCTCATCATGTGAAAGTTATGTTTTAAGATTTATTTATAATTCCTTGAAACAGATAATACAATTGCATAAAATAACAACATTTTTGCAGTGAAAAATGGAATGAAGTAGGACATTAAATTAGATTACCTCAGTATATGATTTCAGGGCAGAATACAGTGCATTCTGGAAATGTGTACAAGCAGGAGGAATGTACTTGTTCACACAGCTCTGTAAGATGATGATACTTGCCACATTCTTCCCAACCACAGAGGTGTCTTCAGGAAGCTTGGATGTTATTGGGGTGAGTGAATTTCTCAATAGTGCTTGTGTGTGCAATTATCCCCTGACATTTTGGGGGAAAAAAACCTTAAAAGTTGGGGATCATGTGATACTACCTGTCTGTGCTTCTGTGTGTCTGTGCTTTAATGTCCTCATACACTTTAGGGCTATAGATTTGAACATGGATATTTGTTTGTAAATCAAATAACTTAGAGAATAGAACAAGTAATCACTAAAAGTTTTGCCCTTGATTTGGTGGGTTGGACAAGGAGGTGGTGTTGGGCTACAGGGAATGAGGATCAAAATAACATAGCATGACCAGTAGAGCAAGTAGCCACTAAATTGTTTAAAAACTGGGAGCATACATGAGTTTTGCCCTTGGTTTGATGGGTTAGACAAGGAGGTGGGGTTGGGCTATAGGGAACGAGGATCAAAATAACATAGCATGACCAGTAGAGCAAGTAGCCACTAAATTGTTTAAAAACTGGGAGCATAATGAGTTTTGCCCTTGGTTTGATGGGTTAGACAAGGAGGTGGGGTTGGGCTATCGGGAACGAGGATCAAAATGACAAAACATGACCAGTAGAGCAAGTAGCCACTAAAATTGTTTACCAACTGGTAGAATACATGAAACCCTCCCTACTCACTTACAAAAATGTACTCAAGTTTATTTTGATGTGCATGACAGGGCTGTGTAAGACAAGGTTGTGGAATTATCAAATTTTGTTACTTGTCCACAGACAAGTAAATGGTCAGAATCCACTTGTCCAACCAAGATTTACTTGCCCAAAAGTCAGCCCCGGTGGCTGAGTTGGTTGCGCATCCGACTGGTTATCTGGATGTTGCGCGTTCGACCCCCGCATGGTTGGCAACATTCTTTTGTGGAGATTTAATCATAAAATATTTTCTTCCATCATTCTCTCCCTTCCGCTGATTCAAGAAGGGCAGTTGTCAGTTTCTGGCAAAAGAATGTGCACAATACTGGTTAACCGCTTATCCAGAGGACTAAGCCTGCCCAGTAAAAGTGTGGTTAATTAAACTGACCACACTCAACATGACCCCATTGAGTTGACTGGGCAGTAAAACCTCAAGACAAACAAACAAACTTGCCAGAAATGGACATTTATCTTATTTCTCAAAGAAAAACATACATACTCATTAAAAGTGCCTATGTTGGGTGCTTCTAATGAGTACCCACATCAGATATTTGCTCAGTGAGGTGCTTCTAATGTTTACCCACAACATATGTTTTCTTTAAGAAATATTAAAGTAAAAAAATATCTCATAATCTGGACACTCTTAGCTAGAGCATTAAAGTCCTTGACCCTGGACAAGTAAATTAAAACTTCTTACTTATGCTCAGAAAAATGAGATAAGTTGTACAGGTGACTTAGTTGGGCACAGTATTTCCACAGCCCTGGTGTAAGAGGTCTGATTATATAGTCACTAAAATATTACTAAGTGTGAGCTATGCTATCTTATGACAGTTCTTGTTAACAATGTTCTTCTTACAGGAATTTATGAAATCTACAGTAGACTTGGCAGATCTTGTTGGAATCTATTTTGTCATGTCCCGAATTGCTGGAAGAGGTCAGTTAAAATTCATGGTGGCTGGGATAGGCTGGGCTTCAGCAGAATTGGTCATGACTAGGTAAGTCAGCAATCTGGAGGTCATTGGTAATCATTGGTAAAGTGATATTGGTTTACGTTATTATTATTCAATCACTGCAGTGTCAGTTTAGGAGGCTGCAGGTTCAACCCCTGTTTGCAACACTTTCATGGAGATTGATCGTGAAATATTTTCTATGGTCATTCTCTCCCTTCCGCTAATTCAAAAAGGGCAGTTGTCAGTTTCTGGTGAAAGAATATATGCACGGTACTGATTAACTATTTAGAGGACTAAGCCTGCCCAGAAAAGTGTGGTTAGGTAAACTGACCAAGCTCGACATGATCCCATTGGTTGACTCTGCTGTTTACAGCAGTCAACCAATGGGATCATGTAATGACAGCAAGATATATAATTTTTAGTTAACATGAAAAGGTAGAAATGACCATTGCCTCAACACAAACAACACAAAACAAACTGTCAGCTTAACCCTTACCCTCCTGTTCGTGGCTTTTACAATGTACCATCTCACTGCCACATGTATAAATTTATACATTCATTGAGTAATTTCCACATGTATTATGATGCAGATGTTATTTCATATTTTCATGAATTACAGGGTGTTTTCTCAGTAGGGCCAAAAATTTTTGTATTTGCAACTGAAAGGGTTAAGGCGGATTTTTTTTTCAATTCAAAGTGGTCTTCTGTTGAAGTCACATTTAGTACTAATTTTATCTGTATTCCAAGGGTAATTAACAGTTAGTGGTGTGGTGATAGATTTACATAGATTTATTTCCTGAAGAAGGAATCACAGTGGTCATTTCTTTTTATGTTAACTAAAAATTATATATCTTGCTGTCAAAATTACGAATCTTAAACTAAATGAGCTGTAATATGAAAAAAAACTTACCTTCTGACATGCTCTCAATGAAGACTCAAATCAGCCTGCACTGAAGACTTGTTAAGCAGGATCCAGTTGTTCAAAACTAACGATGTCGTTAGTTAACGATTCGTTAAAATTTACATCGAGTGATATGCAAATATGCTGAAAGTGCAAAAGTTACTCACATTTTTTCAGCAAAAAATATTCTATATCGAATCCGCTAAAATAGTTAGCGAAATGATCCTTAACAAGCTCATTAAGCTACATGTAACAATGCTTTGAACAACTGGGCCCAGGAGTATTAGATGATAATTCTGGGATAATTTTCTCCATTTCTCCAAAACAAAATATGTTGTGGGTACTCATTAGAAGTGCCTCATTGAGGCACTTCTAGTGAGTACCCACAACAAACTTTTTCATGGAGAAATAAGAAAAATTATCTCAGCTTTATCACTGAATACGCCTCCTTAATAAGTCAATGATAATTCTGGGATAATTTTTCTTATTTCACCAAGTGATAATTCTGGGATAATTTTTCTTATTTCTCCATGAAAACATATATTATGAGTAATCATTCACATTATCACTTTGACTTTGGAGTTTTACGGCCCAGTCAACACTGTTAAGGTCATGTTGAGCTGGTCTGTTAACCAGCACACTTTTTCTAGGGCAGGCTAAATTCTTTGCTGCATATCTGTGCTCTCTGATCAGTCTTTGTTATCCATATGAAGAAACATTGCATCCTTGGCTGTCCAAAATTTTGAAAATGCACCCAGTGAAGATTCTGATCAGACTGTGCAAATGTGCAGGTATATTTTCTCACATTGTGGCTCATATTAACCCTTGTCATGCTGAATAAATTAAGATGCCACACCCACTTCTAATTTTCAGCCAATCAGATTGCTTGATCCAGGTTGTGGATACAAATTCACATACTTAGTGACAACAGTGCAGATCTTGTGAAGAAGCCAACTGATCTGGATCTGCACTATTTGCAAAGGCAGGGCCTATCCACAGGGTTCAGCAGGACAAGAGTTAATAGTTTTTGCTTTAAAAATAAAATGTATCATAGTTCCAGATATCAGACTTTTTTTCCCTAATATACTGACATTTTTCTTATCTCCCCATAAAAACATGTTGTGGGTACTCATTAGAATAGCCTTGCTGGGGTGCGTCTAATAAGTACGAACAAAATATGTTTTCATGTAAAAATAAGAAAACTATTTGTGAGGTTACCCTCTTATCTAGAGCTACATGTATGATCATTATGATGTCATGAAAATATATAAAATATGAAAAAGTATACTTTATGACAAGTGCTCTCAGCAAAGAGTCAGATCAGCATCTTCATCTTTGCAAACTGATTGGAGTCCTTGCTAGGCATTGTGTGGCTACTCAAGGCTAAAAGTTTCTTCAGGTAGGCAGTGAAGACTGATCAAACTGTGAGGATGCACAGGCTGATCTGAGTCTTCACTGGACACATATCTCCTAAGGTATGTTTTTTTCACATTATCACTGAGTTGGAGTTTTAAGGCCTAACCAGCACTGTTAAGGTCATGTTGAGCTGGTCAGTTAACCAACTCACACTTTTTCCTGGGCAGGCTTAGTATAAGTGGTTAACCAGTACTTGCGCATGCACTATCTCCAGTTATTAACAACTTCCCTTCTTCAATTAGCAGAAGGGGGAGAATGACTGTGAAAAAGATTTCATAATCATTCCTCACATTGCAGCACATATACTTAGTTTCTAGATAATTCCTGCTAAGATTTAATAAACACCTATAACACTGCTAGATTATTTTAGCGAAAAATAAGGAAATATCACATCATTAGGAAAGTAGTCTTAACCCTTTCATGCAAAATGTTTCCTTAACCCTTGTCCTGCTGAACCCAGATATACCCTGCCCTTGCAAACCATGTAGATTCAGATCAGTTGGCTACTTCAGAATCCAACTGATCTGGATCTGCACTGTTTGCCATTAAGTATGTGAACTTATAGACCTTTTTAATGTTATTGTTTTCATCCGGGCTTATGACCACTTGATAACAATATTATGTCACATGACCAATAACTGTGGATATTGATTCTAGCCAAACTTTACTTGGATAATACATTCCTTTTGGTCAATATTCACTCGTAAATTTTATCTAGCATTTAAAAATACAGCTTTAGAAAGCAATTTGACTGTTTTTCCTATGACAAATACAACAGTGTCAATGATATTTTTCCGTTATCAGCAGGCACATGGGCAACCATAATTTTGCTTTATGGTGACCATTTTAACGCCTAGTTTTAGCTAATATAAAGTCAAAATATGTGTTAATATTTGTGGTTATGACATTTGAATATCACTCGATGAGAATCTTTTCTGAAAAGAAATCTTTGACAAATGAAAATGCTTTATTTTTCTGAAAAGAAATCTGCAATTTTACTGACCAATAAACGTAAACAACTTTCTGCCATACAATAGGTACGAGCCTAGAAAGTTCTCTGCATTTAAGACCGAGAGGTTCTGGATGATTTTTATCATGTGATGTAGTGTTTAAAAAGGTCTATAGCAACAATCTGGATTAAGCAATATGAATGGCTGTCTGTTAGAAGTGGGTGTGACATCTTAATTTATTCAACAGGACATGGGTTAACCTATGTTTTCATGAAGAAATAAGATAAAATTTCAATACCATATTTACCCAAAATACCTGGACACCTTAACTTCTTACCAAAGCTGTCCTAAAATTTGAAGAAATTTTTTCTAAATATCTGCTGTTGTGTCTAAAAATTCTGTGTCTGGGCAAATTCAACAAAATACACATTGATGATAGTTTACTTATTTTTCTAAGGAAACAATTTGCATAAAATGTAAAAACTGTTTTCTTCAAAAAATAAGAAATTAACTCTTGTGCTACTGAATAAATTAAGATGCCTCACCCATTTCTAATTGTCAACCAATCAGGGCCCAGTTGTTCAAAGCGTCAGCTTAACGAGCTCGTTAAGGGTCATTTCGTTAACTGTTTTAGCGGATTAAATATACAATATTCTGATATTTTTTGCTGAAAAAATGTGAGTAGCTTTTGCACTGCAAAAGCTACTCACATTTTTTCAGCAAAAAATTTCAGCGTATTTGCGTATCACTCGATCTAAATTTTAACGAATTGTTAACTAACGACATCGTTAGCTTTGAACAACTGGGCCCAGATTGTTTGATCCAGATTGTTGATACAAATTCACAAACTTAATGATAAACAGTATAGATCCAGATCAGTTGGCTTCTTGCAAAGGCAGAGTTTATCCGGGTTCAGCAGGACAAGGGTTAAGGAAACATTTTGCATGAAATGTCAAAGCCTGTTATCTAGGAAAAATAAGAAAATATTTAAAAATGTCTGCTACTGAAATTATTACCTAGCAAGGGCCAGCATGCTAAGTGTTAACCCTAAGAACCCTGTAGATTGGTACAGATACCTAAGCAAACAGTGTAGATCCTGATGAGAAAGCTCAAAATGAGCAGTCGTATCAGGAACCCCACTGTTTGCCATTCTGTTTTTGATTTTAGACTTAAACCCCTATTTGCATCAATGGACATGTTCAAATTCAAGGACAGAATACATGTAGTCCACTTCAGAAACTCAGGGATGAAAGCATTAAACAAAGAAGTACTGGATTTACTCTGAGTATTGGAACAGACAAATCTAAACAAACCATGTAAATGCATCTGAATCTGATCAGGGTCTACACTATTTACCACTCATCCAGCAGTTTTTTTTTTTTGACACATCAGCAGATAGTAAACTTGACTTACCATATTCAACCTAACATACCGAACTGTGCGCTTAGGTTTTTCAAAATTACTGGGAAAACTTGTGGTAAAATATGACTACATACTAAGGATACCCATAAAACAAATATCAGCAAAGGCCTTATTTGGTGATGATTATGGGATTTTTTCTGATTTTCTTTATTAAAACATATGTTGTGGGTACTCATTTGAACAGCATCAACAAGTCGATGCAATTCATATGGGTACCCACAATATATGCCTTTATAAAGAAGTAGACAAAAAGTACACTGGTTGTAATTAGAAGACGGCGGAATTGCTTGACTGCGCTTATATGGGTATGTGCAGTGATTAGGTCGAATACGATATTCACAATCGGCTAATCACAATTGCTGCCAATGACAATTTTAAATCAGGGTTTTCCCTCAGGGTTTAAAAATAAGGGTCCCAGGGATTCCCATATGTATAGGACAAGTATGGTAAGTTACGTTGATTGGGAAGAGGCTAGAATTGTAGATAGGGAAGCAAACCAGAGACTAAGGCAGGTCAAGGAAGACCTTAGGATCAGTCTGTCTCCATGTGTGGTGAATGTGACCAGTTGTGCTTTCTAAAGTGCTCACCCTGTTCAAATTGCTCCGTGGGTCTGGGTCTGCAGTTTTTGTTCAGGTGTACCTGTCCAGGCCCACCAGGCTCCACAGCACAGTCAGTAGCTTGTGTTACTGCAGATCCAGGGGTCACAGTTTAGAGTCTCAGCTTGGCTACATTTTGTGGAGATTGATATTTGAATAATTTCTGTGGTCATTCCCCCACTTCTGCTGATTCAAGAAGGGCAGTTGTCAGTTACTGACAAAAGAAATTGGCATCTGATCAGGGTCTGCACTGTTAGTCATATATACAGCAATATTTTAGACACATCAAGAAGTAGTAGAATGGTCTATATCAAATTTTAGGACAAGTATGGTAAATAGATAATGTGTCCCAATACTTAAGGTAAATATGGTAGTAGTAAATTAGACTGGTTCAAATTTTGGGACAAGTATAGTAAGTAAAGGTGTCTCAGTACTTAGGGTAAATACAGTAGTTAGCACCTCTGACTGCGAATCACAAGGTCTTGAATTCAAATCCTATTGGAAGTGAAATTCGGCTCATAACTGTATCAAACTTGAACAACTTCATTTTTTTCTACCTTTTGATGTGTCTAAAAACTGCTAGGTGAGTGGCAAACAGTGTAGACCCTGATCAGATGCTGCATTCTGCAGCATCTGATCTGGATCTACACTGTTATGGCCTGTCTGTCCCAGGGCGTTGGGGTAAATAGGGTGTACATAATATTATTTTCTGTATTTCAGATTTTTACCCCTGTGGGTGGGTGCTAGAGGAGTGGAATTTGATTGGAAGTACATTCAAATGAGCTTTGATTCAAATATTAGCTTGGTAAGTTTAACCCATTTATATATAATATTAGCTTGGAAAGTTTAACCCATTTAAGCCTAGAGTTCTATAAAAGGTACATTGGCAAATAGAACACAGAGAAATAGTGTAGAACATATCAGGCATCAGAGAAAGCGGTGTTTAATTAGGGTCTACACTGTGCATTAAATATAGGAATTTCTGTAAAACATGGTTTACGAAGTGATTGGACAACAGATACTTTTTTGTTGTCAGTTTTTTCTCAGACAATAGGGTTTGGCATTTAAATTAAAATTGTCTGCTTTGGAGACAGATGGAATGAAATGTAGGAAAAATGTATTAGTGTCAGGGCTGATACTAAAGGGGAAGACAACTCTGTGAAAATGGTTTTGCATCCCATATCAAGAGGGATCTATTCTTAAAGAAAAGATTTTGCTTTCCTTTTAAGGAATCTTTCAGAAAGGATTTGGTGTGCCAAGAAAAAAAAAAGTCACAAAAGCTGTTTCTCTTGAAAATCTAACTAGTGTATCCAGTCTCCTTAAAATGAGCAGGTTAACACTTGTCATGCTGAACAAATTAAGATGCCACACCCACTTTGAATTTTTAGCCAATCAGATTACTTGGTCCAGATTGTTGGTACAAAATCACATACTGAACAACAAACAGTACAGATCCAGATCAGTTGGCTTCTTCAGAAGCCAAATGCACTGGATCTACACTGTAAAGGCAGAGCATATCTGGGTTCAGCAGGACAAGAGTTAAAGGTAATAAAAGATCTTGTTATTGGGCCTGTACTACACCAGTTAGGAAAACAATATTTTCACTTATATTTCTGAACTGTAAAAATCTAGGTACATGTATGCAATAGCTCCAGACAATAGGAGATAAAGTAAATACTTTTCTTATTTCTCCATTAAAACATACCTTGTGGGGGTACTCACTAGAAGTGGCTCGGTTTCTAATGAGTACCACAATACACCACAACCTCTTTATAACACTGTTGTTGGGGTCCATAGCATAAACCGTGTTATATCCAATCAAAAATGTATAGATTATATTGAAAAATGACCATTTATGGTCATTTTTCAATATAATCTATACATTTTTAGGATCTATCTTTGAACCCTGTTATATCTGAAACTGTGTTGTATTGAACCGTGTTATAAAGAGGTTGTAGTGTATATGTTTTCATGGAGCAGAAACAAAAATAGCAATCATTTTGCTGACAAAAAAAATTGTCTTATCTGGAACCCTGTCTGTTCAGCCTTATATAGATTAACACAGTATTGTATCTTTTAACCCATTGTAGTCTGGAGACACCTAAAAGGGCAAGTGGGAAACAATGCAGACCCAGATCAGACACTGCAGAACACGGGGTCTGATGAGGATCTCCACTGTTTGCGAATAGTTCAACCATTTTTCTCTGAGAATATCTAAATCTCTTAGCCTGAAATACCTAAAATCAAAATTAGAATTTTCCAGTATATAGTGTGTGACATTGCATTCAGTCTACAATGGGTTGAGGTTCTTATATGAACAAACTGAGAAATGTAGCTTTTGACATGTGCATCTATTGAAGACTCAGATAAGCTTGTGCATCCACAAAATCTGAACTGAGGCTTCCCTGGACAGTTTGTGGATTGCAAAGTTAAGCCATTTTAGTCTGGAAACCCTCAAAAGATTTAATTGGCAAACAGTGCAGACCCAGATCTGATGCCACATTCTGTGGCATCTGATCAGGGTCTACACTGTTTGCAGTAATTACAGGAATTTCTATGAAACTTAGTAATAATAAAAACTAACCAGACACCCTGCTATTGGAAATAGACTGATCCAAAGAGTTGTGGTAGAAGAGTCCATTCAACATAAATGGGTTAATGATGCTTCCACAGACAGACTGGATAGATACATCACTGTATTTACCCTAAGTATTAACTCCTTACCATACTTGTCCTAAATTTTGAACAAGTGATATTTCATTCTCTGCCGATGTGTCTAAAAACTGCTTGATTGTTGTGAACAGTGTAGACCCTGATCAAATGCCATATTCTGCATCTGATGTGGTTCTCCACTGTTTGCTGTGGCCAGTTTGTCTGAATTCTTTAACCCTTTCATCCCTGAGTTTCTGAATTGGACTCTTCTATCTTTGAATCAGGTCAGAACTAGGACTTCAGATAGGGCTCTCAGACAAAAATCAAAACAGATCACAAAATACATGTAGTGTTGATCCAGATGAGCTGTCTCATCAGGATCTACACTATTCCTAATAAAATCATTTTGATTTGCCAGACTGAAATGGTTAACCCTTGTCCTTCTGAATAAATTAAGATGCTCATGCCCACTTCTAGTTTTCAGCCAGTCAGATTACTTGATCCAGATTGTCGCTATAAATTCACTTATGTACTAATATATATTGGCAAACAGTGCAGATCCAGATCAGTTGCATCTGATCTGGATCTGCACTGTTTGCAAAGGCAGAGTATATCCGGGTTTAGCAGGACAAAGGTAAAATTGGATAAATACAGTATATTTTGCATTGTTGTCTTATATTTTTGTTTTTCAGTTACATCATATTTGTACAGCAATGTTGGTGTGGTTATACAACAGAAATGATCTCAATAAATCTTTCGTCCCGGTGGTTATGACGTTATTAGCACTCAGTTGCTACCGTCCACTTATTGTTGAGTGAGTAGAATTTTAAAATAATTTAAATAATAAGTCAAAATTCAAACCTGAAACAGGGTCATGAGAGGTATGTTTGATATTCTTATCCCCATGCTTTATGATGGGGATATTGTGAATGCCACTGTCCGTCTGTCTGTCCACCACGCTAGCTTTTCCTAAACCATTGGTAAGAATTTAACCAAACTTGTTACATGACTTCCATGTAGTAAGGGTGTGCGAGAGCATCATCAGCACTGAGCATGGGGATTTTGCGATGGTGTGCCGTCAATCTAGCTTTATTTTGTGAAATGTCCCTGTGATTATGATTGACTATGGAAAATAAATCTAATGATTCAACATGTTATTCACTTTCAAAGGAGTTCGTTCAGTCAAGTTAATTTTGTCTCCTTTCTGACAAGAGGTCTACTGGAAAAGTAGATACTGCATAAAAACCACGCAGGTTTTTTTTGGGCATGTTTTTTTCTCCGTAACAGAAACAGATGAAACAATTAAAATATATAAGGAATACTCTAAAATGGACTGAAAAAGAATGAAACAAATGAAACAGACCAATAGCAGTTCTCACTGATGGTCTGTTTCAAGTCTTTTGGTCTGTTACATCCTGTTTCAGAGATTTTCCTCTGTATCTTATTCGTTTCATTTGTTACGAAACAGAAATGGGTTTATAAAAAAAAGTATCTGTTTCATTGTTACATTACGTTACACCCTGTTTCGTAACAAGCACTGACCAAGGTGTTTGAACTGTTTCATCCTGTTTCGTAACAAATGAAACGAATGAAACAGACCATCAGTGAGAACTGCTTTTGGTCTGTTTCATTTGTTTCATTCTTTTTCAGTCCATTTTAGAGTATTCCTTATATATTTTAATTGTTTCATCTGTTTCTGTTACGGAGAAAAAAACGTGCCCAAAAAAAACCTGCGTGGTTTTTGTGCAGTATATGTGGAAAAGGAAAGAATTTGCTCCCAAAGGAGCTCTTTCCTTTTAGAGATGCCTTTCAGAAATGGCTCCGTGTGCTGGGAACCAAATAGGATTTCACTAAAGATGTGTCATATTCAAACAACAGCAGAAAATATATCTACCTCAAACTGTTTTCTCGAAACTGTCAGCAAATAATCCTGCCAGTATAATCTTATCAAAAATGACTGTCTACCTAGCTTTTAGTTGTTTATTTTTTATCAGAATGGTGCAGTAAAAGATGCTGTTACCCATTGTTAGCTTATTTTTCAAGCTAAGCTAACATTTCGCAAAATAATTTTTTTCACCACCTGAAAAAATCTTAGATAATTTTCGTTTTTTGTTGTTGTTTTTTTTTTTTTTTTTTTTTTTTTTTTTTCATTTTTGCAATATTTTAGACCATACAGAAATATGCTGCTCTAGACTTTTTACTACACAAGATTTTTTACTTAGGGAATGTCATCAGCAAGTACAAAAGAAGGGGTCATCATGCTAATTTCATTTTTATCGCACCTGCTTGTAGCAGGGTGCGATATAGGCGTCCGATTTTCTGTCCGTCAGTCTGTCCGTCCGTCAGTCCGTCCGTCCGTCTGTCAACATTTATGTCAACGTTCGACATTAATGTCAAAGTTAGTATTCTAATCAACTACAAGACTAAACAACCATCAAACTTTGCATGAAACATCTCCCTGACCTCCTGACTTTGCGACATAGGCGTCCGCTTTTCCGTATGTCTGTCCATTCGTCCGCCCGTCTGTCAACATTTATGTCGACGTTCGACATTTATGTCAAAGTTAGTATTCTAATCAACTGCAAGACTAAACAACCATCAAACCTTGCATGAAACATCTCCCTGACCTCCCGACTTTGTGACGTAGGTGCCCACTTTTCCATTCGTCTGTCTGTTCGTCCGTCCGTCTGTCTGTTAACAGTTCTGTTATGTCGAAGTTCGACATTTATGTCAAAGTTAGTATTCTAATCAACTACAAGACTAAACAACCATCAAACCTTGTCTGAAACATCTCCCTGACCTCCTGACTTTGTGACATAGGTGCCCACTTTTCCATTCGTCTGTCCGTTCGTCCGTCCGTCTGTCTGTTAACAGTTCTGTTATGTCGAAGTTTGACATTTACGTCAAAGTTAGTATTCTTGTCAACTACAATTCTACAACAACCATGATACCTTGCATGACACATCTCCCTGACCTCCTGACTTGGCAGGTATGTTGACCCAGTGACCTTGACCTATATTTTTCGCTCCATTGGCTTTGACACAATTTACATTGACGTTCCAGATCTTCTCAACTATAAGGTGTACAACTACCAAACCTTGCATAGTGCTTCTCCTAGATGTACTGACTTGGCAGGTACCTTGACCCGGTGACCTTGACCTATATTTTGCTCTCCAGTGACTTTGACATATTTTGTGTCGACGTTCGATATCTCCTCAACTATAAGGCCTACAACCATCAAACCTTGCAAAGTGCTTCTTCTCAATGTACTGACTTGGCAAATACCTTGACCTGGTGACCTTGACCTATATTTTGGCTGCAGTGACTTTGACATAATTTACGTCAATGTTCTAGATCTCCTCAAGTGTAAGACCTCTAGCCACCAAACCTTGCATAGTGCTTCTCCTAGATGTACTGACTCTGCAGGTATCTTGACCCGGTGACCTTGACCTATATTTTGCGCTCCAGTGCCTTTTACACATTTTATATCAACGTTCAATATCTCCTCAACTATAAGGCCTACAACCATCAAACCTTGCATAGTGCTTCTCCTCAATGTACGAACTCTGCAGGTACCTTGACTGGGTGACCTTGACCTATATTTCGCGCTCCATTGACTTTTACAACTTTTACGTCACCCTTCCTTATGTAAGGCCTTCAACCACCAAACCTTATATAGCACTTCTTCTCGATGTACTGACTCGGCAGGTACCTTGACCTGGTGACCTTGACCTATATTGTGCACTCCAGTGACTTTGACACATTTTATGTTGATGTTCAGTATCTCCTCAAATATAAGACCTACAACCACTAAACCTTGCATAGTGCTTCACCTCATTGCACTGGCTTGGCAGGTACATTGACCCGGTGACTTTGACTTATATTTGACACATTTTACGTTGATGTTTGATAACTCCTCAACTATAAGGCCTACAACCACTATACCTTGTATTGTGCTTCTCCTTGATGTACTGGATTAGCAGGTATCTTGACCCGTGACCTTGACCTATATTTCATGCTCCAGTGACTTTTACACATTTTACGTCAACGCTCCATTATCATTGGGCTGTATGATACGAAAAGTCAGTGCTGAAGATATAGCCATTAGAGGGAATGGGACTGGCCTGGAATATATGTGCCCCACTAGGCACTTTGTCTACATTTTTTTCAACCCAGTTTTCCAAGTAAGCACTGCTAAGAATGAAATAAACTTATTTAATAACCACGTTCTGATTGTGGCTCCTGTGACTTTTGCCCCAGCAGGTGCGATGACGCCTTCCGCGGAATTCTTGTCATGAAGTAAACTATTTCTCTACCTTCACATAAATTATGCCATTAAAATGCATATAATTCCAACTCCGTTTGTATATATACTTCACGCAGTTTGATTGATTGAAAGGAAAGTTTAACACTTTAATAAAATCCAGGGCCCAGTTGTTCAAAGCCTTGTTAGCTTAACGAGTTCATTAGTGGTAAAAATGTTAACTGTTCTAGTAAGTACAATTTCTAATTCACAGGTATTTTTGCTGAAAAATGTGAGTAGCCTCTGGAATTTTTTCGATTTGTGAGTGATTCACTAGTTTATAACATCAACAAAAATAAGATTCATTTCTACCATGATAAAATTATAAAAGCAGCATTACCATTCACGTACCACAGTACGTGATTCACGTAGAGAATCTGCCATGAGCATACAGAATTGTTGGTATCTACGTACACAAAACGTACAGCAAATTTGTTGCACGTATAAATAGTAACATTGATACGTCCTGCTTGAGTCAGTTTTCACTCATTAGTATTCTTTTGAATATTAATAAAGCATCGAAACACTGCGATTGCTGGCAGACAATAACGAATGCGTACGGCTAGTGCATAGAAATGGATTGAGGATCGTTACAGGGATCACGGAATTTAATTACATTCTTACCGAGAGGGATGAGATTATTGTTCATTGTTTATTGCCTATGGTCTTTTTCGCATTATCCAATCACTGATGATCATGTGGTTTATATCCGAGAGGGATATCTTGATTGTTCATTACCAAGCCAAAACACGTGGTTGGTTTAAAACGCTTCAACAAAGATGTCGTAAGCTAGTATTCTGAGCTTCTTCAGCTCAAACTTAGCGGAGGAAGGGGTGCAAAAGCGCAAATCTTCCGATGTTACTGAAGGCCCTCTGCCACCAAATCACTGAAATACTTAGGTTCTAATGAAGACGTTCAGCATGGAGCTGGCAGCAACAGTCAGTCCTAAAGGCAAAATAAAAAGGTCGGTCATAAAATGTTGTTTTTGTACAGTCTTCCCGGTACTATACAATGCATTTAATTACCTCAAAATATGTGTACCCTCAAAAAGTGATCTGTACCCCCCAAATGCTAAACCAGGGGGTACATGTACCCCTAAATCAAAATATGAGTGGGAATGCTGGAAAGGATGATGTAACATAATTGAATTGTTTAGATTTTTCCTGAATACAACAGCTGGCCATAGTATACATTGAAAAAAAAATATTAGTAAGTTAGTAGCCACTTAGGTAAACCCCATCTTGAAAAAATGCCAAAAAATTTAAAGATTTAAAAAATGACATTTTTTTATACAGTTTTCTTTCAGTTTCAAGCCAAGCTGAACACCTTTAATGATAAAAAATGAGCCCAAAACAATACCTAATCAACAGTTTTAAGGACGTATGTATTTAGGGTGAATGTCTTGATTTTCACAGCAGGTCAGGATTTGATTTCTGCATCTGACAGGTCTTTAGACAGAAAAAATCAAATAGTCAGTATTAAAGGACAGCTGCATATAATAATAGAAGACTTATCCTGATGAATATTTTTTCTTATTTCTCCAACAAAACATACTTTATAGGTACTCATTAGAAGCAGCTTAGTACAGCTGATCTGTGCCACATTTTCATATAGAAGTAAGGTAAAGTATTTGAATTAAAACCAATAACAACAAAAATGGCATTTTATGTGGAGTTTTGTCAAAGGGACAGCACCAGGAAATGTCAGTATCAGGACTGAGAATGTTCGAAATTGATGGGAGCAGAAATTAAGGGAAATAGGTGCACCTTCGAAGGAAACATTTGTGACCTCACTGAGGGCAATACTTAAACAAAGAATTGGCTCCCTCATTTTGAAAGGTTTCAAATAATGGGAAAATAACTTCCCATCTGCAAAAGATGTCTCCATTTGAGAGAATGGCAGCAGAATTATTCTAACTTGTTACTTTCATAGCCATTTCAATACCAAACCAAATTAAAGACTCCATATTCCTCAAAAACAGACATTTTTTATCCAAGAAAGATTTAATTAATCAATATACGGTATTAATACAAGCCAAAAATATGGCATCTGACAGCCTATAAATTTCAGTTAGTCTCTCATTTTTGAACTGGATAAAAAATTATTTTTTTATCGTATTTCTGAATTAACTTTGGCAACAAAAGGTTTCTCATAAGATATGAACACTCAGAACAAAATATATACAGTGGAATCTCGTTATCTCAAACTCTAATGGACCATATTTTTTCAGTTTGAGATAACAGTTTAAGGTAACAGGAGTTGAAATTTAAATAAAGCAAAACTAAACCAACATTATCAAAAGTTTAGTTTGACTTAAGCAGTTGTTTGAGTTATCAGTGTTTGAGATAGTGAGAGTCAAGTGTATTGAAAATATTGTTGAAAAGAGGAGAAATTGCTTCTTAGGAGCAATTTCTCCTCTTTTCCACAATATTTTGTTACCTGTTAGATTTTCATGTTTTAAGATTTTCAATTCTAGATAAGTGGTTATTGAGATAAGTGGAGTCGAGATAACGAGAGGCGCCTGTATATTTTAAATAAAATTCCAAGCAAAAAGCATCTTTATGTGTAATGTTGAAAGAAGAGTCGTTGCATGTCTCATGTTGGTACTTTTCTGTATTTTCAGGATATTAATCCACGCAGTTGGTCTTGGATCATGGACACTGATATTAGCAAAAGCTTTGTTTACATGTACAGTGGGAGTGATAGCTTTACAAATGTACCTTGGCATGTCATCACAAACTGCAAACTCTTATTATTGAGTGAGATCTAGGAACTATTTTAGAATGCCTGAGCATTTTGGCATTCCCATATGGAGATAAGCAAATGACGACTAAGTGATATTTTTCTTATCTTTTTCCCCCAAAATAGGACTTGATATTTCATACAGAAGGAGGCATTATTTCTCAATGAAACATGTTATGGGTACTCATTAACAGTGCCTTTTTGATGCACTGCTAATGAGTATACATAACACACATTCTGGTAGAGAAATAAGAAAAATATCAATATAGTTTGGCTGAAAAAAAGAGCACTTAATCTGGACCTGTAGATGAATCTGGTCCTGTTTTCTGGAGAAAGTAAGGAATATATTTTAAATTATCATAAGCTGGTATTCAAATCCAGCAAGTTAAAGGCAAAAGTGGTACTAATTATGTCCTGTTGAAACTATGTTCAAGCCAGAGCCGGGGAAAAATCAACATTATGGTGTATGTAGAAATTGAAGATTAAGATAAGCCTGCCTGTCCATATAGATACACCAGGGCAGTCATGTTCTCCATCTTCTGTTTGAACATATCTTCAGATAAAGTACTTTTTTCCAATCAAAACTTTTTAACAAAACATAAATTATTGGTATTCATTAGAAGCATCTCAGTGAGGTGCTTAGAAGCACCTCACTGAAGTGCTTATAATGAATACCAATAACATGCTTTTGTGAAGAAATGAGAAATATATTTATCTGGGCCCAGTTGTTCAAAGCTAACGACGTCGTTAGTTAATGATTCGTTAAAATTTACATAGAGTGATACGCAAATATGCTGAAATTTTTTGCTGAAAAAATGTGTGTAGCTTTTGCAATGCAAAAGCTACTCACATTTTTTCAGCAAAAAATATCAGAATACTGTATATTAAACCCGCTAAAACAGTTAACAAAATGACCCATAACGAGCTCGTTAAGCTAACGACGTTTTGAACAACTGGGCCCTGGATATTCTTTATCTGAAGCTATGTTTGAAGCAAGAAAATTGTTTTATTATTGCTGAATATTGTACTAATTTCTTGCTGTTAAACAGCATATAATGTGTGCAATATGAGAAAATGACCCTTGTGTCATATGTAAACAGTGAAGACACAGATCAGCCTGAACAATATAACTGTCTAGTCGGGACTTCTCTGTTTTGCAATGTATTTGATTGTATCCATTAATTCTGCAAGTGGTCGATGAAGGCCCTGTTTAACCCTTTCATCCATGAGTTTCTGAAGTGGACTGTTTCCATCCTTGAAAATGAATATGTCCATAGATGCATATAGGGTTTCAGTCTAAAATGAAAATCAGAACAGCAAACAGTATAGATCCTGATGAGACAGCATGTTATGATCTAGACTGTTTGTACAGATATCTGTTCTAGTCTGCGGAGCTGAAAGGGTTAAGACTGCAGGAGTATGCAGGCTGATATAGGCCTTTATTGCATATGAACTAAGGGCTGTTTTTTCTTGCATTGAACATTGCATATTTGTGTTATTGTGAATGTCATCCCATAATATCCAGAACATTTGGACACCTCAACTCCTGTCATACTTGTCATTAAATTTGAACAAGTTATTTGAATGTTTTATTACCTGTTAATTACCTGTTACCGATGTCTAAAAAACTACTGGATGTGTAAGAAACAGTTTAGATTCTAAAACATTCTGTGGCATCTGAGCTGGGTCTACACTGTTTGCTCAGGCCTCTCTGTCTGAACTTAGTGTAGATATGAAAATACAAAAAGGAATACCACACAAACAGGTTTATGATGTATTGAGCTATTTGTTTATATTTTTATTGATGAGTGCTGGGTTCTTGTAACCTCCTAATGCTAAGGTTTATGGTGAAGGCCAACAAGCATCCACACAGTCTGATCAGGGCTGTCACTTTAGTAATTTCTGCAGAACTCATTGCTTCTGTTAACCTTTTGCACTCCCTGGGTAAATTCTAGTACTCTGTGGCCAAATTCAGCAGATGTTAGAGAAATGTCAAACTATTTTCAAGAAAATATGAATTTTCTTCAGCTGAACTCATCCAGGGAGTGCTAAATTTTAATACAGTTGACTCTCACTATCTCGAACTCGCTTATCTCGAATAACCGCTTATCTTGAAGTGAAAATCTGGTCCCTGCCTAAACATAAAAATCTAACAACAGGTAAAAATATTGTGGAAAAGAGGAGAAATTGCTCCTAAGGAGAGCAATTTCTCCTCTTTTCCACAATATTTTCAATATATCTCTTACTTCAAGAGTCCAATTCATATATATTTATTAATTGTGGTTAATCGAATTATTTTTATGATCAACAAAACAGTAGGTATTTGTTTTCATTACCAACCACATGATAGTAGTAGGGTATTATATTTTCCTGCTGTTGATCTTTTAGCTGTAAACAATATCATTGTGAGTACTGATATTACACTGGTTTGCAAACTGCCTATCTAATATCACCGGATGGTAAACATGTTTGTACACCCTTCTGCTTAATTCACCAGGTCTCTTGGAAAATATTGATACTGTCACCTTTTTGTGCAGGGCGTTTTAACCATTTTCCTCTGAACTAAAAAAAAAGCAAAAATACACAAAGAACGACATATTAAACACAGTCCTGAGTATCTAAAATCTGTATGATGCAGACCATTTTCTTGTCTCTTGTCATGTTTGTATAACTAGATTTGTACTACATCCCAGTTCACCTGTTAATATTCATTACATCTGAGCTGCAGTGTGAGAAAACCTACCTTCTGACATGCACATCTGCACAGTCTGATCTGATCAGTCTTCTTTGTTACTATTAGGAAAATTAGGAAACTTTGCACCCTTGTCTATCCAAAATGTGCAGGCTGATTGGAGTTTTCACATTTGTACTGCACCCCAGTTCATCTGTTTGTATTCATTATATTTGTTTCATTGTCAGAGAAAAAAAACGTGAATGTCAATAAAATAATTTATAATAAATAAAATGTGTTTTAAAGAACTGTTTTGCACATACCTTTTTTTATCCTTAATTGTCCGACAACAACCAGAAAGTAAAAGAAAATTTGTCATTGTACAACATGCACTGTATGAAGGATTATTCTGATTCTCATTTTATATGCTAGAAAGAACCTGTCACTTTCATGGACATTCCTAAAATTTGTGAAAGATTTTTTGTCCTGGTGCTGGATTAGGGTATTAAATGTACTTTTTCGTAGCTCCAGATAAGACACTTATTTTAACCAAGAAGTACAGATATTTTTCTTATTTCTCTGCAAAAACAATCTGATAAAGACCTTTTCTATACACCAATTTACCAGGGATGATTGATAAATTTTGAGCCTTATATTGAAGGATTTAAGCAGGGCTGCCTATGATCAGCTCTATTACTCCATGACGATTGACGGTTATGTAACCAACAGCCCGTATCATTTGATCAGTTTATACGCCAGCCCCCATAGCCTAGTGGATAGGAGAGTCGACTCTTAATCCATTAGGTTTCTCATTGCTGTGGTTCGGGCTTCGCTTGGGTCACATGTGGGAAAGCCAAGTTCTGCTAGCGCATGGTCAGGTGGTTTTTCCCGGGGTTCTCCGGTTTTCGCTCACCTTTGATGAAGGATTGGCTCAATATAAGTGAAATATTCTTGAAAGGACTGTAAAACCCAAATCAAATAAATTGATCAGTTTATGTCAAAGTGGTAACACATGAAAGTAAACAGGGCACATCACTTTTGCAAATGGACAAAATTGCTGAACAGGGGGTGATGCAATATAGTCGAACCTCGTTATCTCGAACTCGCTTATTTCGAATTACCGCTTATCTCGAAGTGAAAAATCAGGTCCCTGTTTTAACATGAAACTATGACAACAGGTAACAAAATAATGTGGAAAAGAGGAGAAATTGATCCTAAGGAGCAATTTCTCCTCTTTTTCACATTATTTTATATATATATTTCTAACTTCAGGAGTCAAATTACATATTCATTTGTTAAATGTGGTTGTTCAATTTATTGTTTTCCTCACTCTCTCAACTCTGATATGTCGAGGTATGGATATCTCAAAGTGTTTCAGTGAGTCCCTTGGAATTCGAGATAACGAGAGTCGACTGTATTTGCATAAAAGGGCCAAGCACCTAAGGCTGTTTATGCTGATAAACTAGGGAAGGATGCCTCATATGGAGCTGTAAAAAGGTGGTTGGCAGAATTTGAGCATGGCCAGAGAGAGCCTTGAGGATGGTCAGTCACAAAAACTAAAATCAGAGTCAGTTTCTGGCAAAAGAATGTTTACAAAGTACTGGGTAACCGCTTAGAGGACTAAGCCTGCTTAGGAAAAGTGTGGTTAGGTAAACTGATCAGTTTGACATGACCCTAATGGGTTGACTAGGCGGTAAAACCTCAACTCGATCAAAAACCTCTTTTGTGAGAAACCTCATCTTTTCAAAGGAGACTACTATCAAAGGAAATTGTTTGTGTTGAGGTTTTACAGCCCCTTCAACCCAGTGGGGTTATGTTGAGCATGGTCAGTTTACCTAACCACACTTTTACTGGGCAGGCTTAGTCCTCTCAGCAGTTAACCAGTATGGTGCACATTCTTTCACCAGAAACTAACAACTGCCTTTCTTGAATCTTTAATTTCTTAAAGCAAGTGGAAGGGAGAGAATGATCGTAGAAAATATTTCACGATCAATCTCCATGAAAGAATGTTGCCAACCTGGCGAGGGTCAAACCTTTGAGATGGGAGTAAAATATTATCATGTCTAAGAGGTGAAGCCATTCACCTTAATGCTTGGCACTCTGGGTAAAATTTCAGCAGATGATATGTTGAAATACTTTTCTTCTTTTCTTTTTCAGAAAATAGGCACTGACATTTCATGCAAATTGTCTCCTCTGGAGATTGTTTGTATGGAATGTCAAAGCCTATGTTCTGAGAAAAAAAATAAAATGTCAATTTGTCATCTACTGAGTATGCCCATATAAAGGTCAAAATGAAGGGAAAATAAACAAGCAGGTAGGTTTGAATTCTTTTCTTTATACACATTTTGTTATGATGTACACATCATCTCGTTATGATTATATGGACTGACTGAATACCAGTGCCAAGAGTAAAGAACGTATACAATGTACATTAAAACTAAAGAAAATAAGCAAATTCAGGGAATTTATGTCCCTACCTTTTAAAAATCCTCCAAAAATAACCATGTCAACAAGGTACCTAAGTTACAATGTGAAAAAATCAGAGGATTACTACATGCACATCTTTCGACCATGTAGAAAACGCCTGCAAAGTTTCGGCAGGATCAGTTGGTGAGTTGCGCACACAAAATGCCCACTCTATACACTCATTAGGCAAAAAATGATGAACTCTTGCCATGCTGAATAAATCAAGATGTCACACTGACTTCTAATTTTCAGCCAACCAGATTATTTGATCCAGGTTGTTGACACAAATTTGAATACTTAATGTCCAACAGTGTACATCCAGATCAGGTGGCTTATTTAGGAGGCAACTGATCTGGATCTACACTGTTTGCAAAGGCATGGCATATCCAGGTTCAGCAGACCAGGGTTATTTTTCACATGAAAAAAGGGGAAAAAAAACAACATTAATCTGAAGATTACATCCAAATCATAAGGACAGCTTCAGACTATGTAGAAAATGCCTGCAAAATTTCAAAAGGTTAACATGTAGGGGGAGTTATGCACACAAAACACCTACTCTGTATATACTATTGAGACAAAAACTGACTTATGTTCACAACATGTGAAGAAGTGACAAAAATAAACCTGAAGTTTATTTAATCCAAAACACATGCATATCTTCAGAGCATGTAGAAACATTCCCCTCTACCCATACCTGCTGCAACGATACAAGGGCGCCTGTAAAGCCTGCAAAGTTTCGAAAAGATTGGTTAAAACCTGTAGAGTTGCACACTCAAGACACCCACGAAGATTGGTTAAAACCTGTAGGAGGAGTTGCACACTCAAGACACCCATTGTGTATACTATTACAGATTCACACATGATGACATCAAATAAAATAAAAAAAAAAAAATATATATATATATATATATATATATATTGGTACCTGGAATAGAGAAATAGAAGTCACTGGAAAAAGCAAACTGGCTGCAGTTGTCATTCTTGTACAATGATTCCTAATCACTTTGATATCATTTAATCTGTAGTTATTATGCCTAGTGTCCCATAAAAGGGTCATTGCCAAACAGTGCAGATAAAGATCAAATGCCACAGAACTTAGCATCCCAACAGGGTCTACACTACTTGCATGAAACACAGGAGTTTGTGTAAAACATAGTAATAAAGAAATCCAACTAGACACCCCTTCTGTCGGATAAGAACCAGTTCAAAACAGTTGCAGTTACAGAGTCCACTCGGTATAAGTGGGTGAAATACTCCAAAGGTATAGTATGAACAGCAAAGTAATGTCATATACGTACAGCTTTGTTACCCTTTATCCCTCTAATAAACACTGTAACAAGCGCTTAAAACCTGGTCTGCAAAAATACTACAAGAGGATATATTGTTGCAGACCAGGGTTCAGTTGTTCAAAACTAACGATGACGTTAGTTAATGTATTGTTAAAACTTTGATCATTAAATATGGCATATACGCTAACATTTTTGCTGAAAAAAATATGAGTAGCTTTTGCAATCTTTTTTTCAGCAAAAATCACTGTGAATTAGATCTTGTACTTACTAGAACAGTTAACATTTTGACCACTAACAAGTTTGTTAAGCTAACAATACTATGACCAACTGGGACCAGGTTTTAAGCTCTTGTCATAGTGTTTATTAAAGTGCAAGAATACTACAAGAGGAGATTGAGGGGTTGTTGGGTGAGGCAAAGGTGTCATGTATCTTGCATCACTGGGGCATCCAACTGATACTGGCTTACAGTTGGGCAAGGCCTGCTACGAGGGTGAGTCAATAAGTAACCAGCCTAACTTATTTCTGGTTGAGATCCACCTCTTCTTTTTCGATGTAATTGCCCTCTAGTGTGATGCACTTAGACCAACAGTGTTCAAGTGCCATCAGCCCAGAACTGAAAAAGTCGGGGTCCTTTCCATTGACCCACTCCTCAATTGCTGTCACGACTTCTTCATCAGACCGGAAATGAAGTCCACGGATATCCTTTTTCAAGTTTGGGAATAGGAAGAAGTCGCTAGGAGCTAGGTCAGGCAAATAGGCAGGATGTGGTATTAATTCATACCCGTTTTTCTCTACAGCATCCATTGCAACTTTGCAAGTGTGGACTTTCGCGTTGTTCTGTTGCAGCAAAACACCTTTAGAGAGTTTACCTCAGCGTTTTTCACGGATTGCGGTTCTCAGCTGGTCTAACAAGTTTGCATAGTACACTCCAGTTATTGTACTTCCCTTGGGTAAAAAGTCCAACATAATAACGCCTTTTGCGTCCCAAAATACTGTGGCCATCACCTTGCCAGCAGATGGTTGCGTCCTGAACTTCTTTGGCTTCGGGGACTCAGGCCCTACCCACTGACAACTCTGAGCTTTATTCTCTGGCTCATAATAATGAACCCAAGTCTCATCTACAGTCACCAGACACAAAAGAAAATCATCTTTTGACCTAAAACGCTTCAACAAGACGCTGCATACTGATGCTCTGGTTGCCATTTGCTCATCGCTAAGGGATTTGGGGACCCAACGGGCTGTTAGCTTGTGCATACCTAAACGATCATGTAAGATTGTTGAAACGCTACCATGTGAAATGCCTAATGCCTGCACTATTTCTTCCACCTGAATTCGCCTATCAGAGTATACCAGATCCCGAACTTTCTTACACATTTCTTCGTCGGTGGCATCCAGTGGGCGTCCAGACCTGGCTTCATCTTCTAAAGGAGTTCTACTGCGTTTGAATTCCCCTACCCAGAATTTAATCTGAGCATAAGATGGTGCAGAAAACCCATAAACATCGGCTAACTCGCCGTGTATTTCCTTGCCTGTTTTACCTTTTAAATACAAGTACCGAATTACAGCACGGTACTCAACTTTAGATGAAAAGCATGCCTTTGCATCACTAGCCATGTTTGACATTCAATATCTTATTAAAGAATGACTCGATAAGCGTGTAATTTTGTACCCATGTATAAATCATATATTGAAACAAAGCATGAAAATCGTGACCATCTCGGTCCATCGGAAATGGGATAGGCCGGTTATTTATTGACAAGCCCTTGTATCGTTGCAGCAGGTATGGGTAGAGGGGAATGTTTTTATTCAGTTTCTTCACTGTTATTCATTTTCTTTTCTCCCCTGTACCTCTCTTTCGTCTCCTTTACTATCTCTTCTATCTCTCTTCTCCCTTTCTCTGGGAGACAACACAAAATGACCCACAAGGGTTGACCTGTCTTTAAATCCCAACTCAATCGATCAAGAGGAGATAAGAGGTTGGTCAGGGTTGGTATTCTAGCAAATAACACTGTATTTTGATGTAAGCTAATATATGACAAAGTTTACAAAAGTAAAACAAAAAGACATTAAGACTAAAACCACTTCGATCAAAGCAGGTTATTCAAAGATCAGGCTCTTTCAGGAGGGTTCCCTTGATACCAGAAAACAAAATAGACTGTTTCCTTTTTGTTGTTTTTATGGCCCCGCCTGCGAAAGGCAGCAGTGGGGCATATACTTGTAGTAATCTAGGGAACTAGCTCGAAAATGCATCAAAGGAATTTTGTTCCCTCATCTTATCCAGGAACTTTCGAGCTAGTACCCTCGACAGGAAAACGGTAAAAAATGTATGTCTTGGAATATTTTAACACTAATTATTTCTTTATTAGCGATTTATGAAAAACTGGGCAATGCTATCGTATGTAGCTATGATTAACTTTGTTTTCCATTAGAATTTGCCATAGAAATATGCATGGCTTCAATATAATTTGCCACAACTTTTGAACACAGAATCGAAATATCTAAACTTTCTGTCAACACGGTAATTTGGGCCCATGATTTTTCATTTTCCATCAAATCTATAACCTTGAGACCCCACTAAAGCACCATCTCTAATGAAATCAAACCTGAAACATTATAAATAAGCTGAAAAATACTGGCACGAAAACATAGCTGGTGAATAATGACAAAATTCCAGTCTGAGCTAATTCCCTTGACAAAGAGGTAGTTCCATGGACAAGGAGCTAGTTCCGTCGACTATTTATGATAATGTGCCATAAAGCACTGATTAAAGCAACCAACAAGCCACTCTGTTTTACCATTCGAAATGGCAGATAACCGGTTCAGATTAGTCTCATGAGTAAATGGGACAAACCAAATAAGTATACTTGATGTGGATCTGATTGCATTGGTTTCTGATGGTGGCTATGTTTGACAAGTTTCTGTTATCGTACAAATCTTAATACAGACAGAAGCTTGTCAAAACTAACAAATATATCACTCCATTCTAACTGAGTGGCACAATACTTTTTTTTTATAGCTGACATTTTTCTGGCATTCAAATTTTAACAAATGATGAAACGTGTAACAGTTAACAAGGGCATTACTGAATTTATTTTTAATGAAAGTAATGGTTAATGAAGCTCTCAAAAGTACTGCAATCAAAAGAAGTAGCCTACAAAGAGGAGGATAAAGTACTGGGCCCAGTTGTTCAAAGCTAACCATGTCGTTAGTTAACGATTCGTTAAAATTTTAATCGAGTGATACGCAAATATGCTGAAATTTTTTGCTGAAAAAAATGTGAGTAGCTTTTGCATTGCAAAAGCTACTCACATTTTTTCAGCAAAAAATATCAGAATATTGTGTATTGAATCTGCTAAAACAGTTAACGAAATGACCCTTAACGAGCTCGTTAAGCTAACGACGCTTTGAACAACTGGGCCCAGAAGTATATCTAGAAAAAATTTTAGGATGTCACATAATATCAGTGAAGATTTTCCAATAAAATGCCTCTTTCTATAAATGCAAATTTTTAACCATTGACAAATAACTTTAAAGCAGCCATGTTATAAGTTTTTATTGGGTGTATTCCTAGATAAGTTTTATCTCCTATAAATTATCAGGGTGTCTAAAAATGTTGTTTAAATGAGTGAGTGAACTTGTGTAATCTAAAAAGTTGGAAGTCAAAAATAAAAAAAGTCAGAAGCTGAAATCAGAAGACAAACGTTAATAGAATAACCTTTTCTGCAGGCAGAAATACAGGCAACTTGTGACAGCTAAGGGTGCTAAAACTTCAGGATAATATTGGCAAGTTTTGGTACTTCACATGGGAAAGAAAGTGTAAAATGAAATTTGTGACATGAAATAAAATGTGATCCTAGTCATCTAGGAAGTGGACACAGTTTACAATAGAATCTCTCCGAGTGCTTATGTTGATATAATTGACTGTTGGTGACTGATCAGAATCAGAATGTTTATCGGTGACACATCTAATCACATTCATTCACCAAGACCTGTGATATGGGAAGTTAGTCCCTACCTCTCACCAAAGAAGTAAATCTAGCCACACCATCCTCTGCCCCTTCAGCAGAGGAAATAATTGAATCTGGAATTGCATTCCAAATTGTTTGAGGGAAAAATGAACCCTTGTAAATGTCAGTTCTTGCAGTGGGGATCTGAAAAGTCAATGAGTGATGATAGCTGCTGCGCCTAATTGTGGGGATAAGTCATCTGTTGGAATGCCAACAACACCCTTTAGACTTTGTACTGCCTCTCCCCCTTTTCTTGAGAGACTCCCATCTAAATGTCAGTTCTTGCAATGGGGATCTGAAAAGTCAATGAGTGATGATAGCTGCTGCGCCTAATTGTGGGGATAAGTCATCTGTTGGAATGCCAACAACACCCTTTAGACTTTGTACTGCCTCTCCCCCTTTTCTTGAGAGACTCCCATCTTAGTCTTTCCAGTATTCTAGTCATATTCCTAGTTTTAAAGTGGTAATTGCTAGGTAATAACCTAGCAGCCGCTAGGTAATAACCTAGCAGCTCTATTCTGAACCTTTTTGATTTCTTGTTGAAGAACTACACTTTAGGGATCCCAACACAACTGGGCAAACAAGTCCTTTATATGCTGCCTCTTTTACATCCTGAGGCCAATGATAAAGATTTTGTCTCAGAAAATCAACCATTCTATTTTCCTTAGTACACATGTTGCTAATTACTCCTAGGTATTTAATGAAATCCGCATTTCTGAGGACCATTCCCTCTTAAGTGCAAGAAGTCTCAATTCCATTTGTTCTCCTGATAGTTATCTGCATTATATTGCATTTAACTGGCTGGAATATCATACCCCATTTTCTTGCCCAACATCCTAATCTATCTGTATCCTTCTGAAGTTTTAATGAGTCCTCTGTATCTCTAATTTCATGATAGCAAACACAGTCATCTGCGAAAAGTCTTATTTCTGAGTCAGTGTCTGTGGAAATATCATTAATATGCAGAGAGAACAACAATGAACCAAGAATGGCCCCTTGTAGGACACCAGACAAAACTGGAGCCCACTCCAAAGTTTCACCATTTATAACAGCTTGTGTTCTATAACAAAGGAAGGAATCTATCCGCCTGAATGTCTTTCTGCAAATGTCATAACCAAATAGTTTACTTTTATTTTGTGAGGGATGTGTCAAACGCCTTCTCACAGTCCAGAATAAATGTCTTGTCTTCCTTTGTCCAAAATTTTTACCAAATCATGTATAACAGTGGTCAGCTGAGTTTCACAACTGTCCTTTTCTTAAATGCATGCTGTCTGACTGACAAAAGTTGGTATTCATCCAAGTGAGCCATGATATTTGGGTGTACTATATGTTCAAGCAACTTACATGGCATGTATGTAAGGGACACAGGGTGACAATTACAAGCAAGAGCTCTATCTCCTTTCTTAAAGAGGGCACAAATGTGTACAAGAAGCCATTCTTTGGGGATTTCACCAGTATCAAGAGGCTGCTGAAACAAATGTGGAAATACTGGACCTAGTTCATTTGCTAGTTCCTGCAGAACTCTAGGATGAACCTCATCAGGTCCTAAAGCTTTTTGAAGGATTCAAGCCTTTAAATAACTTAATCACTCCTTCTCAAGACACCCATGAAAGAGGCTGATCTTCTGGTTAAAGGAACCGCCTTGTACCCAGTTTTATTGAATGCATAAGTGAATTGACCAATTAGTTCCTTTGCGCTTTCGGAGTCCGATTCTGCAATGCCATTTCCTCCCCCTTTTTTAACAGTCAGAATACTTTGCCTATCCTTTTTCTACCTATTTGTGTATCTGTAGAAGTCTTTGGGATTTGCCTTTACCTCACCTACCAAGCTATTAACATACAAATCATATTGCATTTTAATGTCAGCCTTTATTTCCCTTCTCAAAGTTTCAAATTTTGTCCAAAGTTTACCACTTACCTGTCTTCTTTGTCTCAGCATGAATTTTATTCCCTCAGCAAATTTTTCCTCTTACCTCTGGAGTGATCCAAGGAATAGAAGAAACAGACCTTTTAGTTTTTGAGGGGATCTGCTTATCAGCTGAATCTTGAATGAATTAAATTATCTAATTACAGTTCTCCTGTACTGATCAAGCATCTGAGTGGCCTTTGAAGTACTCTCCTTTGCATATCTTAATGCATCCTTGCTCATAGTTTCAAAGTCACCTTTCAGATATGAACACACCTTTCTCCAAGTTTTCATTATGTGTGTAATGAAAATTTTTAAAAATCCTGAAACAATGTCATAATCACTATGTTTGTCTGGAGAGTGAATATCCTGAAATTGACTCAATAAATAGATCAGAATCAAGTCCAAGGTGTTTTTATCACAGGTAGGGAAGTGTATCATTTTGCTCCAAGCAATGATCATCTATAATGTCTCATGATATTGTCGGCAGACTGACTTAGCTTGGTACAATGTACCAGGGTCCAGTTGTTCAAAGCATCGTTAGCTTAACGAGCTCGTTAAGGGTCATTTCGTTAACTGTTTTAGCAGATTCAATATACAATATTTTGATATTTTTTGCTGAAAAAATGTGAGTAGCTTTTGCACTGCAAAAGCTACTCACATTTTTTCAGCAAAAAATTTCAGCATATTTGCGTATCACTCAATTTAAATTCTAACGAATCGTTAACTAACGACATCATTAGCTTTGAACAACTGGGCCCTGAATTGCTAAGCCTTTTAGGCCAGACAATTGCTCTGAAGTTGAAGTCATATAGTACATACATGGACATAGTAAGTACGTGGACTGATAGAAGTTTTTACCCTTATGCTGGGACCTAATATGAACAATTTGATCTCGAAACAAGTGGAAGTCTTCGATAGTCCCAACTTGCTACATAGTGAGAAGATTAGTTTGCAAAATACTTTTACCTAAACTGAATCTTTATTTTCCAGTTTGATATGAGATATGTCTCCATAAATGAATAGCATCACCCCACCACCATGTGTATTCCTATCTTTTCTGTACACACTCTACATACAAGTCTCTGGGAACAGTTCAGAAGTTCTAATTGTGCTGTCAATCTTTGTTTCTTGAATAGCCACAATGTGGTTGGTGAGCATCTAGAAAAGCCAAAAGTTCCAGTAGTTTACTTCTGATACCATTGAAGTACCATTTATACTGCAAAATTTCAACCTTTTCATAAAAAAACTGGGCTAAGTTGTGTCAGGGGTTGCAAATTTATCTCCTTTTTTCCCTTGACAGATGGCATTGATGCTCAATAAAAAATTACATTGTAAATAAGGAACTTTTTTAATTTTATGCAGTAAATTTGAAGAAAACGAGAACACATAACTACCTTTAAGGTCAGTTTAGTTTGGAAGGATATGGTCTCCCTCCAGTATCCTGTACCCATACCATATATACTGTACCCCATATCTATGATAAAGAAAAAAAAAAGGGTAAGAAAAAAGTCTAGGGAGTGCCACAATCACAATCTGCAGCCCATCCCAGACACGAAGAGGAAGAGGAAACAGACAAAACAAACAAACGAAAATCAAACAAACGTATGAAATGAAAAGCACTGAGATTAGCTCTCTCTTCCCCAAGCGGGGTAATCACAATGCTGAAAGGACTGAAAAATACAATAACACATGGCAAGATTTTGTTTGTTTGTTTGAGGTTTTACGGCCCAGTCAACCCAATGGGGTCATGTCGAGCATGGTCAGTTTACCTAACCACACGTTTACTGGGCAGGCTTAGTTCTCAAAGCGGTTAACAAGTATTGTGCACATTCTTTCACCAGAAACTGACAACTGCCCTTCTTGAATCAGCGGAAGGGAGAGAATGACCGTAGAAAATATTTCATGATCAATCTCCACGAAAGAATGTTGCCGACCTTGGCAGGGGCTGAACCCACAACCTCCTGGTCTCCAGTCAGAGGGCGCATCCAACTGAGCCACCGAGGCCACATGGCAAGATTTAAAACAAATCTTCTCGTAGAATAAACCACAAAGCAACAAAGAGTAAGACTAACACCAGGACCACTGCCTTAGAATGGTCAGTAGAATAAACTACCGGGGCTTTAAAGCACTTTTACGGCCAGCCAACTTCACCCTGAGTCCCAGTCCTAGGTAATCCTGGATTGAGTTCTGGGACAGAAATTCTTATCATACCCAGGTTATCCTACCCAGGGTAAGACAAACATAGAGAATTCTCATGGGCGCTTTGGATGTGCACTGGTTGTATATAGGAATTCATGTATGCCATTGTCAACATTAAGGATAATGTCACTGAACATAACATCACTGAACATCACAATAATGTCATCACAATATGGCATATGTGCGTGGGCAATCAAAGTGACTGCATTATTAAAAATCTACATTTAGAAATTTAGATATAAAGTTTTGCAAGAAAAAGAATGGCTGCAGATATATCTAGTTAAAGGTGCTGACTAATGACAGATGATGGACGACAGATTACAGGCTGCTATCCTAAAAGCCCCCCCTGCTCTAAAAACCATCATTTTCAAAAGCTCCTGCTAGTGGATGCTGTTCTGACTGGAAGAAAACACTTCTTCCTTTTTTCAGAGCCTAGGCTGAGCCCTGCAATCCCAGTTTACTTCCTATGAAACCAGGCCACCATGACCTACTTCTAACATCATGACCACATTTATGAAAAATTAGCCATCATCAGTTTTTAGAGGTCTTCCTTGTTTGTATATTTTCTTCAATTCGCTCAATCCACATTAAACTTTATGTATGCTTCCTACCACCCCAGGTCACCTCCCATGAAACTAGGTCACCATGACTTACTTTTATGAAAATCAATCCTTGATCAGCATTTTAAGGTCAGGTTCAACTCTCCATCACTTACATGCTATCCTTGTCAAATTTAGAAGTGCGTGCATACAACCACTTCAGGTCACTTCAAATGAATCTAGTTCCCTATGACCTTCTTTTATGACCTTATGACAGATGGTCAGGTTTTCAAGGTTTCCACCTCCATACACCTTAAACTTCATTCGTGTGTGCATTGTTCTACCCCTGGTCATTTCCAATGGAATTAGATCACCATAACCCATTTTGTGAAAATCAACACATGGACACGTTTTTGTTGGAGCTGAACTCATACATGCAACCACCCTCAAACTTCATCACTGCATATATCCTACCAGCACAGGAACTGAAAAGTTGGTTAATTTTAGCTCATCTGAGCTATGCTCAGATGAGCTATAGTGATCACTTTTTATATGTCCATCCGTGCATCTGTCCATCCGTTAACATTTTCAAACAACTTCTCCTCTGAAACTGCTGAGCCAGTTTTGCTCAAATGTCATATTGAGCCTCCTTAGGTTGGGGGAATGAAAGATTGCTAAAATGGTTGCCATCCATCGACCAAGATAGCCGCCATGCCCATATATGGTAAAAACGTTTAAAAATCTTCTTCTCCAGAACAGAGGATGCTTGGAACTGAATCTTTGCACAAATCATCGGGGACGGGAGGTCTACCAAATAAAATAATGGTTGTCCATTGACATTTGACCTTTTTATGGTGGGGTCAAGTTTACTTCCCTATGCATTTGTATGGGCACCATACATTTGTAAGTGAAAAATGTTGAGAATTTCAAATGACTTCTCCTCTGAAGCCTCTGGGTCAATGTTGCTCAAATTTCATCTGGAGCCTCCTTGGGGCAGGGGAATGAAAGATTGCTAAAATGGTCACGGTCCATTGACCAAGATGGCCACCATGCCCATATATGGTTAAAAATCTTCTCCAGAATAGAGGATGCCTTGGGGCTGAATCTTTGCACAAATCATCGGGGACGGGAGGACTACCAAAGTTGCTAAAATAATGGTTGTACATTGACATTTGACCTTTTTATGGTGAGGTCAAGTTTGCTTCTGTATGCATTTGTATGGGCCCTATACATTTGTATGGAAAACTGGTGATAATTTCAAATGATCTCCTCTGAAGCCTCTGGGCCATTGTTGCTCAAATTTCATGTGGAGCCTCCTTTGGGTAGGGGAACGAAAGATTGCTAAAATGGTCATAGTCCATGGACCAAAATGGCTTCCATGCCCATATATGGTAAAAACCTTCTTCCCCAGAAACAAATAAGCCCTGGGGCCTAATCTTTGCACAAATCATCAGGGACAGAAGACCTACCAAAATTGCTAAAATGATAGTCCTACGTTGATGTTTGACCGTTTTACGGCAAGGTCAAATTTGCTTCCCCATGCATTTGTATGGGCCCTGTACTTTTATATGGAAAAAAATGTTGAGAATTCATATTTTGGACATCTCCTCTATAATCCAGTTGAATAGAAACTTGATGATGAGCATTAGGGCACTTAGTAGACACAAATTAGCTAAATGAGTCAATAGAAAATCCAAGATGGCTGCCACAGCTGCCATCTTGAAAATCAATTTTTGATATCTCTTCCCAAACCTTTGGTCGCCTTGAGCCGAAACTTGCTCTGTAGCAACAAGATGACTTCTGGATCAAAACTAGCTAAAATTGTGTCAATCGGAAATCCAAGATGGCTGCAATGGTGCTGCTCCATTGAACAAGATGGCTGCCAGAGCTAAAAGTAGAAAATCTTCAAATGACATCTCGTCCTTAGCCAATGGCCTGATTTCAAAATATCTGCACAGAAGTGTTCTACAGATGTACACGGTGCCAGGGAACTGCATGCCCCTTAGATGGCAGACCAAAGGAGGAAGTCCAGGTTGGACCTGAAAAGCTTGAGGTGGTAGATTTCTTTTGCTACTTAGGAGACATGCTTTCAGCAGCAGGTGGCTGTGAACTTTCAACCACAACAAGTGTGAAAACTGCCTGGAAGAAGTTCAAGGATCTGCTACCAGTTCTCTCTTCATGCCACCTCTCTTCCAAAACACGTGGCCGTGTGTACAGCTCTTGTGTGCTGAGTGCAATGCTCCATGCCAGCGAGACTTAGCCATTGACAAAGCCAAACCTCCAGCGTCTGCAGCAAAATGACAGGGCAATGATCAGACAGATCTGCAATGTCAGACCGCAAGACATTGTCACCACCAGGTCTAGTGAGCTTCTTGTGCGGCTTGGCATTGAGGATCTGGACCTCATTCTGAAGGAAAGAAGTTTCCGATGGTATGGACATGTGGAACGCTCCAATGGTGCAGTCAAGACAGCCTTTGACATACAGGACAATGAAAAGCATGGGCCTGGGAGGCCCAAGATGACATGGAAACAGCTGACAGAGAGTGGAAGCTCTCTGCCATCAACCCTCACGATAGACATACCTGGAGATCTGGTGCGAGATCTGCCATGCGTGAAGCAAGCCAGCTATCTGGAAGGGGGCCCACTGGTGTGGATGTTGCCCCAGTACCTGCACGTTAATAAAAAAATCCGATTATGATATATGTTCCTCAAATGGTCCTCTACCAAAATTGCTAAAATGGTTCTGCTTGGCTGAACAGAATGGTAGCCAGAGCTAAATAGAAAAAACCTTTAAAAGACATCCCCGCAGCCAGTGTCCTGATTTCAAAGTAATTTCACAGGAGTGTTCTTCTTATGGCCCTTTACCAAACTGCTAAAAAAGTTCAGCTCGGATGAACAAAATGGCCGCCAGAGCTAGAAATATAAAAAAAATACCTTCAAACCATATCCGATTTTAAAATAATTTCACAGAAATGTTCTTCTTATCCCACTTTACCAAATTTGCCAAAATGGTTCTGCTCTGCTGAACAAAATGGTCACCAGAGCTAAAAATGGAAAAACCTTTAAACTACATCTCCATGGCCAGTGGCCAGATTTCAAAATAATTTCATATCAATGTTCCCTTTATGCCCCTTTGCCAAAATTGCTCAAATGGTTCTGCTCTGCTGAACAAAATGGTTGCCAGAGCTAAAAATAGAAAACAAAACTTTAAGGGACAGGATAAGTAGATGAACCAATTAACTTCTGAAAAAATCTGAACTTTTTTTTACTTATGGTCCTTTGAAAATTTTTAAGCGTTTTAACCTTGTAAGCAAGATATCTCAAAAACTGTTTAAGCCATTGCCTTGAAACTTGACGGGCTAATAGGAAATGAGAGTAAATGACCTGATTAACTTACAGCAGTTAACTCAGGTGAGCGTTGTGGCCCATGGGCCCCTTGTTCAGGTTCACTTCCATAAGCACATGTACCCTATCCATGTAGGACCCCTGCCATAAAAACTAGGCTTGACATTTCATGTGAATTGTCTGCCACGTGGACATTTCATATGGAATACTGTGCTATTTTCTCTGAAAAATAATGATAAGAAGATTTAGACTGTCATCTGCTACAATTTAGCTTAGAGCTTTAAGGGTTAACAAAGGTTTGAAAGAACCCATATCATGCCCAGCAAAGGACCTTACATTATGTAAACAATGAAAGCCCAGATCAGTATGCATATCCATGCAATGTTGATATATTCTCTAGTCTCTACTGAGCTTTGCTCAAGATGAGATATTGCCATGACATTTTTGGTCTGTTGTCCATCTGTGCATCCATTCTTCAGCATGGCTGTTACATTAAGGAACTAAAATAGCTATGCCTGCATTATTGCAATCAAATTCTTTCAGGGATTTAAGAGGAAATGCCATTTATTGATTGATTATTTTAAAACTGTTTTAATGGCAACAAATCAAAACAGCAGTTGGACGTTGCTTCATTGGGTCCAGAGAAGATTCATTTAGCCATTCCCCATCATAAGTATATGGGACCTTTTGGTTGTCATGGTTTGTCATCAACCAAAGAGCTGACTATCATTAAAAATACAAACTAGAATGCTCCCAACCTAAGCAATATTTCTACCACATTAGTTCCAGATCAATGCAGTGACTTCAAAGACTTTGTTTAAAAGTTTTAACACTTTAAACAATTAACATCTCCAAGATCACTGAAGTACATAATTTGAACCTAATCTGGTAGAAATGCTGCTTGGATTTGGGGAATTCAAGCTTGTGTTTTCTGTGGCTCCAGCCTTGAAAGGTTCAATGGGAAAGTTGTTAAATGAAACCTTCTGCATAACCACTGAAGCAATCTTAACTTAACACAAATGTTCTTTGGATGATCCATTCCTAATCTTGTGTCCACAACTCCTCCTGTATTTGACAACTGCTTCTTTTGGAATTTTGCAGATTTTCTTCTTATGAGGTGATGATATGCATCAGATATTTTTTGATTCAGTTGTTTTTGATCTTTTTGACCATAAAATTTTCCTTACAGTTCCGGTGGTTAAATTTTCAGCTTTTGGATTTTTTGGGCTTAATCACAAAAATCAGTAGTCACTAAAAGCCATTTGAACAAGCAAATTCCATGGGGAATTTATGCCCCCCCCCCCCCCCCCCCCTCCCCTTTATTTTTATTTGAGGTGTTAAAAATGGTAAAGTTAACCAGAGGACCATTGGTCCTGTATCACTTACCTAAGTATTGAAGCAGGAAACCAGTGATAAAAAATAATTTCAAGATTCTGAGAAAAACACATGCATATCTTCAGACCATCCTTAAAGCACCTGTAACGTTTCAAAAGGATCGGCTTAAAACTGTGGTAGGAGTTACGGGGTCAAGGTACCTACTCCCTAAACGCTTCTGTAGTATTAGAACTCAAAAAATGTCTAAGTTAAAAATGCAAAAAAAAGTAATAAAAAATTATTTCAGGATTCTGAAAAAACCACATGCATATCTTCAGGCCATCCTAAAAGCCCATGTAAAGTTACAAAAGGATCGGCCAAAAACTGTGGGAGAAGTTATGGGGACACGGTACCTACTCCCTATTCACTTATGTAATATTAGAACTCAAAAAATGTCTAAGTTAAAAATGCAGAAAAAGTAATAAAAAATTATTTCAGGATTCTAAAAAATCCACCTGCATATCTTCAGGCCATTCTAAAAGCCCATGTAAAGTTTCAAAATGATCGGCCAAAGTGTGGGAGGAGTTAAGGGGACAAGTTACCTGCTCCCTATAGACTTCTGTAATATTAATCTCAAAAAACTGTAAAAAGGTCAAATGTCAACCTTAGATCATCATTTGAACAAACTTGGTAGATCTTGAGTCCCCAATGCTATATACCAAGATTCAGCCTTGAAGCTTTCTTGCTTCTGGAGAAGATTTTTAAGTGTTTTTTACCATATACGGGAATGGGGGCCGTCTTGTTTAATTATGCATAACCGTTTAAATAAATTGATAATATACCCCTCTGTATATAGCCCAGGGGCAAGGGCAGATAACAGCGGGGGACAAAATTTTGATTGTAACTGAAAGGGTTAGCTACTTTGATCACGTATTGTAAGTTACAGCCATTAGTCTTTAATACATCTTAAGAAGAAGTCATTCAAAGGTGTGGACAGAAAGATAGAGAGACGGCAGACAGCAAGTGATTACTAGCTCTTCCTAAGCCTTGCTCAGGTGAGCTTATTAGTGCAGAGATTATGGTCAGAATGTGTGAATGTGCAGGCTGATCTGAGTCTTGCTTGTTTCCATATGAATAGTATTAGTTTTCCAATGATAAATCTCATTTGTTCCCTCTTTTACTCCTGTTTTGTAGTAAACCATATTTATCCTAAATATTGGTACACCTTAATTCCCTAAAATAAAACTTGCCTATTGATGTGTCTAAAAATCTGCTGTATAAGTGGCAAACAGTTTAGACCCTGATCAGATTCTGTGGCATCTAATCTGGGTCTACACTGTTTGCTAAGCAGGTCTGTCCCAGTAAATATCGTAATAACCCTAATAACTGGGACAGACTGAAAACATAAAATTGATAATTATTGAAACCTGGAGGCTGAGATACTGGTAATGGTCATTTTGTAAAGCGCCTTTGAAAGGGATTGTTGCAAAGACGGTCACTACAAAGCAGAAAATAAAAGTACTAGCCTTTGGCATCCCCCGAGGAGTTAGATAAGGCCAGCTCAACAGAGAGCTTTGTGGCAAATGGCTATGCAACGTGTTCATAAAAAGTGCAAGCTGATGCTACATGATGTATTCGAGCTTCACATCAAGCCTTTCCGAAGCCAATCATTGCATAGCAAGGATACACAACAAAATGTCGACAATACTGGTGACAGTAGGCTTAAAAATGTTGTTTTTTACCACTTTGATCACCAAAGATGATGAATTGCGTTTGTATGGAAGTAAATAGAAGTTAAATTCAGAAAACAAAGAATTGATAATTATTGAAACTTAGGGATCAAGAAAACCACCATTTTGTAAAGAACTTTCTTGTATGGTAGTAAATAGAAGTTCAAATTAGAAAACACAGAATTTATAATTATTGAAACATAGGGACCAAGAAAATGTCCATTTTGTAAAGTGTTTTCTTAAAAAACAGGGCCCAGTTGTTCAAAGCATTGTTAGCTTAACGAGCTCATTAAGGGTCATTTCGTTAACTGTTTTAGCAGATTCAATATACAATATTCTGATATTTTTTGCTGAAAAAATGTGAGTAGCTTTTGCAAAAGCTACTCACATTTTTTCAGCAAAAAATTTCAGCATATTTGCGTATCACTCGATGTAAATTTTAACGAATCATTAACTAACGATGTCATTAGCTTTGAACAACAGGGCCCAGGTTGTTTGGTAAGACAGCCAAGACATCACAAAGTGCTATAAACAAAAGCGTTTCTCCCCTGGCAGGTCTTCTGCCATTTTTTTTTTTCTCACAAAGGAGACTACTTTGTGGTATCCTGGGCCCTGTTGTTTAAAACTAACGATGTCATTAGTTAACGTATCATTAAAACTTTGTTCATTAAATATGGCATATATGCTAACATTTTTGCTGAAAAAATGTGAGTAGCTTTTGCATTTGCAAAAGCTACTCACATTTTTTAGGCAAAAATAGCTATTAATTAGATATTGTACTTACTAGAACAGTTAACATTTTGACCACTAGCAAGCTTGTTAAGCTAACTAGGCTTTGAACAACTGTACATCAAGCCCCTTCTGTAAGGGGTTCTACTCTAAAAGGAAAGACACCAGTAATCATTCTATATAAATCTATAGGGGGCTGTTATCAGCCTGTCAGGGTAGCTTATAGGTCAACTGCCCCCCTATAGATTTATATAGAATGCTAGCTGGGACTTTGCTCACAAGGGAAGGAAATTCTTTCCTTCAAGGGTAGACTGCTTTTCTGACATCCTATTGTTTTAAATTTCAGAGAAAATAAGGCTTGCCATTTCAGATGATTCAAGCCAATGTCATCTTATTTTCTCTGAAAAAAAAAATGAAAAAAAAAAATAAAATTCAGAATTTTGTCTGCCGCAGTTGTGATTGGCACTTAATGGGTTAACCTTGAGCACTCTGAAGGCTAAATATAAGCAGTTAAGTTTTGTGGTATTGTTTTCATAAAATATGAAAGGTCAAAATATAAATGCACCATAATAACCCTACTAAGTATATGTATTAGGACAGACAGGTCAGGGCAAACAGTGAAGACCCACCCAGATCTGATGCTACATAGTGTGACATCTGATCAGGGTCTACACTATTATCCACTCATCCAGCTTTGTTTTAGACATATCAACAATCAGTAAAAGAGCCTTGTTCAAATTCTAAGAGAAGTAAGGTAATGAGTTAAGGTGTCCCAATATTTAGAGTAAATCCAGTATTTACCCAGAAGCCACATTCAGAGGTTCAGCTATCCCCCAAGATACCAACAGAAGAGATTGCAATAACCAACATGTGAATGTAAAGAACTGCAACAGAGGAATGGCATTTAACCTTTTCACTTTTGTTTCAGAAATGGATTCTTCCATCTCTGAATTTAGACACATCCTTTGTTGCAAACTGGGGTTTCAGTCAAAAATCAACAACAGAATGGCAAATAGTGTTGATCCTGATAAGATGGGTAAGCTTGATGGCTCTAATATTTGTTCCCTGTTTTCTGTATGATATTGTGGTTGTATACTAAAAATCCGCACACATTTTTTTTTTTTTTAATTTTAACGTAAATGGATTTATACACTTTCAATGAAGGCAACTTTTGTTTTTGCTTGTGGTCTACTCTAACAGGAAGGAGTTTACTCCCATTTGGAGCATTTTTTCCCCCTTTTAGAGAAGACCCCTTTCTAGAAGGGCCTTTTTTCGGTGTGCAGGAAAGTAAACAGGAAACAATAAAAGTTGTCTCCCTTGTATAAATGACAGAAAATGTACCACACATATCCAGTTTCCATAAGACATATATATGTACTACAGTACCAGTAAATTATATTTATGTATTATATGTGACACATCATGGCAAAAGAGCTGTAACAGCATATGATATGCAATGTTTGCCCTTATACAATAACTGAACAGGGAAGGTCCAGATGAGCATGCACATCCATGCAGTCCGATCTGGACATTCTCTGTTCATCAACATCTACTACAATATCCATTGATTCTGTAAGCGGGCAACAAAGACCCTGATCAGCCTGTGCAAATGCACAGGCTGATCTGGGCCTGTGTTGTCCTTAATTTGCATAAGGGTCCTTTTCATGCATTGAGCATCATATGCAAACAGCAAAGCATCCACAGTCTCCCCAGAAGCCATGCTGTTTGCTCACGTTAGCGGCAGGCCATGAGGAAACTTCAGCCAAAGAGCTAGACAAGAGGCCTAGCTAAGGGGCCAGGCATGTGCACTAAAAGATTGATTCGACAGAAAGTCTGAAAGAGCCCTTTTCTCATCATGAAGCTCATATTGTGCCTTACAATGTTTTAACATCACTAAAACATTCGTACCTATATAATTTTGACCCCTTAAACCCCACTTTTATATAGAAAAACTGGGGTTTACAGGGTTGTATATTATTTTTCTTATTTCTGCTCAAGAACATAGATTGTGTATACTCATTAGAACTGCCTCAGCAAGGTGGTTGTAACAAGTACCAACAATCTATGTTTTGAGCAGAAATATGAAAAATATCAGAATTTTCATCTTAAAACTTTCAGTTTTTGGTGGTGAAAATTTCAATATATTTGAATAGGTGTGTTTTCATAACGATATTAAAAACAGTGCCTAATTCCTACCTAAATCATGTGGATGATGAATGGCATGGACATATATTGCTTATATGTGTTTCTTTTATGCTTTTCAATGAAATACAGAGATTTCTCAGTGAAATCGAATTCAATATTTTCACTGTTTCAAACAGTGACAATACGATTTTCGAATATTCACCATTTGGGATTACTTTTTTTTCTTGAAATCAAATTCCTCATGAATTCTGGGTCAAAAACATTGCCAAAGGTTTAAGGCATAGTGTCTGAAATTATGTAAAAAATAGCCATCAGAGGAGATGGCAAATCCTCCGACCAAACTGCCATTTCTAAATTTAGTGTATTTCAATTGATATCATGGATATATTGAAGTTATTGAACGAGAGCAAAGTTAAAAGATGCAAAGATAGTATGAAATGTGACCAAAATAATAAGTGAAAACAAAAATAGGTATACTGTGAATGATTTTATTTTTGCGTGTTCTTTTATTTATTTATATTTTTATTTTTGTCAAAATCATCTAATTACTTCTGATGTAATAAATTTGTACAGGATACACAATATTTGCAAATACTGAATTTGTGAGTGTACATATTCAGAAATAATAGCAAAAATAAATGCCTTGTAAAGGTAAAGGAACTTGCTGTATGTTTATTGGGGTGAAAAATCAACAGAGTAAAAGTTGTCCTTCTTGCATGCTACATACCTTCTTGACCTGATATGTGTCCCTACCAAAAATTATCAAGTTATCTCAAACAGTATGGGAGTTATGGCCTGCACAAGATTTCAGCATCAGGGGAGATAAGTACATAATGGAGAAAGTGAGAGTATTCTTGAACATGACATGCCTTCTGGTCCTTATCTATGCCTATACCAAATATTATCAAATTATTTCAAACCACATACTCAAGGATTTAGCTTAGAAATTCATTCAGGGGAGGTAACTAGAAAACAATCACAGCAGAGGTTGTCTCTCTTGCATGACCGTGGAGATTGATCATGAAATATTTTCTACGGTCATTCTCTCCCTTCCGCTGATTCAAGAAGGGCAGTTGTCAATTTCTGGCGAAAGAATGTGCACAATACTGGTTAACCGCTTAGAGGACTAAGCCTGCCCAGTAAACGTGGGGTTAGGTGAACTGACCGCGCTCGACATGACCCCATTGGGTTGACTGGGCCGTAAAACCTCAACACAAACAAACTCTCTTGCATGAGTCACACCTACTGTTCTATACCAATGCCTCTACCAAATATTATCAAAATGTCTAAGGGTATCAAAGTTATGGAATGCACAAGATTTTGGCTTCAGGGAGATAACTACATAATGAAGAAGAAAGTGAGAGTTGTCTCTCTAGCATGTGACATGCCAACTGGTCCTCCTCTTCATCCCTACCAAATATTTATCAAATTATTTCAAACAGTATGGGAGTTATGGCCTGCACAAGATTTTGGCTTCAGGGGAGATAACTATATAAGAAAGACAGTGAGAGCTGTCTCTTGCATGCAACATGCTTATGGGTCCTCCTCTACATTCCTACCAAATATTATCAACAAGGGTATCAAAGTTATGGAGCGCACAAGGATGAGGCTACGATTTCTGCTGCAGGGGAAATAACTACATAACAAATAAAGTGAGAGTTGTTTCTCCTGCATGTGACATATCTACTGGTCGTCCTCCTCATCCCTACCAATTATTATCAAATTATCTCAAACAGTATGGGAGTTATGGCCTGCACAAGATTTCAGCTTCAGGGTAGATAACTACATAACAAAGAAAGTGAGAGTTCTCTCTTGCACAAGACACACCTACTGGTCCTCCTCTACATTCCTACCAAATATTATCAAAATATGTCTTAGAGTATCGAAGTTATGGAACACACAAGGATGGATAGATGGACAGGCGGATGGATGGATGCCATGCTGATTGCTATATATTCCAAACCTATCGGTCGGAGGATAAAAAGGTAAACGTTTCACGTTAGAAGCGCTGACGTCACTTATTGCTCTGACATAACTCTTTTTCTGCATGCGACGTCAGGCAGACTATCACCTACTGTGGCATTTTCTTTGTGTCAATTTCTTGCCTTGTATTGCTTTAAAATTTATTTGGCCTCATTTTCTAGGTAGAAAACTATGTTGTTGCCCCAATATTATGCCCCTGAAAAAGACCAAATGGACGTGAAATGGCTAGAAAAAAAAATAATTTTCCGACGCCAGTGTCAAAGAGTAGGTAGAAGTAAAATTATTGTGAATAAAAGCATAAAAGAAACAGAAAATTTGATTTCTTTAGTGTAGGATTGAATTTTATTTCACTTATGAACACCAAAACTTGTATTTTCAAACAGTGGAATATTCATGTCTCAACATACAAAGCTTGTATTTTTCAGTGTAGGATCAAATTTTATTTCACTCATGAACACCAAAACTTTTGTTTTTTCTCGTGGCTGTTGCTACTCGTGAAAATACTAAATTTGGTGAAATAAAATTCGATCTTACACTGAAAAGATCAAATATTCCCTATCTCCTATTTTCTATACAAAATTCTGTTGGTGGATTTAAAGGTGGACTGGATACACTTGGTATATTTATCTGCCACTTTTGACAAGGGAGGCAACTTTTGTGACTTCCTGTTTGTGTTTCTGCTCATCAAGCCTCTTTTGAAAAGGTGTCTACACTTTAAAAATTTCATCCCAATTTGCCCTGGCAAAATCAATTTTGAGAGTTGTCTCCCTTGAAAGTGTATCCATTCACTTTAAGAAAACCGTGAAACCTCCTACAACAGCTACCATAAGGATGATACATCTGGGCCCAGTTGTTCAAAGCATATTAGCTTAACGAGCTCGTTCATGGTCAAAATGTTAACTGTTCTAGTAAGTACAATATCTAATTCACAGGTATTTTTGTTGAAAACATGAGAGTAGCTTTTGCAAACTCACATTTTTTCAGCAAAAATATTAGCGTATATGCCATATCTACTGATCAAAGTTTTAACAATATGTTAACTAACGACAGTGTTAGTTTTGAACAACTGAGCCCTGGATGTTAAAGAGCTGTTGAAGAGCAGTTAAATACACAGTAAAACATCATTTTGGGAAATCCGAAAAGTGGCTGTTATAGGGAAGGAACTGTTGTTGAGATATGACTATTCCACTGTACTTGCAACATTTTTTTTTTTCTTTTTTTTACTTCTGTTATATACTTACCTGAAGACTTGGTAAGGAGGAGTATATGATAATTCTGGGATAATTTTCTCTGTTTCTCCACAAAAATATATGTTGTGGGTACTCATTAGATGTGCCCGAGCAAGCAACATATATCTTTATGAAGAATTAACCCTTTCAGCACGGCACCTTTGCAAACAGTATAGAGCAAGATGAGACAGCTTGTAATGAACCTTCTCATCAGGATCTACACTGTTTGCCATTCTGTTTTTTTTTTATTTTATACTATATAACCCCTATTTGCATAAGTGGACATGTCCAAATTCAAGTACGAAAGAGTCCACTTCAGAAACCCAAGGATGAAAGGGTTAAGAAACAATTATCATCAAATACTTCTCTTTAACAAGTCCTCTGATGTATTTTCTGTGACCTGCGACAACTGCACCAAGCGAAAAGGCATATTTGCAATGGATCAGGTTCCCAGCTATCTGTTTACATAATCACAGAATATCTGTATTGCAGGGTTTGGAAATATCAAATTTTATTACTTGTCAACGGATAAGTAAATAGTCAAAATCCACTTGTCCAACCACGATTTACTTGCCCAAAAATTAACATTTTTCTTATTTCACAAAGAAAACATACATTGTGGGAAGCTCTGTCCATGAACAGCAAATGGCCTGGGCCCAGAGGTTCAAAGCTAACGACGTCATTAGTTAACGATTCGTTAAAAATTACATCGAGTGATACGCAAATATTCTGAAATTTTTTGCTGAAAAAATGTGAGTAGCTTTTGCAGTGCAAAAGCTACTCACATTTTTTCAGCAAAAAATTTCAGAAAATTGTATATTGAATCTGCTAAAATAGTTAACGAAATGGCCCTTATCCAGCTCGTTAAGCTAACGGCGCTTTGAACAACTGGGCCCAGATTAGACTGCACAGATGCACATGCTGATCTAGGTCTAGGTAGTCAGCAAACTGCATACGGGCCCTTTCGTGTTGCTCATCATTTGCAAAAAGACAAATTTTCACTTCATGTGGCTATGTTCATCCTATGCATACAAATAACACAAACATGTCCTTTGTTTGAAGTTTTTTCAACTGTCCCTAATTGATTGGAAACTAGAGCAAGTGCCCAGAGGGTGACGAATGCCCCTGGCCGGAGCCATTTCTTAATTATAAAATATTTAAAGTTAATGACAATGATATAAGGCAAGATATAGTTTACAATGTCAGTCTTTGAGTGACACTGATCTATCATCCCAAGTACACTTTTCCCGGAGTAAATAGTCTTCAAGACATGAAGCAAATTTGCTGGGCCATAAAATATAGGTCACTGACCTACACATACTTGAGAAATTAATCTGATGGTCACACTGATGCATTATACCAACTATGATGTTAATCCATTAAATAATCTAAAAAATATAAAGCAAAATCACTAGACCATGAAATATAGGTCATACTGATTTATATTTACTTTGAGGTGAAAGTTTGGGTCACACTGTGTCAATATATGTAAATATGACATATAGGTATCAAACAGTGGAAGATATAAGACAAAGTCACAGGGCTATGGTATATAGGTCACATAATCCAAAAATATGATAGTAATACATCAAACTGTCTTCAAGATGTAACATAAAATCATTGGACCATGAAATACAGGTCAGTGACCTACATTTTCTTTTAGGTCAACTGTTGGATCATACTAATTCATAATCCCAAATAATGATGTTCATACATCAATTAACAGTCAAGACATGCGACAAAATTACTGGACCATGAAATATAGGTCAAGGTGACCTACATTTGTTATGCTGCCAATCATGGTGTCACACAGAACCAATATTCCAAGTATCACATTCGATATAAGGCAAAATTGCTGGAGCATGAAAATATGATCACAATGACCTTATTTACTGAATGTTGATGTGATAAACATGTCTGACGCCCATCCGTCTTTAATAAGTTGTTTGTATAAACAAACTGCAACATACTACTTTACTGAGGCATTAATAATGAAATAGGCTTCAAAATATGTCAAAATCACTGAAGCATGAAAATAAGGTCACAATGACCTTGACCTTATTACACTGAATGTTGATGTGATAAATATGTATGATGCCCATCCTTCTTTAATAAGAGGTTGTTTGTATAAACAAACTGCAATATACTACTTTATTGGGGGTGTCCTAGATTTTGACTCCTAGCCCCACCCTGGGGCATGATTTGTTTGTGTTGAGGTTTTACGGCCCAGTCAACCCAATGGGGTCATGTCGAGCGCGGTCAGTTTACCTAACCACACGTTTAGTGGGCAGGCTTAGTCCTCTAAGCGGTTAACCAGTATTGTGCGCATCCTTTCGCCAGAAACTGACAACTGCCCTTCTTGAATCAGCGGAAGGGAGAGAATGACCGTAGAAAATATTTCATGATCAATCTCCACGAAAGAATGTTGCCAACCTCGGCGGGGGTTGAACCCGCGACCTCCTGGTCTCCAGTCGGACGGCGCATCCAACTGAGCCACCGAGGCCGGCCCTGGGGCATGATCCAGGGGTCCATAGATGTAGAATGGAAGAGAACCCTCCCATACCCCCATACCAAATATGAAAAGTTTTTGATCAGTGGCTGCAGAGTTATAAGTAATAAAAAAACTTAGAAATAAAACTTGGTTATAGAATGGGACAGATGGAAGGATGGACAGACAAAGGGACTAATGGAATGGAGGAAAACTATCTACCCTTCGGCTATAATAAGCAAAAGACAAAACCTTCACGTAAAACTTTGATGTAAACATCACACTATTTTCTAAGTCCCTGACTTTATCCTTGTGTCAGCAGCATCAGCAGAATGATGACAGCTATTCTGTAATCATCTAGTAGTAACACTAACCACACATCAACATCCTAAAGTGTAAGCTTTCAAAAATATATGCAAAAGGAAAAAAACTTCACGTAAAACTTTGACGTAAACATCACACTATTTTCTAAGTCCGTGACCTTGACCTTGGGTCAGCAGCATCAGCAGAATGATGTCAGCTATTCTGTAACATCTAGTAGTAACACTACACTAATCAACATCCTAAAGTGTAAGCTTTCAAAAATATATGCAAAAGAAAAAAATTTCATGCAAAACTTTAAGGCAAAATGTTAACATTCGTACGGATGCACACACGAAGGCACACACGCCTGGACCGACAGACGGACGAACGGACTGAAAGACGAAAACTACCTCTCGACATACTTTGTATGCTGGTCAGATAATACTTTGACCCATATAATATTTTGACTCGCGGGTCAGAAAATTGCTATAATATTTTGACCTGCCCCATAATATACTGACCCACCCCACTATCTTTCTTGAGGAATGATAAAACACATAAAATGGATTCATTTATTACAAAAGCATTAAAAATTATGCTCTGACAGTAATCCGTCCACTTATTTTTTGAGAGAGGGTTGGGGTGGGGGGTGGGGGTCAAAATATTATACCATAAAATACTGACCCGCCCCTGGATTTAACCAGGCATTATAATAGATTGCTAGAAATAATGCAAAATGGTTCATTTTAACATGAAAACCTAAATATAAAATATTGAAATAAGATGACATCCTATTTGACTTTTGAGGGGTAGGAGGAGGTGGGGGTGGGGGGGGGGGGGGTCAAAATATTATACCATAATATATTGGATTTGGATTTCACCAGGCAATCATAAATGATCCCTTAAATAATGTGAAATGTTTTCTTTTAGCATGTAAACCTAAATTTGTTAATTGGTTGCTTTATCATGAAGACCTGAAAAATGCATGAAATTTCAGGAATAAATATTTAATTGTTTTCAAGATATAGAGCAGACACAATTTTGTGATAGACCGATGGATGGACAGATGTACAGACAAGAGTTACAGTTGTTGTTGTCTTCTGCACATCATCTGAGGATGCTTTATATTTCGATGATCTTTCGTGAAAATATCTTGAACAGTTTTCAAGTAACAGAGTGGACACAATTTGTGATAGACAGACAGATCAAAGTCAGGGGTGGGTCAATATATTATGGTATAATATTCTGACCCCCCACCCCCTCCTCTCTTCAGCCCACCCTCCATCAAAAAGTCAAAGGGTATGTCATTCCATGATAATGCATTTTTCAAGTCTTCATAATAAAGGGATCTATTTCACATTATTATCAGCAATCCTTTTTGACTTTTATCATTTATGATTGCCTGTTCAAATCCAGGGGTGGGACAATATATTATGGTATAATATTTTGACCAACGCTCCCCCCCCCCTCCTCCCCCCCCCCCCCCACAACACACACACACACACACACACACACACACACACACACACACACGCACATCCCTCAATAATTGAAATAGGACTTCATTTTATGAAAATGCTTCTTTTTTTTTTTTTTTTTTTTTACGTCTCATGGTAAAAAGAACTATTACACATTATTTCTAGCAATGTATTATGTTTGCCTAGTCAAGGTCAGGGGCGGGTCAATATATTATGGTATAATATTTTGACCCCCCACCCCCAAACCCTCCCTCAAAAATTAAAGTGGACAGATTATTTTCCGAACATTATATTTAATGCTATTTTAATAAATGAATCCATTCTACATGTGTTATATCATTCCTTAAGAAAGATAGCAGGGTGGGTCAAAATATTATGGGGCGGGTAAAAATATTACAGTAATATATTGACCCACGGGTCAATTTTTAGGCGGGTCAAAATATTATATGACACCCACCGGGGGTATAAATAATGTCTCTAAGACACCTGAGGAGAGTAAGTTGGGCCACGGAAACCAGATGCCTGAAACTAAACTTGCCCGAGCTTTTGTCTGTCCTGATTAATAGCAAATTTGATGATAATTCAATCAAAAATGAATGCACTAGCATGGAGACACCATTTTCCCATTAAGATGAAGTTACTATCATCAGCACAACATTTTCCGCATCTATGGGACACTCATGGGTGGCTAACTATCATGCTAATAATCTAAACTGCTATGTTAGTCTAACTCAGACTAAATGGCAAGTAACTCTCAAGTGAATAGTCGGATCTGACCAACACTGAACTTGTCCAACATTCTATAGCTGTCCTCATTACCCGCAAGTCTGATGAAGATTCATCAAAAATTGAAACTGCTATCATCCTGACATTTTCCAAAGTCTATGGGGCCCTCAAGGGTGGGTAACTCATGTTAATAGTCAAAAGTGGGCCAAAATCGAACTTGTCCAAGATTTTATACCTGTCCTTATTATCTGCAGGTTTGATGAAGATCCAATCAGAAATAGTTTCTATCAGCCAGACAACATTTTCCCCATTTTATGTCTATGGGAGTCTGAAAGGGCAGGTAATTCTCATGCAAAATACCGTATTCGATCTAATTACCGCACATACCCCTATAAGTGCACAGTCAAGAAATTTCGTAGTCTTCAGATGGCAGTCAGTATACCTTTTGTTTACTTCTTTATAAAGGCTTATGTTGTGGGTACTCATTTGAATTGCATCGACTTGTCGATGCAATTCAAATGAGTACCCACAACATATGCCTTTATAAAGAAAATCAGAAAAAATGGCATAGTCATCATCAAATAAGTTCTTTTCTGATCTTTTTTATAGTGTATCCTTAGTAGATAGATACAGATTTTACCACAAATGAGTGTTCTCAGTAATTTTGAAAAACCTGAGCACACAGTGCGGTAATTAGGTCGAATACAGTAGTCTGATCTGGTCCACAATGGAACTTTTCCAAGACTTTATGCCCATCTTCATTATCAGAAAGTTTGAAGAGCCAATCAAAAATGAAGTCCCTATCACCTGGACAACATTTTCCCCATTATATGTCTGTGGGACCTTTTGCTTGCTGTGGAATCCAAAGTTCTGACCAGATCTGCCCCAAACCCTAATACAGCCTATACCCCACTCCAATGATGGTACCTGTGAAATTTGATTAAGATTGGCCACCTGGCCTTGGTGCTATTCTTGTTCAAAAGTGTGGAGGTACAGACAGAGGGATGGACAGAAGGACAATGGAGCCTTGCTATATACTATAAGCTGACCTTGTAAGCCTTCATAGTTATCTGCAAGTTTGATGAAGATCCAATCAAAATCAAGTCCAAGGTTTTATGGCTGTCCTCATTATCTAAGTCTGATGACGATTTGATCAAAAATACGAGGGGCGTGCAAAAAGTTCTGTCACTAATACGCTTCCTTTGTTTTATCCCAGGTATATTTTATAATGCTTCACTGCACTTGAATGGTGTGTTGAATAGCTAACAAAACCTGTTTATTTCGTGCAAATCGCTTTCCAACTAACCGAGTTATTTCAAATTAAAATAGATGCAGTCATATACACTGACCAATTTACTTGTTACACTGGAACATGGACCAGAGGACTGAAATTCGTAGCTATATTAAATGCCACATTAGGCATAATATAGATTCAAAGCAGATATTTAATGAACTGTGTGGTATATATGGACCTCAGACCATTTCATTGCGCACAGTTTTTAGGTGGGTTAAAGCTTTTAAAGCTGGGAAATTTTCTGTTGAAGATGATACCCATCCTGGAAGGCCTAAAACCTCTGTTACCAAGGCTAATATCGCTGCTGTAAAGATTGTGGTCGAACAGGATGCGCGATTGTCTGTCAAAGATATAGCTAGTTGTACTGGCATATCAGAAGGCAGTGTGCAAACAATTCTGAAAAAGCATTTGGACCTGAGAAAGGTTTGCGCTGGGTGGGTACCTCATTTGCTCACTGAGGAGCAAAAGACACAACGCCTTAAATGTGCCCAGAAACTTTTGAAAACATACAAAGGCTGTAAGAGTCGGATTATTTCAAACTTGCTAACAGATGATGAAACCTGGGTGCACGTTTGAGCCACAAAGAAGGGCTGATAATAAGCAATGGAAGTGAAAAGATCAAAAACGCCTATGTACGAGGGATGTTCGAAATGAATTGCTTATTTCTATCTGGAGACTTCAAATTTCAAGTTAGCCCAAAAGTACTCATTTCATGCCCTCGAAGTACTCCCCGTGGCTAGAAATGCAAAGTTTCAGCCGATGTATCCACTTCTTGGAGGCGTCACGGTACGCTGATTTGGGCACAGTAATAAGGTACTGATGAATGGCAGATCCAAGTGCCTGTCGGGACTGGTATTTCCGCCCAGCAAGGAATGCTTTCAATTTCGGAAACAAAAAGAAATCACATGGGGCAAGGTCTAAGGAATACGGGGGGTGAGGCAAAACAGTTAGTTTTTCTTTCTTCAAAAACGCCGTAACTATTGCGGAGGTATGAGCTGGTGCATTGTCATGTAGAAGACGGACATGTTTAAAACCAGTGGCAGGGTGTCGTTTCTGATAATACTTTTTCAGTTTCTTCAGTACTACGTCTTTGTAGTACTTTCCGGTGATACTTTTGCCCTTTTTCACTGGCACTTTTATTGCGACTCCTTCACTGGAGAAGAATATTGCATACAAAACCTTCTTTGTGCTCAAAGAACGTTTGGCAATTATTGGGCGTTTGCTGTGTTCAGTGGCCCAGATCTTATTGCTAACCTTTCTGACGGGCTCAAAATAATGGACCCAGGTTTCATCACCTGTGACGACATTGGCAAACTGCTTTTTGTCATATTTTGGAAACATTTGAAGCAGCTTTTGGCCACTTTAACCCGTTGCCTTTTTTGCTCGTCAGTTAACAGATGTGGCACCCATCTAGCAGAAATCTTTCTGACTTTCAAGTGCTTCTTCAAAATAAGGTGAACCGTTGATAGTGATATGCCTACCTATCACGAGCTGTAAATCTGGCATCACCTTCAATGATTTCCTTTATTTTGGAAACGATTTCTTTACGAGATGCAGATTTTGGCCTACCTGATTTCGATGCATTTTTGATGGACTCTACACCAGACTCATATTTCTTTTTCCACCACCGAACTGTGTCATAAGACACACAAGAAGGTCCAAAAGCAGTAGAAATTTCAGTCATCAGCTTCTTCAAAGAACAACCAAGTTTTGAGCGAGCTTTGATGTAAGCCCGTATTTCATCTTTCTTGTCAACGCTTCTACCATCCATTTTTACTGCAGTGGTCAATGACTGCGTGTATTCAAATGGCAAATTTTATGTCTTACACTTAGTCTAACATGTACATTTATACACCGTTGTGTAGATATTGAATAGCCCTATACAGGTATGTATTGATTTTTATCGTGCCCCACGTGGATATCGAGCTAGAGGACAATAAGCAATTCATTTCGAACATCCCTCGTATGGCCAAGAGAACCATAAGTTCGAAAAAGATGTTGTACGCAATTTTCTTTAATCAAGTGGGCCAGTCGTTCAAGTGCCTTGTCCATCTGGTCATACAGTCACTGGCCGATTCTACAAGAATTCTGTACTGAAGAAAGTGAGAGAGTTTTACAATAAGAAACGACCAAGCAAAGGATGGTCAGGAGTCCACCTTTTACATGACAATGCCTCCTCTCATAAGTGTGAAGTTGGTAAGTTTTTTTTTTGGCTTCTGAAAAGGTGAAAGTTTTAAATCATCCAGCCTATTCACCTGACCCGAGTCCCTGTGACTTCTTTTTATTTCCAAGGATTAAGAAAATGCTTTCTGGAAATAAGTATACGTCTAGAAGTTCTCTTGGCAGCGCTATTTATCAGTGTCTCCAACAGATACCAAAAGAAGACTATTTATCTGCTTTTCACGACTGGGTAAAAAGGTTACAAAAATGGGTTTCAGTAAAGGGGGAATACTTTATAGGTTTGTAATAAAAATATGTTTGACGAAACGTAGCACTGAAGTAATCCGAACCCAGTGACAAAACTTTTTGCAGGACCCTCGTGAAATTGCTATAGTCCAGACAACATTTTCCTAAGTCTATGAGGCCCTCAAGGGTGGGTTACTCTCACGCCAATGGTCAAAAAAGGCCAAATTTGAATGTGTCCAGAGTTTATGCCTGTCCTTGTTATCTTTTTTTTGATAAAGGTCCAGTCAAAAGTGAAGTTGCTATCGTCCAGACAACATTTTCCAAAGTCTATAAGGCCCTCAAGGGTAGGTTACTCTCATGTCAATGGTCAAAAAAAGGCCAAATCGGAATGAGTCCAAGAGTTTATGCCTGTCCTTGTTATCTTTAAGTTTGATGAAGGTCCGGTCAAAAGTGAAGTTGCTATCATCCGAACAACATTTTCCTCACCATACGTCTATGAAGGACTAAAAGTTAAGTAACTCATCTGAATAGTCTGATCTGCCCTAAAATCAAACTTGTCCAAGATTTTATGGCTGTTCTCATCACCTGCAAGTCTGATGAAAAATGGAATTGTTATCATTCATACAACATTTTCGAAGTCCATGTGGTCTTCAAGGGCCAAGCCAATGGTCAAAAGTGGGCCAAAATCAAACCTGTATGATATTTTGTGCCTATCCTTGTTATCTGCAAGTTTGAAGAAGATCGGATTAAAATTGGTTGCTATCTTCTGGACATTTTCCCCATTATATGTCTAAAGGGCCCTATGGAGTATGTAATGCATCCCTCAAGGATGGGTAACTCTCATGCCAATAGCTGAAAGAAGGCAAAATCAAACTTGTCCAAGATTTTATGCCTGTCCTTGTTATCTGCAAGTTAGGTGAAGATTTCATCAAAAAATAGACAAAGTGCCCAGTGGGGCACGTATACCCCCGACCAGCGCTACCGCCAGTTTTTAAAGAGCACAAAGTATGTAGCTTTGACTCTGGAGATGGCAGCTGTATGCTATATGTTATAACATTGAAAAAATTCAATCACACATAATATGAAGCTCTTGACCTCAAAAATCAGGCACAGGTGCAGGGATTGAGCTAAATAAAACTTTAGCCCTATAACTATCACCATATACTAGTGAAATCAATCAGTCTTTATAATATAAGCAAAAATGACAATTGTATGAAAAGTCTGTGACCTTGACTTAAAAGCCATGCCCCAGCTTGGGGACGGTGCCAAGAAAAACTTTCGACCTATATATACCATCATGCTTAATATTAATGAAACCAACAAAAGGGTCTTCATAATATAGCTATATAAATTTTAATGAAAATTTTAAGGTCACCTGCCTACTCAATGCCCTCTACATATTGATAAAGTATCACAAAAATATCTTAAAGAATTTTTAGAGTTATCGCCTGCACAAGATTTAAATAACCAAGGGAGAAAACTGCAGAATGGAATCAGAAAGTCATTCTTGAATGTGATATGCCTACTCAATGTCCTATAGATACTAGTGAAGTATCATGAAAATATCTTAACAAGTTTTAAAGTTATGCTTCGCACAAAATTTTTACAATCCTGGAGACAAGGGGAGATAACTCATGAACCAAGTCAGTTAGAGTTGTCTTTCTTGTACTTGACACCCTACCAAATGCCCTCAACAACCTGACAGTTTCCTGAAAATAGCTCAAAGGGTAGTTAGGAGTTATGGGGTGTACAATAATGCGTTTATGGACAGAATGATGGATGGACAAATGGATGAATTCCATGCTGATAACTATATCCCCTAAACCTCTCGATAGGAGGGTAACTGAATTCAACAAAGGGCTTGATGGTATAGTTATATAAACTTAGATGCAAATTTTTATATGAAATTTCTAAGTCTGTGACCTTGACCTCAAAGTCATACCCCGGGATGGTGATGATGCTGAGTAAAACTCTACACCTATATCTACCAACATGTCAAATATAAATGAAATTCCTCGAAGGGTCTTGATGGTATAGCTATATAAACTTAAACACAAAAAACTGACTTTTTTATGAAAATTCTAAGTCTGTGACCTTGACCCCAAGGTCACCCCGGGGGTGGAGATGGTGCTGATAAAAACTTTAGATCTGTATCTACCATCATGCCAAATATGAATGAAATCCATCAAAGGGTCTTCAAAATATGAGGTCTTATAAACTTTAACGCAAAAACTTTGACCCAAAGATAAAAATAAAGTATGAACAAAATATTGCTTCAAAGGACGGACGGACAAACAAACTGATTTCCTGCTGATAGCTATATCCACTCAACCTTTCAGTTAGGGGATAATGAAATTTAATAAAAGGTCTTGATGATATGGCTATATAAACTTAAACGCAAAAATTTTTACTTTTATATGAAAATTCTAAGTTCTTGACCTTGACCTCGGACACACCTTTGTGGGAATCATGCGGAGTAAGGCACTAGGCCGATATCTACCAACATGTAAAATATAAATGAAATTCCTCGAGGGTCTTGATGATATAGCTTTATAAATTTAAACACAAAAAACTGACTTTTTTTATGAAAATTCTAAGTCTGTGACCTTGACCCCAAGGCCAAATATGAATGAAATCCATCAAAGGGTCTTCAAAATATGAGGTCTTATAAACTTTAATGCAAAATCTTTGACCCTAAGACAAAAATAAAGTATGAACGAATAATACTTCAGATTGACCGATAGACAAACAGATTCCTTGCTGATAGCTATATTAGCTCAACCTTTCAGTTAGGGGATAATGAAATTTAATAAAAGGTCTTCATGATAAGGCTTTATAAACTTAAACGCAAAATGTTTTACTTTGATATGAAAATTCTAAGTTTGTGACCTTGACCTCGGTCACATCCAGGGTGGGTATCATGCCGAGTAAGACGCTAGGCTGATATCTACCAACATGTCAAATATAAATGAAATTCCTCAAGGGTCTTGATGATATAGCTATATAAACTTAAACACAAAAAAACTTTGACTTTTTTAACGAAAATTCTAAGTCGGTGACCTTGACCACAAAATCACCCCCGGAGTGTGGATGGTGCTGATAAAAACTTTAAACCTATATCTACCATCATGCTAAATATGAATGTAATCCATCAAAGGGTCTTCAAAATATGAGGTCATAAACTTTAACGCAAAAACTTCGATCCAGTGACTTTTTAATGAAAATTCTAAGTCCGTGACCTTGATCCCAAGGTCATCCCCATGGTGGGGATGGTGCTGATAAAAACTTTAGACCTATACCTACCATCATGCCAAATATGAACGAAATCCATCAAAAGGTCTTCAAAATATGAGGTCTTATAAACTTTAACGCAAAAACTTTGACCCTGTGACGGAAAGACGAGCGAATGAACGTACGAATGAACGAATGTACGAACAAACGAATGAACATACGTACAAATGAGCGAACGGACAAACGGAAAAGCGAAAACTATATATGTCCACATACTTCGTATGTCGGGGGTATAATAAAGTTGCTATCATTAAGACAACACTTTCCCCATTATATATCAATGGGACCTTTTGGTTGGCATGGAAACCAAAATTCTGGCCAGATCTGCCCCAAAACCTAATACAGCCAATTCCCCATCCTAATGATGGTACCTGTAAAATTTGATCAAGATTGGCCTATTGGCCTTGGAGATATATTTGTTAATTGTAGGTTTAATATTATTCAGAAGATGGTCACAAATGTTGACAGATGGATGGCAAATTGGATGCCTGTATCGGATCTGCTCAAGCAAGCAGGTGTGACAAAAATTGTGTAATAGATTCCAAATTTGACTTTTCTCACAGACTACTTCAAATTTATAAGATGTCATCATACAAACTCCTATGCAAAGTTATTACCCTTTATGGAACACCTTATGGTATCATAAAAAAATTATGTTTATCAAATTTATAGTGGTTTGTCATAAAGAGTTCAGATAAAAATTAATATTTATCATAGTCTTTTGAAACTAACCTCTGATTTTTGTATAGGTATGTGTTGTTGAATATTTGATTGTTGGTGTTAGAGTGGGTAGCAGTAAGGGTGACATACCCTTTTATAAGCTGTATATTCTGGAGGAAGATACACTGTATATTAGAACTTAGAAGCCTAGAACACTAATAGTCCAAAAACCTTGGTTGGCCAGAACTCATTTTACACACACCTCCCCTTAACCTGCCTAAAAATATGGGCTGTCATATTAATAAAAAGAACAACAAAAACACTGAAGTGAAATTAATTTCAAAACAATTTATATTCAAAAATAACATTTAAAAATACATTTTCTTATGATCATTTTACTGCCAAAACTGTAAAGCATCAAGTTTTAACTCATCGCAACTACAGCAAATAATATTTTAAACCTTTTGTTGTTATTTTTCAGAGAATGTAAACTGTATGCTTAGCACTAGACAATGCACATGAAATGCCACTTATTTTCTCTGAAAAAAAAAAAATCCAAACTTCATCTGCTGTAGTTGAGATTGACACTTTAACCCATTGTGGTCTGGAGACGCCTAAAAGAGTATTTGGTTAACAGTGTAGACCCAGATCAGATGCCACAGAATACAGCATCTGATCAGGGTCTCCACAGTTTGCAAATAGTTTAACCATTTTTCTCTAGGAATATTTAAATGACATAGCCTGACATACCTAAAATTGAAATTAGAATCTTCCAATATATAGTGTGGGGGATTTCATTCAGTCTACAATAGGTTACGGGTTAAGCTGCCAGGAAATATTAATATGCTTAGCACTTCAAGGGTTAACTGTTTTATAGCAGCTTAAGCTGCTATAAAACAGTTAACCCTTGAAGTGCTAAGCAAAATTTTAGCAGAAGACATTCTATTTTTTTGTTTTTTTAATTATCTTTTAGAGAAACTAAGACTTAGCATTTCACATGATTGCTAGGTAGAGGATTCAATGAAATGTCAAGCCTTATTTTGCCTGAAAAAACAAAACAAACACACACACACAAAAACACAAAAAAAAAAAATCAAAATGTTATCTGTTCTAAGGGTTAAGAAATAAACTAGTCAGCATATCTCTACCATTTGATCAGCATCTACGGTGTTCACCCTCAAGGTGCCAAGAATAACGATTGCAGAAGAAATTAATTTTTAACCATTAAACTGCCATGCAAACTTGTTGCAGACAATATTCTCAAACATTTTTGATTCATTTTTCAGAGAAAAAAGACTTGACATCATTCCATGTTGTCTGCCTAGCAGTTGACAAGTAAAATGTCAAGCCTTTTTTTCTCTGAAAAAATTTTCAAACTGTCATCTGCTGCAGTTGTGATTGGCATTTAAAGGGTTAACTAACACTGGATTTTGAAGTTACAGAATCTAGAAACAGAACAGCAACAACAATGAACTGAAATAATGTGTATAGTCCGTTTTTTATTCTTCAATCATAAATATTTTTTTAAGTCCACAAAAATGAATGACAAAAGGACTGCATACCACCAGCTGCTCTAAATAATGTTCCATCACGAAAACATGCCTATATAATTTTCACCCCCTTAAACCCCATTTTTATATAGTAAAACTGGAGTTTAGAGGGGTACATCGTTAGAAGCACTCGTTAGAAGTGCCTTTGAGCAGAAATATACAAAATATCAGAATTTCTTACATGAAAATTTTCATTTTTTTTTTTTGGTAAAATTTTCAGTATATTCGAATAGGCAGGTGTTCGTAATGAATTATGACTAAGGAGACTAGATACACATAGTTGATATTCCACCATTTTTATACAAGACAACTTTTGTGACTTCCTGTTTGCTTTCCTGCGCATCAAGTCCCTTTGAAAAAGTTTGTCTACTCCTTTCTGAGTAGACCCTTATTTAGAAGGGAGACAAAAAGGATTTAACAAGAGCTGCCTGCCCTGAAAGAGTAACAACAATTCATTACAGGAACTGCTTTGTGTTTCTTTTTTCAAATTTGCTAGACATGTATTTTACTTGTTCAATATCAGGGCCCAGTTGTTCAAAACTAATGATGTTGTTAGTTAACGTATCGTTAAAACTTTGATCATTAAATATGCCATATATGCTAATATTTTTGCTGAAAAAAAATGTGAGTAGCTTTTGCATATTTTGCAAAAGCTACTCACATTTTTTCAGCAAAAATGCCTGTGAATTAGATATTGTACTTACTAGAACAGTTAACAGTTAACATTTTGACCTTAATGAGCTTGTTAAGCTAACGACGCTTTGAACAACTGGCCCCAGAGATACAAAAATGTCAAAAATAGTAATATGTTCTGCAAAGCTAGATCATAGCTCCTGATGAGGCATTTTTTCCAACACAGAAAGTATTGATATTAAGGCTGGTACGATTAATCTGATAATTGATTAATTGATCGATAAATACCACAAAAACGATTATCATTACAGATTTGCAGATAATCAATCATTTTTTTTCTGTGTCTGTTACTTTAGCGAATTTACCTCTTGTATTCAAACACCTCAATTCCTTCCCATACTTTATCCAAAATTTGAATAAGTGTAATTTAATACCAAATGTTCTGTCTAAAAATAGCTGAATGAGTGGCAAACAGTGTGGACCCAGATGAGACACCATGTTTGCGCATCTCATCTGGGTCTACACTGTTTGCTCAGGCTTGTCTGACCAAATACATACAGTAAAGTATAACATATGGTAAGTACGAGCGATGCTCAGGTAGACAGGTAAAATTATGACCAAATCTTCAATGATTACTAATCGATTATGGATCACAATGACATGGCTGATAATTGATTATCTTTTCAGCTCTGATTAGCCAGCCTTAATTGATATGTCCATATTTCTGCACTAAAATGAATGTTGTGGGTACTCATTAGACGTGCTTTAGTGAATTTTTTTCATTTTTGTGACGATATAAAAAATAACAGTACTTTTTGGTAGAAAAAAAAAAAGACTGCACAACACCAGCTGATCTAAATAATGTTCAATTATGACTAACTTTTGTTAAGTTCTAGCTATGTATATATGCATATATGCATTGGAAAACCAAACACACACACACACAAAGACACACATATGAGAGCTGAATGATAAGGCAGAAATACTTTCATTATAGACAGAAACAGAATATTTGAAGCTACTAATTCCATTTACTTTATCTACTTTTTCTATTCCACATGAAGTATTTAAATATTGATCCTCAGTGGTTTCTGATAAAATGGACAACTTCAGCCATCTTAGTCATTTGCTACCTCAGCACTCAATGAGGTAGAGGAGGACTTGATGGTCACAGTATAGGAGGTTACCCCTTTCGTATAAAGCATGGTCAAAAGGTGGGCTGCTGGGTTGAAATGTGACAGGAAGACTCTGGAAACTGTCTCAGAAGGTCAGTCACCATTACCACATAAGAGACCATTACCAAGATTCTTGTCGGCTTCATTGCAGATAGAAGAAAAAAGGAGCATTACATTGCCACAAGGTGTCAGCTTGTTGGGTCCCAAAGCTCCTTGGAGCTGATCAGAAACAGATTCAGGTCAACTTGTCAAGGGAGAATGACAGCTCAGCTTCCTCTGGCAATTTGTGAACATGGATGAAACTGGGTCTATTAATACCAACCAGAGATGGCCAGAGCCATGGAAACACTGAAGACAGCAAAGACAGTGATTTCTGTAGGCAAGGTGATGGCCTAGATTTTATAGATTGCAGAAGGAGTGCTGCTGTTGTCCTACCTAAAAAGGATCACATTATCATGGGGCCTCTGTTGACAAGAAGGGTGCTCTTCCACCAGGACAGTGCTCTGGCACACACAGCAAAAGTAGCCAGTCATGTGCATCAGTGGTTTCTGACAAAATGTACAACATCTGCCATCATACAGTCATCCACTACCGCAGTCACAGGGGCTTGACACTCAAGGAGATCCAGGATGCATGGTGGTCCCACTACAGCATGGTGAAGAAGTGTGCTGTTGAGTTTAGCAGGGAGAGGCTGGAAGACAACCCTATATCCAAAAAGACCAGTCACCATTACCACACAGGAGACAGTTGGTATCATCATTGTAGACAGATAAGTAACACAGTCACTGAACATTACATTGCAAGAGCTAGACATCCCATGCAGTCATCTACAAGCTACATGTCAGTTCACTGGGTCCCAAAGCTCCTTGGACCTGATCAGAAACAAACAGTACAACAAGGGAAAATGTTGCCATTTCTGTGGCGGATCCCAACAGTTTCCTCTGGCAATTTGTGAGCATAGATGAGACCAAGTCCATCACTTCCAAACAGAGATGATGACCAATTAAAGCAGGGGAAACAGCAAGGTTTTCTTCTTCCCAAGAAAGCTAAGAGAGTGATGTCCACAGGCAAGGTGATAGCCTCTTCTACCACCCCACAAAAGAGTCACACGATCATCAGAGCCAGAGCCTACTACACAGGAGTCTATCCTCTGAAACATGAGGGATGCTCTACCAAGATAATGATCTGGCACATACATCCACATTGATATGGCTGCTTTCATGAAAGTGGATTCAAACTTGTTGAACACCCACCAAGTTCTTTAATATGGTACCCTCAGATGATGGTGTTATGAATGCTGTGGACCATTTTTGCAGGACCAAAGGTAGGTAGTACCTTCTGCACAGAAGGGATCCATCAGCTCCATGACCACTTATTAAATAAACCAGGTGTCACTTTTTAGGAGGGGACTATGCTGAAAAAAGACTATTTGATTTCTTACACTGACTGCTATCTTCAGCTAACAACCTTATAAATCACCCTTTGTAAACCTGCACTTTTTAACCCTTAGCATTCCCTGGGCTAATATAGCAGATGACAAATTGGTATTATTTTTCTTATTTTTCCCAGAAAACAGGATTCAACATTTCATGCAGACTGTCTCCATTGAAGACAATCTGCATGAAATGTCAAATCCTGTTTTCTGGGAAAAATAAAATAAAATATTTCAAAATGTTGTCTGCTGAAAATTTTACCCAGAGTGCAAACTTTGAAACTATCAGGACTGGAAAATGCTTTCAAAATAGATATTAAACCTGTGTGTTAATACAGCCATTTTTTTTTCAGGAGAGATTCTTATCTCTGGTGAGGAAGTAAGAAATATTTAATTTCAATTGGGTGAGTGATATTTTGTTTATAGTGCAAATTTTCATTTATCCTAAACTAAACTAACCATTTACTACACAGTAATGGTTTACTGATGCATTTTTTATGTAGCTGTATAATAAAGTCATAATAAATAATAAAGTCATGGCTGCTAAACGGATTCTATTTGGTGAAACACCACTCTTGATGTTATAAATGCAATGTACCACTTCCTGAGGGCCCAAGATGGTGCCGTCTGCATAGAGGGTATGCATCTGCTTCATAACCACTTGACTAAATGTGTTAATGAAGGTAGGAACTCTGTCAGTTGAAAAATGATTGATTGATTTTCTAAAACTGACAGCAAGTGCTCTTGGGGTATGCTCCAAGAAGAGTAAATCTGCAGTTTAATACACCATTATAGCTACTTACTTTGGGAAAGATTTTTATTTGGTTACTTGAAAATAGGAAACTTTCAAGGAAACACTTAAAAATACTGTAATAGCTCTAAGTATTGGGACAGACAGGCTGTGCAAACAGTTCTGACCTAGATCAGATGTTGTGGAATGTGGCATCTGATCAGGGTCTGCACTATTTGCCACTCATCCAGCAGTATTTAGACACATGAAGAGGTAATAAAATGGACTTGTTGAAATTTTAGGACAATTATCATACAGTAAGAGTTAAGATGTCCATTTATTTAGGATGAATACAGTATTTGAACCCTGAAGAAGACATTTTTTTCCGTTAATAAGAAAAAAAAATCAAATTTTACTTTCCAATAATTGATTTTGAGTGTGCAATTACTTAGTAGATTTTAGGGTTCTTGAAAGAAAAACATTTTGCTTAATTTGCATTCTCACTTTTTTTAATTAATCAGAATTTTGAACGATATATACCATACATATGTCAATGCATGAGGATAGACATTGACTACAGCAGGACAGTTTGATTATTTTCCTATTTTCAGAGAAAATATGACTTGACGTTTCATGTCATTATTTTGAGGACTTTGTTTTATGAGCTACTGGTATCCCCCTATACAAGCCTCATTTTTGTATGATAAAGACCAATTCATTGAACAGTAAACAGACTTAGAAGTGTTCAAATATTAAATTTTGCTGTCTTTTCATCCAGCAACTGCTTAGACATCAAGAGTGAATGACTGTTACTTTTAGGATTACATAATTATCAATTACCAGTGTTATTAAGTGTCATGCTGTTAATCCAGTGATTATTAGACACTAAGCAGATTCTGGATGAAACTTTATAATTAATAAAGAGCAACATATGGCATTCTGTTTGGTTTTTACCCATTTAATAGAAATGTCTTTAATTCAAAATCTCTCTAACTAAATTAAAGATATTCATATTAAAGATCAAACAGAACTATCTCTAATATAGTTAAAGATATGTGTACTGGAAATAGATATCTTTAATTGAATTAGATATTTCTAATTCCATTAATGATATCATTAAGATAATTATGGACATCTTTATTGTAGACATCTTTATTTACAATAAAGATATCTATTTTTGCTGTAACTAGAGCTGGTGTTTGTAAAACACTATGCCCCCAACTGCCTGACTCTAACACTGTTTGACTCCAACACTGCTTAGCCATGACGGTAACAACAGTACAAATATATGATTTCAATGTTATTTTATCAAAGGGAAATAACTCTAAAATAGGAGATGATTGGGATAAGAAAAAAATACGGATCACCTATTTTTTCATGAAGAATCAAAACATGAAATTTCAAAACATTAGCATACATGGTTCTAAACTTATGCTATACACAATAAAGCAACGACATTAAATGGCCCGAAATTGCGAAGGGCCATAACTCCAACATTTCATTTAATTGGTTCAAAATTTATTCAGGTGATCTCCTCCTCAATCCCAATCAGTATACCAAATATCATGGCTCTAGCTTAAATACTTTTTGAGATATCTTGCTGAAAAAGTCAAAATGCCTAGAACTACAAAGGGCCATAACTACATCAATTTTTCATGGAATTCCCTAAAAAACAAACCAGGTAATCTCCACATCATCCCCAATCAGCATATAATATTTCAAGACCCTAGCTTAAGTGCTTTTCGAGAAATCTTGCTGACAAGGTCAAAATGAGCAGAACTGCAAAGGGCCGTAACTTTATCAATATTTTCATGGAATTCTCTCAAAATATAATCGGGTAATGTACACATCATTCCCACTCACTGTATCGAATTTCAAGAACCCAGCTTAAATACTTTTCAAGATATCTTGCTCACAAGATTTAATTCTGATTTTTTTCAAAGGGGCATAACTTTAAATAAACATGCTAGACAAGAAACAAAATACGGGTCGGCTATTTTTTCATTGGGAACCCAAATATAAAATTTCAAAACCTTAGCGTGCAGGGTTCTTAAGATATGGCATGCACAAAAAAAGCTTGATGAACGGACAAACAGTCGGATGGACAAATGAAGGCAAAATAATATGCCCCATCAATTTCATCCGAAACTGGGGGCATAATCAGGTCATCTACTCATCGCTACCAATCTATTCATCAAGTTTCAAGGCTCCAGCTTCAATAGTTTTTGAGATATTTTGTTCACAAGGGAAACATGCCCAAATTTACAAAGGGCCATTACTTATGAAATATTTTTCAGAATTTACAAAAAAATTAATCAGGTCATCTACTCATCATTACCAATCAATTCACCAAGTTTCAAGTCTCTGGCTCTAATAGTTTTTTGAGATATTTTGCTGACAAGATAAAAATGCCCAAAATAACAAAGGGGCATACCTCAAGAAGTATATTTCAAAATTTCTTCAAAAGTTAATCAGGTTGTCTACTCATCACTACCAGTCTATTCATCGAGTGTCAAGGCTCTAGTTCCAACAGTTTTTGAGATATTTTGCTGACAAGGTAAAATTGCCCAAAATTACAAAGGGCCATAACTCATGAAGTATTTTTCAGAATTTCTTCAAAAATTAATCAGGTCATCTACTCATCACTACAAATCCATTTACTAAGTTTCAAGGCTCTAGCTCTAACAGTTTTTGAGATATTTTGCTGACAAGATAAAAATGCCTAAAATTACAAAGGGGCATAACTCAAGAAGTGTATTTCAAAATTTCTTCAAAAGTTAATCAGGTTGTCTACTCATCACTACCAGTCTATTCATCAAGTTTTAAGGCTCTAGCTTCAATAGTTTTTTAGATATTTTGCTGACAAGTTAAAAATGCCCTAAATTACAAAGGGCCATAACTCATGAAGTGTTTTTCAGAATTTCTTCAAAAGTTAATCAGGTCATCTACACATCACTACAAATTCATTTACTAAGTTTCAAGGCTCAAGCTCCAACAGTTTTTGAGATATTTTGCTGACAAGGTAAAAATGCCCAAAATTACAAAGGGCCATAACTCAAAAGGCATTTTTCAAAATTTCTTCAAAAGTTAATCAGGTTGTCTACTCATCACTACCAGTCTATTCATTAAGTTTCAAGGCTCTAGCTCCAACGGTTTTTGAGATATTTTGCTGACAAGATAAAAATGCCCAAAATTAAAAAGGGCCATAACTCATTAAGTATTTTTCAGAATTTCTTCAAAAGTTAATCAGGTCATCTACTCATCACTACAAATCCATTTACTAAGTTTCAAGGCTCTAGCTCTAACAGTTTTTGAGATATTTTGCTGACAAGGTAAAATTGCCCAAAATTACAAAGGGCCATAACGCAAGAAGTATTTTTCAAAATTTCTTCAAAAGTTAATCAGGTTGTCTACTCATCACTACCAGTCTATTCATCAAGTTTCAAGGCTCTAGCTTTAATAGTTTTTTAGATATTTTGCTGACAAGATTGCATCCATATTTTTTCAAAGGGCCATAACTCAGAAAAGGGGCATAATCCTGTCAAGAAAAAAAATAAGTGTCAGCTATTTTTTCATGAGGAATCCATATATGAAATTTCAAAACAGTAGCATTCACGGTTTTAAAGTTATGCTATGCATCAAAAAGCGTGACGAACGGACGGACGGAAGGACGGATGGACGGACGGACGGACGAACAACCCAGAAGCAATATGCCCCTCCAACTTCTTTGAAGTTGGGGGCATAATAAAGGTATCTTTAACTGAATTGAAGATACCTTTATTAAACTAATAAAATATTTTAAAAAATACTTTAACTGAATTGAAGATATCACTAATAAAAGTGGAGAATCTTTAATTCAATCAGATATCTTTATTCAATCAGTCATATCATTTAACTATAGAAATTTCTATTAAATGGTTCAAAAGTTAATCAGATGACATACTTAAAGTCTCAGAAAAGAGCATTTCTGTTAATGTGCAAATCTTTTAAGAAAGCGATTAATCGTTTTCAAAAATGTCATGTTCAAGAAAACAAAACAAAACAATGATTTTCAGACTGGACTTGTATAAAGTTAATCTATCACACCAGAATCATTATGGCAGGCAATCCATTATACCAAATGTGTTTTACAAGGAAATTAATATGGCTATACCATGCAGATATATGAAAAACTGAATAAAAAATATCATATCAGGAAAAATATAGTTCTGAATATAATTTGCATGAAAATGTTTTGTTCTATGTGTATTTTACAGCAACAAAAGGAGAGGGCAAAAAGGGCAATGCCTATTCTCATGCAATGACATATGTATGGTATATATGGTGTCCAAAATTGATTAATTAAAAACTGAGAATGCAAATTAAGCAAGATGTTTGTTTTCTTTCAAGAACCCTAAAATCTGCTTAGTAGTTGCTCACTCAAAATCAACTATTGGAAAGTAATTTTTTTTCTTATTAATGGAAAGAATGTCTACTTCAGGGTTCAAATATCATATTCACCCCAAATAATTGAACATCTTAACTCTTACTATATGATAATTGTCCTAAATTTCAAAAAGTCCATTTTACTACTTCTTCATGTATCTAAATGCTGGATGAGATGCAAACAGTGAAGACCTTGATTAGATGCCACATATTGCAACATCTGATCTAGGTCAGAACTGTTTGCACAGGACTTTCTGTCCCAATACTTAATGCTATTACAGTATATTTTTAAGTGTTTCCTATTTTCTAGTTAAACCAAATAAAAATCTTTCCCAAAATAAGTAGCTATAATGGTGTATTAAACTGCAGATGTACTCTTCTGGGAGTATGCCAAAAGAGCACTTGGTGTCTGTTTTAGAAAATCAATCATTTTTCAACTGACATCGCAGTCCCTACCTACATAAACACATTTAGTTCAGTGAATATAAAGCAGATGCATACCTTCTATGCAGACAGCACCATATTGAGCCCTCAGGAAGTGATACATAGCATTTATAACATCATCAAGAGTGGTGTTTGACAAACTAGAAACCATTTGGTAGCCATGACTTTATTATTAAGGGCATACGTTTGGCTCATATACAGCTATATCAAAAATGCATCAATAAACCCTTACTATGTAGAAAATGGACATTTAAGTCCAGAATAAATGAAAATTTGCACTGTAAACAAAATATCACTAACCCAATCTAAATTAATATTTCTTACTTCCGTACCAAAGATAAGAATCTTTCCTGAAAAAAATGGCTGTATTAACATACAAGTTTATTATTTGTTTTGAAAGCATTTTCCAGTCCTGATAGTTTCCAGGTTTTGGAATAAAACTACTTAATGCTTAGCACTCTGGGTAAAATTTTCAGAAGACAACATTTTGAAATATTTTTTATTTTTTTCCAGAAAACAGGATTTGACATTTCATGCAGATTGTCTCCAGACAATCTGCATGAAATGTCAAATCCTGTTTCTGGGAAAAAGAAGAAGAAGAAGAAAAAACAACAACACTGAATTGTCATCTGCTATATTAGCCCAGGGAATGCTAAAGGTTAAAAGGTTTACAAAGGGTGATTTATAAGGTTGTCAGCTGAAGATAACAGCCAGTTTAAGAAATCAAAGAGTCTTTTTTCAGCATAGTCCCCTCTTACAAAATGACACCTAGTTTATTTGTTTATTTAACAATAAGTGGTCATGGAACAGATGGATCCCTTCTGTGTAGAAGGTACCACCTTTGGCCCTGCAAAAATGGTCCACAGCATTCATAACATCATCATCTGAGGGGACCATAAAAAAGATTTGGTAGGTGTTCAACAAGATTGAATCCACACTTCTTGAAAGCAGCCATGTTAGTGTGGATGTATGTGCCAGAGCACTGTCCTGGTAGAGCATCCCTCTTGTCTCAGGAGATAGGCTCCTGTGTAGTAGGCTCTGGCTCTGATGATAGTGTGACTCTTCTGTGGGGTGGGAGAAGAGGCTATCACCTTGCCTGTGGACATCACTGTCTTAGCTTTCTTGGGAAGCAGAAAACCTATGTTTCCTCTGCTTTGATTGGTCATCATCTCTGTTTGGAAGTGATGGACTTGGTCTCATCTATGCTCACAAATTGCCAGAGGAAAACTGTTTAAATCCACTTCAAAAATGGCAACATTTTCCCTTGTTGTGCTGAGTCTAGTTCTCATCAGGTCTGAGGAGATTTGGGACCCAGTGAACTGACATGTAGCTTGTAGATGACTGCATGGAATGTCTAGCTCTGGTAATGTGCTGTTTAGTGATTGTGCGACTTATCTGTCTGCAATGATGATACCAACTGTCTCCTGTGTGGTGATGGTGACTGGTCGTTTTGGATGTGGGGTTGTCTTCCAGCCTCTCCCTGCTAAACTCCACAGCACACTTCTTCACTGTGCTGTAGTGGGACTACCAATGCATTCCTGGATCTCCTTGAGTGTCAAGCCCTTGTGACTGAGGTGGTGGATGACTCCATGATGGCAGATGTTGTACATTGTATCAGAAACCACTGGTGCACAAGACTGGCTACAATGGATGTATGTATGTGCCAGAGCACTGTCCTGGTGGAAGAGCACCCTTCTGGTCAACAGAGGCCCAATGATAGTGTGACCCTTTTTAGGTAGGACAACAGTCTGCAGTCTATAAAATCTAGGCCATCACCTTGCCTGCAGACATCAATGTCTTTACTGTTTTCAGCATTTCCAAGGCTCAGACCATCTCTGGTAGGAAGTTACAGACCCAGTTTCATCCATGGTCACAAACTGCTAGAGGAAGCTGAGCTGTCATTCTCCCTTGACAAGTTGAGCTGAATCTGTTTCTAATCAGCTCCAAGGAGCTCTGGAATCCAATGAGCTGACACCTTGTGGCAATGTAATGCTTCTTTACTCTTCTGTCTACAATGGTGCTAGCAAGAATTTTGGCAATGGTCTCTTGCATGGTTATGGTAACTGGCCTTCCCAGACAGCTTCCAGAGTCTTCTTGCCACATTTCAACTCAGCAGCCCACCTTTTCACCATGCTATATATGAAGGGGTAACCTCCTCTACTGTGACCATCAAGTCCTCCTCTACCTCCTTGAGTGCTGAGTCTTCGTGGTTGAGGTAGCAAATGACTGTAAGATGGCTGAAGTTGTCCATTTTATCCAAAACCACTGAGGATCAATGTTTAATTACAATATATACAACAGATAAACTGACTGGAATTAGTAGCTTCAAACATTTTGTTTCTGTGTAATGGGTTAAAGTATTTCTGCCTTGTCATTCAGCCCTCATGTGTGTGTGTATGCGTGTGTGTACACTTTTTTTCAACCAAAAAGTACTAATATTTTTATTTCTTCACAAATACATACACTGTGGGTACTCATTAGAAGCTGTTCACTGAGATGCTTCTTGTGAGTACGAACAACATGGTTTCTTGGAAAAATATTATCTGGATACCCACTCTTATCTCGAGCTTTGTAACTACATGCATATATGTAAGTTGTCTTGTCCATTTTATATGGAAGTTTTGCTCTCTTGTTTAACCCTTGTCCTGCTGAATAAACTAAGGTACCATGCCCATTTCTAATTTTCAGCCAATCAGATTACTTGATCCTACCGGGTAGTTGTTCATACATATTTGCATACTGAATAACAAACAGTGCCAACTGAAGAAGCCAACTGATCTGGATCTACACTTTTTGTGGGTTCAGCAGGACAAGGTTTAATGACAAGCCAACCTGTGTGGGTCATTTTGTGTCATCTCCCAGAGAAAGGGAGAAAAGGAGCAATTGTTCTGACAAAATGGTCTCTGTAAACAGTGAAGATCTAGATCAAACTACTCCTAGATAACACTATTTGCCATTCTACCAAGTAGTTTGTAAAGTGCATCAAAATACTTAAGTAAAAATATGGGATGAAGTGTCTGAAGTTTTAGGATATTTATCACATTTTAAACAACTACTGTCCTTTCCACATCACTCGGAAAGATGTTTTTTTGCTTGGCATTTTATTTAAAATGAAAATATTCTGTTTCAGTTGATCAATCTTATCAGAAATCATGTCATTTCTCTTTCTCTTTCTGTGTTTTGTTCTCACATATTTACCCCAAATTAAAATTTACGGCCAAAAATCAGTCTGACCTATGAAATTTCTATAGTAAAGTGACTTTGTTAGAAAGTATTTTTTATTGTTCTTTGCTGAATTTGAATTATTGATCTTTCACAACAATATTGTGAAAATTTCAGAAAAACTGAATAAGCGGAACCTGTTGACACTCTACTTCTAAGTTACCTACCCCACAGATTTCTGCATAATTTGATTTCATTCTTACTATTGGGAAAAGTGAAAATATTGAATTTTTTAAAAAACACTGACTAGACTATAACTTTTTGTGCATAGGTAGTTACGACAAACGGTTTTGCATTATATCATGATACAAGTTTGCAATGTAAAGCCTCGAGCAAAAAAGACTTTCTGAAAGATGTGGAAAGCACAGAAACCATTATTACTAATTCTAGGCTAATTCAACAGATGACATATTTGATATTTACTTATTTTTCCCAGAAAATAGGCTTTGGTATTTCATGCAAATTATCTCCTCAGGAGAAAATTTGCATCAAGTTTCAAGCTTATTTTCTGGGAAAAATAAGAAAAATACTTCAAAATGTCATCTGCTGAAATTTTTACCACATATTTTTTTTTTATTTTGTTTTTCCCAGAAAATAGACTGACATTCCTGCAAATCATCCCCTCAGGAGGCACTTTGCATGAAGTGTCAAAGTCTATTTTTTGGGAAAAATAAGAAAAATACTTCAAAATGTTGTCTATCTTTTATCTCCTTATTTTCCCCAGAAAATAGACATTTCATGCAAACTGTCTCCTCAGGAGATAATTTGCATGAAGTATCAAAGCCTATTTTCTGGAAAAAAATAAGAAAGCAAAAGACTATGTGGGTAAAAATTTCAGCAGACAAAATGTCTTCTGCTGAAATTTTTACCCAGTACGGTAAACATTAAATACAATAACATGTATATATGATATGTAACATTAACCTTCAACTCTCTCTGGGCAAATTCAGCAGACAACAAAATGGTGATATTTGTCTTACTTTTTCAAAAAAACAGGACTTGATAGTTTATGCAAATTGTCTCAAATTGTCTCCCCAGGAGACAATTTGCATGAAGTGTCAAAGCCTATTTTCTGGGAAAAATAAGAAAAATATTTCAAAATATCATCTGCTGAAATTTTTACCCAGCATAGTAAGCACATACATACATAAATACATAACATGTACATGTGATATGTAACATTAACCCATTTATGCCTAGCGTCCCATAAAAGGGACAATGGCAAACTGCATAGACCCAGATCAGATGCTACAGAATAAGGTGTCTGATCAGGGTCTACACTGTTTACATTAAACCTAGGAATTTCTATAGAACATACTGATCATAAAAACTAGCCAGACACCTTCTATTTGCAAACAGACCAGTCCAAATAGTTAAGGCAGAAGAGTCTACTTGGCATAAATGAGTTAAGTTGCTCTGATCTGTAGGTAACTGGACTCAAAGCTCCAAATAAGAGTAATCATATTTTTCTTACTCCTCCGTGATAACATGTTGTAGGTACTCATTTGAAGAGCCATGCTAAGGCACATCTAATGAGTACCACAACATATGTTTTCTTGGAAAACTAAGAAAAATATCACATGCTGGTTGAAAAACAGGGCATTTTGTCTGGAGATATGCTGGACTTATTAATCTTTACCACTCTCTGGGCTAATTCAGCTGACAAAAGATTGATGCCATTTTTCTTATTTTTACCCAAAAAACAGGATTCGATCTTTCATACAATGTCAAAACCTGTTTTCTGGGAAAATAAGAAAAAATTAAAATATCATCTGCTGAAATTTTTAACCAGAGTGCTCAGCATAAATTATCTTATTCCGTATCTCCAGATAAGAGGGGGTAGCCAAATAATATTTTCGAGGAGGCTCTTCTCATGAGACACTTTTTCGCTTGATCTATCCTATAGTATCCAATCATCTTATGTGTAGAGAAGATCCTGTACAGACTATCAATGCAGAAGCTGATCTGAGCTTTACTGTCCACAAACACCTCAGTCCCCTTTTCTCATGGTGTCACTTATTTCTCTGGGTACCATACTTATCCTAAATATTGGGACTTCTATTACTCCTTATTTATCTTTAACCTTAACCACTCTCTGTGCAGATTCAGCAGAGGACAAATTGATTGTGCTTTTCTTATTTTTCCAAGAAAATAGGGTTTGATATTTCATGTAAATGATCTTTTTGAAGACAATTTGCATGTAATGTCAAACGCCATTTTCTGGGAAAAATAAGAAAAATATTTCAAAACACTGTCTGCTGAATTTTTTTTCCCATCAAAATAAGCATTAACTTTGAACAAATCTATTTACTACCTGCTGATTCATCTAAAAACTGCCGGATGAGAGGTAAACAGTGGAGACCCTTTTTTAGGTAGTACACCAGCAGCATTCTGCAGCATCTGATCAGGGTCTACACTGTTTACTCAAGCCTGTCTGTCCCAAAACTTTGGGTTATTATGGTACTCCTTATCTGTACACTGAGCTTTACATCCAGAGACACAGTCACATTCCACAAACTAACATCCTTAACCTGTACCACACTCTGGGCTAATTCAGTAGACAACAAATTGACGATATTTTTCTTATTTTTCTCAGAAAACAGGATTTGACATTTCATGCAAATTGTCTCCATTGGAGACAATTTGCATGAAATGTCAAATCCTGTTTCTCAGAAAAAAAATAAGAAAAATATTTCAAATGTCATCAGCTGAAAATTTTACACTGAGTGCTAAGCATTAAACAACAAGTTCCATCTTGTATCAAATCTGAACTGGATTTATGGAAAGAGGTTGATATCCTTGAACTGCAATCCAAAACAATATAGCATGGTGTAGAACTGGACCTGAAATAATACAGAACAGTAAAAAAATAGGTACTAAATTTCCTCTATAACAGGGACCAACTGTTCAAAACATCTTTAATTTTACACACAGCTCCAGATAAAAGGGCATATCTGCATGCTTTTTTTTCTTATTTCTCCACATAAACATATGTTGTGGTTACTCATTAGAAGTTACTCAGGGAGGCACTTCTAATGAGTACCACAACATATGTTTTCGTATCAGTATTTTTTTGGTTGAAAAAAGTGAACTATCTGGAGCTATGTTTACACTTTACATGATGAGAAAAATTTTCAACAGACGACATATGGAACTTTTCAAGACAAAAGGGGGTTGACATTTTGTGCAAAAAACTGAAAAGGAAATTCCTGTTTCCTTGGAAAAATAACAAAAAATATCATCTGCTGAATATGCCAAGCATGCTGGGTAAAAATTTCAACAAACGACATTTTGTAATTTTTTTCTCTTATTTTAAACAGAAAATAGACCTTAAAATTTCATGCTCATTGTTAGGAGGTAATCCGCATAAAAAGTCAATTAAACCCTATTTTGTGGCAGGCTTTATTCACCATATTAACTCTTATGCACTGGGTTGCTCAACTGGTTGGTTGGTTTGAGAGTTAAATGGCCCAGTCAACACAATAAGGTCATGTTGAGCTGGTCAGTTTTCCTAACCATACATTTACTGGGCAGCTTAGTCCTCTAAACAGTTTAGTTACCCAGTATTTGTGCACATTCATTTGCCAAAAACTGAGAACTGCCCTTCTAGAATCAGAGGAAGGAAGAGAATGACACAGAAAACATTTCATGATTAATCTCCAACAAAGAATGTTGCTGGATCTCATGATCACCTATAATCATTCGGACAGACAGGCCTACATAGGGATCATGTTGTCTGTCCGCATCATTGTTGGCATTATCTGCATCACACTTTTCACTCCCCTCAATAACTTTTGCAGGGATGCACTTATTTTATTCAAAGTCTGCAGAAGTTTATATCACTGTAAAATACACGTCAAAATCTACATTGGTAATCATCCACCAAATTTAGGCTGAGTTATGGCCCTTTTTTGACTTAGTTTTTGTTTTGGGGTTTCCGTTCAGTAAGATTTGAAGGGATGCATCAATTTTAACAGAAGTTCACAGAAGGGTGTATAACTGTAAAATACAGGTCAAGTTCGATATTGGTTATCATCGACAAAATTTTGGCAGAGATATGGCCTTTCTTTGACTTAATTTTTATTGTCTTGTTGATATTGGTGGCCACTCAATAACTTTTTGCAGGGATGCATTGACTTCACTGAAAGTTTGAAGAAAGATATATCACTGCAAAATACAGATCAAGTTCAATATTGGCAATCATCTGCATAATTTTGGCTGAGTTATGGCCATTTTTCGACTTAGCTGTTGGTGTGTTGACATTGGTTTCAGCTCTATAACTTTTGCAGGGATGCATTGATTACACTGGAAGTTTGCAGAAGGATATATCATTAGAAAATACAGGTCAAGTTTGATATGTGTAATTATCTGCAAAATTTTGGCAGAGTTATGGTCCTTTTTTTATTTAGCTTTTGTTGTTGTGTTGATATTGGTTTCCTCTCTATATCTTTTGCAGGGATGCACTGATTTCATTGCAAGTTTGCAGGTTATATCATTATAAAATACAGGTCAAGTGCAATATTGGTAATCATCCACAAACTTTTGGCCAAATTATGGCCCTTTATTTGACTTATTTGTTGTTGTTGGGGTAAAAGATATTGTTTCTCCTTAATAACTTTTGAAGGGATGCATTGATTTCATTTGAAGTTTACAGAATGGTATATCATTACAGCATAGAGGTCAAGTTTGATTTTGGAAATCATCTGAAAAATTTTGATCAAATTATAGTCCTTTATTTACCATATTAATAAAATTTAAATAAAGTAGTGAGGGGTCAACTTTAGGAATAGGAGCGTTTATTAAGACAAATACAATGTTTTTTGTTTTTTTTCATATCAAATAATTAAGCAGGCAACACATCTGGTTCTCAGAATTCTAGTTTCCCTTTTTCCATCTCTCACTCCAATTTAATGTACAGGGATGTTTGTATCAAAGATTTCTCAGGAACTACTGCACCAAGGATTTTCTTTTTTTTTGTGAAAGTTTTACGGCCCAGTCAACCCAATAGGGTCATGTCGAGCACAGTCAGGTTACCTAACCAACTTTTACTGGGCAGGCTTAGTCCTCTAAGCTGTTAACAAGTATTGTGCACATTCTTTTGCCAGATATACACTGATTACCACTCATAGAACAGTTCTTACAGGTAGTGAAATTGACTTATTAAACTTTTAGAATAAATATTGTAAGAAGCTGAGATATCCTAGTATTTGGAGTAAATACAGTACTTGTTGTCTGCTGAATTGTCCAGAGGCTGTTATCTACTTCAGTACTCATTTTTTTAATGCTGTGCATGCTGGATAAATATTACAGCATACAACATTTTGAAATATTTTCTTATTTTCCTAGAAAATAAGCTTTGACATTTCATCAAATTTGCATAAAAATATCATCAATGAACTAGCCTGAGTGTAATGGTCAAATACATCATTTTTTAAAAAATAATCTAATATAACCTGTTCCAGTGACAGAACTAAATAAATATGTTGGCTTACTCTCATAAACTGTTAAAGATAATTTGCTCAAAATGCCAATCGTTAATTTTTTCTCAAGAATGAAATATATTAGAGATCGCCTGAATTATGCTTTGCTTCTAAAAACTTTAACCAAAAACTTTTAACCCTTGTCCTGCTAAATAAATTAAGAAGCCACACACATTTCTAATTTTCAGCCAATCAGATTACTTGATTAAGGTTGTTGATATAAATTCACATACTTAATGACAAACAGTGCAGATCCAGATCAGTTGGCTTCATCTGGATCTACACTGTTTGCAAAGGCAGGGTATATCCAGGTTCAGCAGGACAAGGGTTAACATATTTTTTTTTTTCTTCTAATTCTGTGGTCACTCTTGTGGGTCAGGATGGTACAGCATAAAACTCCAGATCAGTATCTAACTTCAAAGCAACGGGTCCCCGTAGCCTAGTGGATAAGAGAGTTGACTCTTCATCCATTAGGTTTCTCACCGCTGTGGTTCGAGCCTCGCTCGGGTCATATGTGGGAAAGCCAAGTTCTGCTTACGAATGGTCAGGTGGTTTTTCTCCGGGTTCTCCGGTTTTCGCCCACCTTCGATGAACGATCAGCTCGATATAAGTGAAATATTCTTGAAAGGGCCGTAAAATCCAAATAAAAAAAAAAACAAACAAACAACTTCAAAGCAAGTATGAACTACTTCCATCCAGAGGTTCAGGAGACATAGCCTTTTAAAAACTTAAAACCAAAATTTTTAACTGACTCCAATGCTGTGTTGACTGCTGTAGCTTGTACTTCTGTACATAGAGGAGCTAAAAATATTTAAGAATGTCATCTGCTACAATTTTGCATGGCACTTTAACTGTTATTGCTCTCTAGGCAAATTCAGTAGAAAACACATTGATATTGTGCTCATTTTTTCCAGAAAATAGGCTTCGACATTTCTTGCAGCATGAAGTTGCAAAACCTTCTGAGAAAGGACACAATTTGGATGAAATTTCTAACTATTTTCAGAGAAATATAAGAAAAATGTCACTTGTTGAATTTTTTACTCAGCATGCTAAGTGTTAGGGATCAAGCTAATAATGATTTCAACAGCTGTGCCCAGATCAAAAGGTACAAGTGTACAAGTCTTAGAAATCTCACTGCCATATGCAATCAGCAAAGTTGCCTGGTAGCCTAATCATAGGTCCACATTAAATTGGGTTATCAGGTGAATATTTTTTTTTTATTTCTCCACAAAAATGCATGCTAAGGGTACTCATTGGATGTGCCCATTGAGAGACTTCTAATCAGTACCCACAGCAAATGATTTCATGGTGAAATACTTTTTGTTTGGAAAAAAAAAAAAAGCAAACTTATCATGAGCTATGCTTAGTGGATAATACTTCTTGAATTGCTGGTCATGTTAATCATGTTCCTTCTTGGATCTGCCAAAATTTCTTTTTATTTGCAGTATTTGAGTTTGACTGGGACCCAGACCACCTGTCTGATGAACCACCAGTGGAAGGCCCGCCCATCTCAATCACCACTGATATGGTTAAGAAGGCTACCTACCTCTCAGATGAAGGTGGGCAAAGCACTGGGCCAATCAGGCATAGTGGTGGAGATGATACAAACAGCCGGTGACACGGGCACCTCCATGATCCATGACCTCACAGCTGCAATCATTCGCAATGGCTATGCACCCTCCAACTGGGAGCAGAGTTTCATTGTCTGCCTCTACAAGGGTAAGGGGGATGTATTGGACAGGGGCAACTATCGCGGTCTCAAGCTGACAGGGCAGGTTATGAAAGTCCTGGAGAGGATTGTGGATGGCCTCATCAGATAGTTGGTGTCAATCAACAATTCCCAGTTTGGCTTCATTCCAGGCAGAGGCACAACAGATGCAATCTTTGTTGTCAGGCAGCTGCAAGAGAAGTATCTAGCTGACAAAAAGAGACTACATGGCTTTCATAAACCTGGAGAATGCGTTTGATTGAGTGCCTCTGAAGATCATCTGGTGGGCACTGAGAAACTTGGTGTGGAGGAGTGGATTGTGTGTGTGGTTAGGGGATGTATGCCAATGCGCAGAACTGTGTCCATGTTGGTGATGGGTACAGTTATGAGTTTTTCATGTGGTCGGTGTTCACCAAGGCTCAGTACTCAGACCGCTGCTCTTCATCATTATGCTTTGAAGCCTTGTCAGGCAAGCTCCTCTTCGGGGTACTCAGGGAGGACCTCTAAGCCGATGACCTTGTTATCATCAATGAATCGCTTGAGGAATGTGTCAGAAGGCTCTTCACTTGGAAAGAAGCAATGGAGAAAGGGCTGAGAGTAAATGCAGGAAAGACAAAGATCATGATCTGTGGTACGGGCATGGACTTCCTGCAGAATTAGTTTCCGTGCGCCGAAATGCAGTGGGCTCAAGTGCTTGACAAAGGACCCTGATTACAGATGTACATGGTACCAGGTAACTGCAGGCCCTTGGAGGGCAGACCACAGAGGGAAGCCCAAGTAGGACCTGACAAGCTGGATGTGGCAGCTTCCTTTTGCTACCTAACAGACATGCTCTCAGCAGCTGGTGGCTGTTAACTTTCAACCACAACACATGTGAAAACTGCCTGGAATAAGTTCAAGGAGCTGCTACCAATTTTCTCTTCCTGTCACCTCTCTTTCAAGATGTGGCCACATGTACAGCTCCATGCCAGTGAGACTTGGCCATTGACAAAGCCAAACCACCAACGTCTGCAGCAGAATGAAAGGCCAATGATCAGACAGATCTGCAATTTCAAGCCAGAAGACATTGTCACTATCAGGTCCAATGAAGTACTTGCAGAGCTCAGCATTGAGGATCTGGACCTCATCCTGAAGGAGAGAAGGCTATGCTGGTATGGACATGTGGACGGCTCCAAGGGTGCAGTCAAGACAGCCTATGACATACAGGTTGATGGAAATCATGGGCCTGGGAGGCCCAAGATGACATGGAAGCAGCTGACAGAGAGGGATTGCAGAAAGTGAAGCTCTCCGCTATGGACCCTCATGATAGACACACCTGGTGTGAGATCTACCATAAGTGCAGCAAGCCACCTACCTGAAGGGGGCCCACTGATGTGGCTGTTGCCCCTGTACCTGCACATTAATCAAATATCCAATGATGATGATGATATTTACCATGAATATAGGACACCTAACCTTTTACCTTACTTCTCTTAGAACAAGGCCCTTCTACTTTAATGTTGATATGTTTAAAACAATCCTGGATAAATGGCAAATAGTGTAGACCCTGATCAGAGGCCACATACTGATCTGGGTCTACAGTGTTTGCCCACGCTTTTCTGTTCCAATATTTAGGGTTGTTATGGTACCCTAAAATTTGAAGAACAAATTCTTTCCTTTAAGAGTATGATGATAATTTTGTGTTTTATACCCCTTTCAACATTATTTAACCCTAGTCCTGCTGAACCCGGATATACTCTGCAAACAGAGTAGATCCAATCAGTTGGCTTCTGAAGAAGCCAACTGATCTGGATCTGCACTGTTTGAAATTAAGTATATGAATTTATAGCAACAATCCAGATCAAGTAATCTGATTGGCTGAAAATTAGAAATGGGAGTGGCATCTAAATTCATTCAGCAGGACAAGGGTTAAGTCATATTGAGATAATGGAAGGATAATAATTAAAGGCTCTGTGCAATGAAGTGCCATACAGTAATGAGCTGAATTCGACTTCCCAATGAACCTGGGAACTTGTGATCTGAAATCAAGAGCACTGACCACTCACCCACCCAAACATTCTCCCTTTAACCTTGTCATACTGAATAAATTAATATGCCATGCCCACTTCTAAATGTCAGCCAATCAGATGCCTTGATTGCGATTGTTGACATAAATTCATAAACTGAATGGAAACAGTGCAGATCCAGATCAACTGGCTTCTTCAGAAGCCAACTGATCTGGATATACACTGTTTGCAAAGGCAGAGTATATCCGGGTTTAGCAGAAGGGTTAATAGTATGGTAAATGTCCTAAAATTTCAAACACTTTAATTCATACTTTTTTTTTGGCTTAAAACTTGCTTTTTTCATGCATTTGTCTCTTAAAATGCTTATTGGAATGAGTCTTATCTGGGTCTGCACTGTTTGCATATGACATTTTGTCAGAAACTTTGGTGTACGAAATTTTAGGACATTTACAATAGTCCCCATTTTTTGAAAGATTTTAAATACATACTAGGGACACAAATTTTGTCTCTGCATATTTGTCTCCCTTTGTAAAATGGTAGTAGCAAAATCTTTCAGGGGTATCTATTTACCTTAATAGCCTTAAAAACAAACAGTGGGAGCAAATTCTTTCTTATAGAGTAGACCCCATTTCAGAAAGGACTTGATATGCATAGAAGTGAACAGGCTGCTGATAGTAATTTGGTGTTTAATATCTCTGTCAACATCATTTGTCATATCTAGATGATGGGGTGATAATGACAGGTTCATGATGTGCAATCAAGTGTTAAATAGACATGAACTCTGCCTATTGCAGAAGTTGAACCAAGGAGTACTAACTGCTTGGCAACCTGGATGTTTCAAAGCAAACAGAAAGTCATAAATGGCAGAAATGACTGAAAATGTAACAAGTGTATCCAGTCACCTTAACTTCATCCCCACTTGTGTGTTCTGCAAGGTGGTCAAAACCAGACAGTACATCAGTTTGATCTTTGAAATGAGCCTGTTCCTCTTGTCCTTCCATATCATCTTCAGTATTGTCACAGCCTCAGATGTCTCAGTAACTCTGATGAGTTTGTTTGTGTTGAGGTTTTATGGCCCAGTCAACCCAATGGGGTCATGTCAAGCGCGGTCAATTTACCTAACCACACGTTTACTGGGCAGGCTTAGTCCTCTGAGTGGGTAACCAGTATTGTGCACATTCTTTCGACAGAAACTGACAACTGCCCTTCTTGAATCAGCTGAAGGGAGAATGACCGTAGATAATATTTCATGATCAATCTCCACGAAAGAATGTTGCCAACCTCAGCGGGGGTTGAACCCATGACCTCCTGGTCTCCACTCGATCGGCGCATCCAACTGAGCCACCGAGGCTGGCATAACCCTGAAGAGAATCTGGGGTTTGTATCCTAGGTATTTGAAAAACTTAACTGTTTCAAGCCAAATATTATTTACTCTGATCTCAAGATTGGTTTGATTTGTTTTACAGCCCTGTCAATACTGCTAAGGTGATGCTGAGCCAGTCAGTTAACCACCTCACACTTTTCTTGGGCAGGCTTAGTCCTCTAAACTGTTAACCAGTCCTTTGTGCACGTACTTTTGCCAGCAAATGATAACTGCACTTCTTGAATCAGCAGAAAGAGGAGAATGATCGAAAAAAGCATTTCATGATCAATCTCCATGAAAGTTATGTGGTTGAACTGGGATCTGAACTTTTGACCCCTTGATCTGCAATCAGGGCCCAGTTGTTCAAAGCTAAAGACGTCATTAGTTAACGATTCGTTAAAATTTAAATCAAGTGATACGCAAATATGCTGAAATTTTTTGCTGAAAAAATGTGAGTAGCTTTTGCAGTGCAAAAGCTACTCACATTTTTTCAGCAAAAAATATCAGAATATTGAGTATTGAATCCGCTAAAACAGTTAACGAAATGACCCTAAATGAGCTTGTTAAGCTAACGACGCTTTGAACAACTGGGCCCTGATATGCTACAGACTGTTGATTGATTGTGTTGGGGTTTAACGACACGTCAACCCTTGTGGGTCATTTTGTGTCGTCTCCCAGAGAAAGGGATGGATGGATATTTTGTTTATAGACGCTCAACCCTAAAAGGGCATATAGCGTCTAATAAGTTTTATGTTATATGATGATTTTATTTAATGAGAAATTTAAAAATATCTAGGATTGATGTGTTTATTTTAAAGAGATAAAGTATCAATGATTTTAAGTTATTAAAAATACTGATCATATTTTATTAAAAAGTCCGATCTCTTTAAGAAAGTCGAGTATTTTCTGAGTTGGCATATCAAAAAGTTCCTTTATAGTTTTTATATTAAAATACTTTGTGCGAATGTGATTAAATTCAGCACAAGTGATAAGAAAATGTTTGACTGTGAAAGGTTCATTACAAGGAATGCAGAATGGAGCTTGTTCATTTTTTAATATGTAAGAATGAGTAATTCTAGTGTGTCCAATTCTACATCTGGTGATTTTTGTTTGTTCTTTTCTGCTGTAATTAGAGAATGTGCATTTGCTGTTAAAATTTGGTTTGATTTCATTTAATCTATTATAAGTTTGTGTTTCCCAAACAGACTGACATTTGTTGTTGATGTATTGACAGACGTTTGATTTAAAGTCGGAGTGAGGAATTTTGAAATTGGTTATTACTAAGGATAATGCAGATTTGGCTTCTGAATCTGCTAATTCATTTCCACGAATATTAACGTGGCTGGGAAGCCAACAAAATACAATTTCTTTTGAAGCGGAAAGATAATAATATTTTTTAAGAATTTGCTGAATTAATGGGTTTCTATGGTGTAAATCTTTAAGAGATTTTAATACAGAAAGAGAATCTGAATAAATGATAAACTGTTTTTCAGACTGATCTCTGATATGGTAAAGTGCAATATCAATTGCCTTGGCTTCGGCGGTAAAAATGGAGCTATTATCAGGTAATCTGATACTATCAGTAAAATTTGGACTAATAACAGAACAAGCAACTTTCTCATCTTGTTTCGAACCATCTGTATAAATTGACAGGTAATGTTTATAATTTGATTTGATTTCTAAAAATTCATTCTTAAAAATATGCGACTCGACTTCTGTTTTTTTATTTTTATGAAGGTCTAAAATAATCTTTGGAGGGTTTAACGTCCATGGCTCTTTTGATGGAAAAGAAAAATGCTGAACATTTTTAATATTGATATTGGCCTCTTCAAGTAACGGTTGTATTCTCAGGCCAAGGGGTTTAATAGCTGTTGGTTTATTATTGTAAAATCTTTCATATTTAGGGTTAAAAACACAATCATGAGCTGAATTACGTGGATTGGCGGCTAATTTAGTAACATATTGAAGAGACAATTTCTCTCTTCTTATATACAATGATGGTTCATTTGATTCAGCGTATAAACTTTCGACGGGGGAAGTACGAAAAGCCCCTAGAGCCAGACGTAAACCTTGGTGATGAATAGTATCCAAAGATTTCAAATAAGATTTTCTTGCGGATCCATAAACTATGGATCCATAATCCAATTTAGATCTAATTAAAGATCTATAAAGATTTAAAAGAACAGTACGATCTCCTCCCCAGTCGGAACTGGAGAGAACTTTAAGAATATCAAGAGCTTTAAGACATTTAGCTTTTAAAGCTTTGATGTGTGGTATAAAAGATAATTTGTTATCGAACAAAAGACCCAGAAATTTTGCTTCACTGACGACTGGAATTGGACTACCGTATATGGTGAGATGAGGATCTAAATGTAGCTGACGTTTCTGACAAAAATGAACGCATTGAGTTTTTGTTTTTGAAAATTTGAAACCATTTTCTGTTGCCCAATTTTCTATATTATTTAAACATCGTTGTAGTTTGAATTCAATGGTTTCCATATTTTTCGATCTAATAAATATTCCAAAATCGTCAACAAAAAGTGAACAATCAAGGTCTTTCACACATTTAACAATATCGTTAATTTTAATGCCAAACAAGGTAGGTGATAAAATGCTTCCCTGTGGTACACCTTGTTCTTGTTTAAATATGTCCGATAACGTATTACCTATTCGAACATTAAATGTTCGATCTGATAAAAAATTTTGAATAAAAAGTGGTAATCGGCCTTTAAGGCCTAATTTATGTAAATCTTTCATGATGCCATGTTTCCATGTAGTATCGTAAGCTTTTTCAAGATCAAAAAATACAGCTAAGACATGTTCTTTTTTAATAAAGGCATCACGAATAAAGGATTCCAAACGAATCAAATGATCGTTTGTACAGTTATTTTTTCTGAATCCAGCTTGATATTTTGTTATAAGCTGGTTTGATTCCAAGAACCAAACCAGCCTATCATTAATCATTCTGTCCATTGTTTTACATAAACAACTTGTCAAAGCAATAGGTCTGTAGTTAGTAGCTTCAGTATGATCTTTATTTGGTTTTGGTATAGGTATAATCGTTGCTTTACTCCAGTCTTTTGGAAATTTTCCAGTGATCCAAATATCATTTAAAATATTTAATAAAGTTTTTAAAGCGTTATCGGGTAAATGTTTAAGAATTTGATAATGGATGTCATCAGGACCAGCAGCTGTATCGTGAGATTTATTAAGAGCATCTGATAATTCTGAAGCTGTGAATGGTACATTATATTTTTCATGATTTAGTGACGTAAAATTTAGATGCTCTTTCTCTTGTTCCTGTTTTATGTTTTGAAAGGTTTCGGAATAATTTGCACTAGAAGAGTTTTTCTGAAAATTCTCTCCTAGTGCATTGGAAATATCTTTAGTCGTTGAGCATATATTTCCATTTGATTTAATATGGACATGCTTGTTATTTTTATTTTTGCCAGTAATTTTTCGAATCATGTCCCATATTTTCTTTGCTGGAGTTCTAGAATTAAGTTTGGAGACGTATTGCTGCCAAGATGTTTTTTTAGCCGTTTTTATTGTCTTGCGAGCTTTTGCTCGCATTTGTTTGGCATGGATTAGATTTTCTTTTGTTGGCTGCCTATTGAACTTTCGTAAGGCAGATTTTCTTTTATTTATTGAATTTTTAACATCTTTATTAAACCAAGGTCTATTTCTTTTTGAACATGTCGAGGACTTTGGAATACATTTTTCGGCTACATGAATTAATGTATTAGTAAAAGCTTGTATATCATCTGCTGTTTTAAACATTTCAGGATTTAATTTTTCATTACATAGCTCCATAAAATTCTCCCAGTTTGCTTTATTGAAATTCCATCGGGAATGATTGTCTTCATTTGTCGATTCAATTTCTTCAATTTTAATTGGAAAATGATCGCTCCCATGAAGGTCATCTAAAACTGACCAATCAAAATCTAAGTAAATATTTGGAGAGCATATAGACAAATCTAAAGCAAAATAATTTCTTGTAGGAGAATGAAGATAAGTTGGTTGTTTATCGTTAAATAAACATAAATCATTTTCTGCAATAGAATTTTCTATTATTTCTCCTTTGTCATTTGTATCCAGACAACCCCATAGTTTGCTGTGACTATTAAAATCACCTAATAATAAATAAGGACGAGGTAACTGGTTTATAAGATTTTCTAAATCGTGTTTAGAAAATTTACAGTGTGGAGGAAGATATAGAGAACAAATTGTTATGGATTTAGACAGAGTGACATTTACAGCAACAGCTTGTAAATTACTATTTATATCTATCTGTCTATGAGGAACATTTGATTTTACAAGGATAGATGAACCTCCTGAGGCTTTCTGATTTTCAGTTGCGATATGATTATATAAACTATAATTTTTAAAATTAATATTATCTGTATTTTTTAAAAAGGTTTCCTGGAGACAAAAGACAGTCGGAGAAAGTAGTGTTGTTAAAATTAAAATTTCGTTATAATTTGCTTTTAGTCCTCGACAGTTCCACTGAATAATTGATTTTTTATCCATGATAAATGGAGAGATGATTTGAAGATAAGGAACTTAATCCTTTTGTTTTCTCTGAGATTGCGAGAACATGGAGGAGTCAGTCTCTAACTCCATGGTCTCAAGGGAATCGAACCGATTGACCAACTTGATCGTGACCAACTTGATCGGATCGGCCGACGCCCCTTTACTATATGGATTTGGTGCTTTATCTTTATCTTTTTCTTTTCCATTTTTTCCTTTCTGGTCAGCTGTCCTGGACCTGGATCTCTGTTGTGATCCACTTGTTTTAGTCGGCTGTGTTTGTGAACTGTTTTGAGATTTTGTTGGTGGTCTAGACTGATGAGTAGATGTGGGTTTAGGTTTAGGTTTTACAGTAGGAGTAATAACTTTTGAATTTGCTTTGATGACAGAATCTTTTTCGTTAAACTGGGTAGAAATTTCTTTGGTTTCAGGTTTAGTGTTTAGGGATTGAACAACTTTTGCAAAGGTGATTTCAGGTTGATTTTCTTGTATTTTTTGGCTTCCAAATAAGTGATTTTTTGTGTAACTTTTTTTCATGATTTCTTTCTCTTTTTTCCAAATTTCACACTGATTTGATTTTGATTGATGGTTTTTGTGACAGTTCACACACTTGGCTTCATTTTTACAAGCATTTGTAGAGTGATCAAAGTCACCCATACCACATTTTTCACATATTGATCCAGGTAATTCAGGACAGCCGTTTTCATGATGTCCAAACCTCTGACAGTTGAAACACCGCAGAGGATTTGGAATGTAGACTTCAACCGGTATAATTCGGTAAAAGATTTTTAGTGATTTCGGTAAAGTTGTGGTGTTGAAAGTTAGTAAAAGTGTATTTGTTTCTATAAAGTTTCCATCTTTTTTAATTTTAAAACGTTTGCAAGCTGTTACTCCTTGTGTGTTAAGATATTCTGTGATATTTTCTTCAGTTTCATGTTTTAGCATCCTGTCACGGATAATACCTTTGCAACTATTGAGTGTTTTATGTTCCGTGACAGAGACATTAATGTTAAAGAATTTTGTAATTTTCAAGAGATTATCAGTTTGAGATTTTCTGTTAGTTTCGACCAAAAGAGTTCCATTTTTTAATTTTTTTACATTTTTTGGAGTGCCTATTAAAGATTCTATTTGCTTTTCTATGATAAAAGGAGACAGTGAAGTAATTGGTTTGTCTTCCTTACTCGAAATCACTAAAAATTTAGCGAAGTTCTCATTTGCTTTGAAAGTAAAAGTAGTCGGTTGCGTGTCGTCCTCCGAAGAGTCGAACGCCAGAAATCGTTTTCGAGATGCCATGGTGATGAAATTTTTTATTCAATAGCTATGCGCCCCACCCTCCATGGAGCCCTACAAGGGGACGTTTAACAGAAATGGATCTCCTATTTCTAACGTCAAGGCTACATTGCTATTATACTCGGTGTCAAGATCAGAGTCTTCAGCTCGGCCTCATGCTTAGATGATTTCCCACCTATTCATCTAAATTTCCATAGAAAAATTTATGAACAGTTGAGTTCATCCCCCTATCCACAGCCTCCACTCACAGAGGTTTCCGCCAAAGCCCCAATACAAGCCCACCAATTGACCCTTCAGCCGCCGCCCATTGAAACTCACGTAAAGTTAGAGGAACATGAGAAAAATAAGCCCGGTTTGGTACCATAAAGATACGTATGAAAGAGAGAAAGAAGCTAAGAACAAGTTGTGCGCTTCTAGAGCTTGGCACGACTGAGCCGATTGATCCAGGCCGGATCTAACCCAGACCGCTCTTCTATCTGAAATAAGGGCCAAAATGATGTGTTGAAAAGCTGGAGATCCCTGGGCTTTCCTCAATCATCAGGTTCCCCTCTCCCAGCATACGAGACGCCACCCACGGCAAACAGGTGGTTCCTGTTTTAATAGGGGATTACACCCTATCCACTACAGAAGGAAAGTGATCTGTAGATTTTATTCCCTACAGACAAGGGAGGCCGAAAACGTCTGGGAAATTGAAAGGTTATTTTTAATATAAATTAGGAGATCCATATTTAAAATAAACAGTTTATTAAAAGAAGGATTCATTTTGGATTCATTTTTTAAGAGAGTCAAACAAATAAGCTGTGTTAGATGATATGTAGCTTTCAAATGATATGTAGCTTTCATACCTTGAAAAACGTTTAGTTTTTTATCTAACAATATTAAATGCATCTTACTTTTTAATGTGGAGAATGCTAGAGTTCGGAAAAAATGACACAAACACAAGACAAACACATGTTAAATACAGATGAGGTTATAATCTTCGTCCCATGTGCGACCCACGGGCACAGAATGATACACAAACAAATGAAGCATGTTAGTAACATGAGATAGGAAAGGTTTAAAAGGATAGATCTCGCGAAATTTGTTTTTTCCAATTTAAGATGCATTTCAATAAATGAATTTTATATTCTGGAATTATACTGGTTGAACGGATGGTTGCTCTGTTATGTTAGGGGTTTTACCCAACTGCCACAGAAGCGGAAGGCAGCCACCTATTTCGAGGGCCCGGGTGGTCACGGGCGGCCTCTTTTAGCCGGCTCGTACGTCACGCAGAGGATACGTCTGGCCTATTCTAAGCCCGGGACCAGCACGGGACCCCAGAGAAAGGGAGAAAAGAGATAGAAGAGATAGTAGAAGAGATGAAAGAGAGGACAGGGAAGAAAGAAGAAAGAGGAACAAAAGTGAAAGTGAAGAAACAGAAGAAATAAAAACATTCCCCTTCTACCCTTACCTGCTACAAGGATAGCAGGCCTTGCCCAACTGTAAGCCAATATCAATTGGACGCCCCGGTGCCGTGAGGTACAGGACACCTTCGCACCACCCAACCATCCCCATGCTACAGACTGTGCTAAGAAGCCTGGTGCCAACTGGTTAAGGAGATGTTCAATGTAAACTGGTAGATGCATACAAGTGAGATACTGGACAACTGGCTATTAGATAGCACAACTTGAACATGATGTGCTCAGGTAAGCTAAAAATATGCACAGCTCTTGATTAGGCACCGTCTTCAACTGATTTCTCCATGAGAACATAATTATGTTCAGGGTACTCATTAACACTTAAAGCACCAAGAAAATCTGCATCTGAAAATGTCGTCTGCTTATGTCGTCTGCTGCATCTTCTTGCAAACTTTTCAAACTTTCAATTTGCTTATAGGCAAACAGTGTGGACCCAAATCAGACTGCTCCTAAAGGAGCAGTCTGATCTTGGTCCACATTGTTTGCAACAATGACTTTTAAAGTAACCGGCAGAAGACAAAGCAGACGACAATTGTTGTGATTGGTGCTTTAAGGGTTATTAGCACCTCCACAAGATACTTTAAAGAGTACAGTCAAACCTGTGTTAAGCAAGCACCTATGGGAAAGCCAAAAATTGGTTGCTTAAGACAGGTGCTTGCTTAATATAGGTAGATTTCCACTTCTTTACCTTTAATGGGATCTGAAATAGTGGCTTTTAAGGGCAGGTGATTGCTTAATGCAGGTGGCCTTTAGGACATGGATGGATGGATGGATATTTTGTTTATAGACGCTCAACCCTAAAAGGGCATATAGCGTCTAATAAGTTTTATGTTATGATGATTTTATTTAATGAGAAATTTAAAAATATCTAGGATTGATGTGTTTATTTTAAAGAGATAAAGTATCAATGATTTTAAGTGATTAAAAATACTGATCATATTTTATTAAAAAGTCCGATCTCTTTAAGAAAGTCGAGTATTTTCTGAGTTGGCATATCAAAAAGTTCCTTTATAGTTTTTATATTAAAATACTTTGTGCGAATGTGATTAAATTCAGCACAAGTGATAAGAAAATGTCTGACTGTGAAAGGTTCATTACAAGGAATGCAGAATGGAGCTTGTTCATTGTTTAAAATATAAGAATGAGTAATTCTAGTGTGTCCAAGTCTACATCTCGTGATTTTTGTTTGTTCTTTTCTGCTGAGATTAGAGAATGTGCATTTGCTGTTAAAATTTGGTTTGATTTCATTTAATTTATTATAAGTTTGTGTTTCCCAAACAGACTGACATTTGTTGTTGATGTATTGACAGACGTTTGATTTAAAGTCGGAGTGAGGAATTTTGAAATTGGTTATTACTAAGGATAATGCAGATTTGGCTTCTGAATCTGCTAATTCATTTCCACGAATATTAACGTGGCTGGGAAGCCAACAAAATACAATTTCTTTTGAAGCGGAAAGATAATAATATTTTTTAAGAATTTGCTGAATTAATGGGTTTCTATGGTGTAAATCTTTAAGAGATTTTAATACAGAAAGAGAATCTGAATAAATGATAAACTGTTTTCCAGACTGATCTCTGATATGGTAAAGTGCAATATCAATTGCCTTGGCCTCGGCGGTAAAAATGGAGCTATTATCAGGTAATCTGATACTGTCAGTAAAATTTGGACTAATAACAGAACAAGCAACTTTCTCATCTTGTTTCGAACCATCTGTATAAATTGACAGGTAATGTTTATAATTTGATTTGATTTCTAAAAATTCATTCTTAAAAATATGCGACTCGACTTCTGTTTTTTTATTTTTATGAAGGTCTAAAATAATCTTTGGAGGGTTTAACGTCCATGGCTCTTTTGATGGAAAAGAAAAATGCTGAACATTTTTAATATTGATATTGGCCTCTTCAAGTAACGGTTGTATTCTCAGGCCAAGGGGTTTAATAGCCGTTGGTTTGTTGTTGTAAAATCTTTCATATTTAGGATTAAAAACACAATCATAGGCTGAATTACGTGGATTGGCCGCTTATTTAGTAACATATTGAAGAGACAATTTCTCTCTTCTTATATACAATGATGGTTCATTTGATTCAGCGTATAAACTTTCGACGGGGGAAGTACGAAAAGCTCCTAGAGCAAGACGTAAACCTTGGTGATGAATAGTATCCAAAGATTTCAAATAAGATTTTCTTGCGGATCCATAAACTATGGATCCATAATCCAGTTTAGATCAAATTAAAGATCTATAAAGATTTAAAAGAACAGTACGATCTCCTCCCCAGTCGGAACTGGAGAGAACTTTAAGAATATCAAGTGCTTTAAGACATTTAGCTTTTAAAGCTTTGATGTGTGGTATAAAAGATAATTTGTTATCGAACAAAAGACCCAGGAATTTTGCTTCACTGACGACTGGAATTGGACTACCGTATATGGTGAGATGAGGATCTAAATGTAGCTGACGTATCTGACAAAAATGAACGCATTGAGTTTTTGTTTTTGAAAATTTGAAACCATTTTCTGTTGCCCAATCTTCTATATTGTTTAAACATCATTGTAGTTTGAATTCAATGGTTTCCATATTTTTCGATCTAATAAATATTCCAAAATCGTCAACAAAAAGTGAACAATCAAGGTCTTTCACACATTTAACAATATCGTTAATTTTAATGCCAAACAAGGTAGGTGATAAAATGCTTCCCTGTGGTACACCTTGTTCTTGTTTAAATATGTCCGATAACGTATTACCTATTCGAACATTAAATGTTCGATCTGATAAAAAATTTTGAATAAAAAGTGGTAACCGGCCTTTAAGGCCTAATTTATGTAAATCTTTCATGATGCCATGTTTCCATGTAGTATCGTAAGCTTTTTCAAGATCAAAAAATACAGCTACGACATGTTCTTTTTTAATAAAGGCATCACGAATAAAGGATTCCAAACGAATCAAATGATCGTTTGTACAGTTATTTTTTCTGAATCCAGCTTGATATTTTGTTATAAGCTGGTTTGATTCCAAGAACCAAACCAGCCTATCATTAATCATTCTCTCCATTGTTTTACATAAACAACTTGTCAAAGCAATAGGTCTGTAGTTAGTAGCTTCAGTATGATCTTTATTTGGTTTTGGTATAGGTATAATCTTTGCTTTACTCCAGTCTTTTGGAAATTTTCCAGTGATCCAAATATCATTTAAAATATTTAATAAAGTTTTTAAAGCGTTATCGGGTAAATGTTTAAGAATTTGATAATGAATGTCATCAGGACCAGCAGCTGTATCATGAGATTTATGAAGAGCATCTAATAATTCTGAAGCTGTGAATGGTACATTATATTTTTCATGATTTAGTGATGTAAAATTTAGATGCTCTTTCTCTCGTTCCTGTTTTATGTTTTGAAAGGTTTCGGAATAATATGCACTAGAAGAGTTTTTCTGAAAATTCTCTCCCAGTGCATTGGAAATATCTTTAGTCGTTGAGCATATATTTCCATTTGATTTAATATGGACATGCTTGTTATTTTTATTTTTGCCAGTAATTTTTCGAATCATGTCCCATATCCTCTTTGCTGGAGTTCTAGAATTAAGTTTGGAGACGTATTGCTGCCAAATGTTCTTTTAGCTGTTTTTATTGTCTTGTGAGCTTTTGCTCGCATTTGTTTGGCATGGATTAGATTTTCTTTTGTTGGCTGCCTATTGAACTTTCGTAAGGCAGATTTTCTTTTATTTATAGAATTTTTAACATCTTTATTAAACCAAGGTCTATTTCTTTTTGAACGTGTCGAGGACTTTGGAATACATTTTTCGGCTACATGAATTAATGTATTAGTAAAAGCTTGTATATCATCTGCTGTTTTAAACATTTCAGGATTTAATTTTTCATTACATAGCTCCATAAAATTCTCCCAGTTTGCTTTATTGAAATTCCATCGGGAATGATTGTCTTCATTTGTCGATTCAATTTCTTCAATTTTAATTGGAAAATGATCGCTCCCATGAAGGTCATCTAAAACTGACCAATCAAAATCTAAGTAAATATTTGGAGAGCATATAGACAAATCTAAAGCAAAATAATTTCTTGTAGGAGAATGAAGATAAGTTGGTTGTTTATCGTTAAATAAACATAAATCATTTTCTGCAATAGAATTTTCTATTATTTCTCCTTTGTCATTTGTATCCAGACAACCCCATAGTTTGCTGTGACTATTAAAATCACCTAATAATAAATAAGGACGAGGTAACTGGTTTATAAGATTTTCTAAATCGTGTTTAGAAAATTTACAGTGTGGAGGAAGATATAGAGAACAAATTGTTATGGATTTAGACAGAGTGACATTTACAGCAACAGCTTGTAAATTACTATTTATATCTATCTGTCTATGAGGAACATTTGATTTTACAAGGATAGATGAACCTCCTGAGGCTTTCTGATTTTCAGTTGCGATATGATTATATAAACTATAATTTTTAAAATTAATATTATCTGTATTTTTTAAAAAGGTTTCCTGGAGACAAAAGACAGTCGGAGAAAGTAGTGTTGTTAAAATTAAAATTTCGTTATAATTTGCTTTTAGTCCTCGACAGTTCCACTGAATAATTGATTTTTTATCCATGATAAATGGAGAGATGATTTGAAGATAAGGAACTTAATCCTTTTGTTTTCTCTGAGATTGCGAGAACATGGAGGAGTCAGTCTCTAACTCCATGGTCTCAAGGGAATCGAACCGATTGACCAACTTGATCGTGACCAACTTGATCGGATCGGCCGACGCCCCTTTACTATATGGATTTGGTGCTTTATCTTTATCTTTTTCTTTTCCATTTTTTCCTTTCTGGTCAGCTGTCCTGGACCTGGATCTCTGTTGTGATCCACTTGTTTTAGTCGGCTGTGTTTGTGAACTGTTTTGAGATTTTGTTGGTGGTCTAGACTGATGAGTAGATGTGGGTTTAGGTTTAGGTTTTACAGTAGGAGTAATAACTTTTGAATTTGCTTTGATGACAGAATCTTTTTCGTTAAACTGGGTAGAAATTTCTTTGGTTTCAGGTTTAGTGTTTAGGGATTGAACAACTTTTGCAAAGGTGATTTCAGGTTGATTTTCTTGTATTTTTTGGCTTCCAAATAAGTGATTTTTTGTGTAACTTTTTTTCATGATTTCTTTCTCTTTTTTCCAAATTTCACACTGATTTGATTTTGATTGATGGTTTTTGTGACAGTTCACACACTTGGCTTCATTTTTACAAGCATTTGTAGAGTGATCAAAGTCACCCATACCACATTTTTCACATATTGATCCAGGTAATTCAGGACAGCCGTTTTCATGATGTCCAAACCTCTGACAGTTGAAACACCGCAGAGGATTTGGAATGTAGACTTCAACCGGTATAATTCGGTAAAAGATTTTTAGTGATTTCGGTAAAGTTGTGGTGTTGAAAGTTAGTAAAAGTGTATTTGTTTCTATAAAGTTTCCATCTTTTTTAATTTTAAAACGTTTGCAAGCTGTTACTCCTTGTGTGTTAAGATATTCTGTGATATTTTCTTCAGTTTCATGTTTTAGCATCCTGTCACGGATAATACCTTTGCAACTATTGAGTGTTTTATGTTCCATGACAGAGACATTAATGTTAAAGAATTTTGTAATATAAGAGATTATCAGTTTGAGATTTTCTGTTAGTTTCGACCAAAAGAGTTCCATTTTTTAATTTTTTTACATTTTTTGGAGTGCCTATTAAAGATTCTATTTGCTTTTCTATGATAAAAGGAGACAGTGAAGTAATTGGTTTGTCTTCCTTACTCGAAATCACTAAAAATTTAGCGAAGTTCTCATTTGCTTTGAAAGTAAAAGTAGTCGGTTGCGTGTCGTCCTCCGAAGAGTCGAACGCCAGAAATCGTTTTCGAGATGCCATGGTGATGAAATTTTTTATTCAATAGCTATGCGCCCCACCCTCCATGGAGCCCTACAAGGGGACGTTTAACAGAAATGGATCTCCTATTTCTAACGTCAAGGCTACATTGCTATTATACTCGGTGTCAAGATCAGAGTCTTCAGCTCGGCCTCATGCTTAGATGATTTCCCACCTATTCATCTAAATTTCCATAGAAAAATTTATGAACAGTTGAGTTCATCCCCCTATCCACAGCCTCCACTCACAGAGGTTTCCGCCAAAGCCCCAATACAAGCCCACCAATTGACCCTTCAGCCGCCGCCCATTGAAACTCACGTAAAGTTAGAGGAACATGAGAAAAATAAGCCCGGTTTGGTACCATAAAGATACGTATGAAAGAGAGAAAGAAGCTAAGAACAAGTTGTGCGCTTCTAGAGCTTGGCACGACTGAGCCGATTGATCCAGGCCGGATCTAACCCAGACCGCTCTTCTATCTGAAATAAGGGCCAAAATGATGTGTTGAAAAGCTGGAGATCCCTGGGCTTTCCTCAATCATCAGGTTCCCCTCTCCCAGCATACGAGACGCCACCCACGGCAAACAGGTGGTTCCTGTTTTAATAGGGGATTACACCCTATCCACTACAGAAGGAAAGTGATCTGTAGATTTTATTCCCTACAGACAAGGGAGGCCGAAAACGTCTGGGAAATTGAAAGGTTATTTTTAATATAAATTAGGAGATCCATATTTAAAATAAACAGTTTATTAAAAGAAGGATTCATTTTGGATTCATTTTTTAAGAGAGTCAAACAAATAAGCTGTGTTAGATGATATGTAGCTTTCAAATGATATGTAGCTTTCATACCTTGAAAAACGTTTAGTTTTTTATCTAACAATATTAAATGCATCTTACTTTTTAATGTGGAGAATGCTAGAGTTCGGAAAAAATGACACAAACACAAGACAAACACATGTTAAATACAGATGAGGTTATAATCTTCGTCCCATGTGCGACCCACGGGCACAGAATGATACACAAACAAATGAAGCATGTTAGTAACATGAGATAGGAAAGGTTTAAAAGGATAGATCTCGCGAAATTTGTTTTTTCCAATTTAAGATGCATTTCAATAAATGAATTTTATATTCTGGAATTATACTGGTTGAACGGACGGTTGCTCTGTTATGTTAGGGGTTTTACCCAACTGCCACAGAAGCGGAAGGCAGCCACCTATTTCGAGGGCCCGGGTGGTCACGGGCGGCCTCTTTTAGCCGGCTCGTACGTCACGCAGAGGATACGTCTGGCCTATTCTAAGCCCGGGACCAGCACGGGACCCCAGAGAAAGGGAGAAAAGAGATAGAAGAGATAGTAGAAGAGATGAAAGAGAGGACAGGGAAGAAAGAAGAAAGAGGAACAAAAGTGAAAGTGAAGAAACAGAAGAAATAAAAACATTCCCCTTCTACCCTTACCTGCTACAAGGATAGCAGGCCTTGCCCAACTGTAAGCCAATATCAATTGGACGCCCCGGTGCCGTGAGGTACAGGACACCTTCGCACCACCCAACCATCCCCATGCTACAGACTGTGCTAAGAAGCCTGGTGCCAACTGGTTAAGGAGATGTTCAATGTAAACTGGTAGATGCATACAAGTGAGATACTGGACAACTGGCTATTAGATAGCACAACTTGAACATGATGTGCTCAGGTAAGCTAAAAATATGCACAGCTCTTGATTAGGCACCGTCTTCAACTGATTTCTCCATGAGAACATAATTATGTTCAGGGTACTCATTAACACTTAAAGCACCAAGAAAATCTGCATCTGAAAATGTCGTCTGCTTATGTCGTCTGCTGCATCTTCTTGCAAACTTTTCAAACTTTCAATTTGCTTATAGGCAAACAGTGTGGACCCAAATCAGACTGCTCCTAAAGGAGCAGTCTGATCTTGGTCCACATTGTTTGCAACAATGACTTTTAAAGTAACCGGCAGAAGACAAAGCAGACGACAATTGTTGTGATTGGTGCTTTAAGGGTTATTAGCACCTCCACAAGATACTTTAAAGAGTACAGTCAAACCTGTGTTAAGCAAGCACCTATGGGAAAGCCAAAAATTGGTTGCTTAAGACAGGTGCTTGCTTAATATAGGTAGATTTCCACTTCTTTACCTTTAATGGGATCTGAAATAGTGGCTTTTAAGGGCAGGTGATTGCTTAATGCAGGTGGCCTTTAGGACATGGATGGATGGATGGATATTTTGTTTATAGACGCTCAACCCTAAAAGGGCATATAGCGTCTAATAAGTTTTATGTTATGATGATTTTATTTAATGAGAAATTTAAAAATATCTAGGATTGATGTGTTTATTTTAAAGAGATAAAGTATCAATGATTTTAAGTGATTAAAAATACTGATCATATTTTATTAAAAAGTCCGATCTCTTTAAGAAAGTCGAGTATTTTCTGAGTTGGCATATCAAAACGTTCCTTTATAGTTTTTATATTAAAATACTTTGTGCGAATGTGATTAAATTCAGCACAAGTGATAAGAAAATGTTTGACTGTGAAAGGTTCATTACAAGGAATGCAGAATGGAGCTTGTTCATTGTTTAAAATATAAGAATGAGTAATTCTAGTGTGTCCAAGTCTACATCTCGTGATTTTTGTTTGTTCTTTTCTGCTGAGATTAGAGAATGTGCATTTGCTGTTAAAATTTGGTTTGATTTCATTTAATTTATTATAAGTTTGTGTTTCCCAAACAGACTGACATTTGTTGTTGATGTATTGACAGACGTTTGATTTAAAGTCGGAGTGAGGAATTTTGAAATTGGTTATTACTAAGGATAATGCAGATTTGGCTTCTGAATCTGCTAATTCATTTCCACGAATATTAACGTGGCTGGGAAGCCAACAAAATACAATTTCTTTTGAAGCGGAAAGATAATAATATTTTTTAAGAATTTGCTGAATTAATGGGTTTCTATGGTGTAAATCTTTAAGAGATTTTAATACAGAAAGAGAATCTGAATAAATGATAAACTGTTTTCCAGACTGATCTCTGATATGGTAAAGTGCAATATCAATTGCCTTGGCCTCGGCGGTAAAAATGGAGCTATTATCAGGTAATCTGATACTGTCAGTAAAATTTGGACTAATAACAGAACAAGCAACTTTCTCATCTTGTTTCGAACCATCTGTATAAATTGACAGGTAATGTTTATAATTTGATTTGATTTCTAAAAATTCATTCTTAAAAATATGCGACTCGACTTCTGTTTTTTTATTTTTATGAAGGTCTAAAATAATCTTTGGAGGGTTTAACGTCCATGGCTCTTTTGATGGAAAAGAAAAATGCTGAACATTTTTAATATTGATATTGGCCTCTTCAAGTAACGGTTGTATTCTCAGGCCAAGGGGTTTAATAGCCGTTGGTTTGTTGTTGTAAAATCTTTCATATTTAGGATTAAAAACACAATCATAGGCTGAATTACGTGGATTGGCGGCTTATTTAGTAACATATTGAAGAGACAATTTCTCTCTTCTTATATACAATGATGGTTCATTTGATTCAGCGTATAAACTTTCGACGGGGGAAGTACGAAAAGCTCCTAGAGCAAGACGTAAACCTTGGTGATGAATAGTATCCAAAGATTTCAAATAAGATTTTCTTGCGGATCCATAAACTATGGATCCATAATCCAGTTTAGATCAAATTAAAGATCTATAAAGATTTAAAAGAACAGTACGATCTCCTCCCCAGTCGGAACTGGAGAGAACTTTAAGAATATCAAGTGCTTTAAGACATTTAGCTTTTAAAGCTTTGATGTGTGGTATAAAAGATAATTTGTTATCGAACAAAAGACCCAGGAATTTTGCTTCACTGACGACTGGAATTGGACTACCGTATATGGTGAGATGAGGATCTAAATGTAGCTGACGTATCTGACAAAAATGAACGCATTGAGTTTTTGTTTTTGAAAATTTGAAACCATTTTCTGTTGCCCAATCTTCTATATTGTTTAAACATCATTGTAGTTTGAATTCAATGGTTTCCATATTTTTCGATCTAATAAATATTCCAAAATCGTCAACAAAAAGTGAACAATCAAGGTCTTTCACACATTTAACAATATCGTTAATTTTAATGCCAAACAAGGTAGGTGATAAAATGCTTCCCTGTGGTACACCTTGTTCTTGTTTAAATATGTCCGATAACGTATTACCTATTCGAACATTAAATGTTCGATCTGATAAAAAATTTTGAATAAAAAGTGGTAACCGGCCTTTAAGGCCTAATTTATGTAAATCTTTCATGATGCCATGTTTCCATGTAGTATCGTAAGCTTTTTCAAGATCAAAAAATACAGCTACGACATGTTCTTTTTTAATAAAGGCATCACGAATAAAGGATTCCAAACGAATCAAATGATCGTTTGTACAGTTATTTTTTCTGAATCCAGCTTGATATTTTGTTATAAGCTGGTTTGATTCCAAGAACCAAACCAGCCTATCATTAATCATTCTCTCCATTGTTTTACATAAACAACTTGTCAAAGCAATAGGTCTGTAGTTAGTAGCTTCAGTATGATCTTTATTTGGTTTTGGTATAGGTATAATCTTTGCTTTACTCCAGTCTTTTGGAAATTTTCCAGTGATCCAAATATCATTTAAAATATTTAATAAAGTTTTTAAAGCGTTATCGGGTAAATGTTTAAGAATTTGATAATGAATGTCATCAGGACCAGCAGCTGTATCATGAGATTTATGAAGAGCATCTAATAATTCTGAAGCTGTGAATGGTACATTATATTTTTCATGATTTAGTGATGTAAAATTTAGATGCTCTTTCTCTCGTTCCTGTTTTATGTTTTGAAAGGTTTCGGAATAATATGCACTAGAAGAGTTTTTCTGAAAATTCTCTCCCAGTGCATTGGAAATATCTTTAGTCGTTGAGCATATATTTCCATTTGATTTAATATGGACATGCTTGTTATTTTTATTTTTGCCAGTAATTTTTCGAATCATGTCCCATATCCTCTTTGCTGGAGTTCTAGAATTAAGTTTGGAGACGTATTGCTGCCAAATGTTCTTTTAGCTGTTTTTATTGTCTTGTGAGCTTTTGCTCGCATTTGTTTGGCATGGATTAGATTTTCTTTTGTTGGCTGCCTATTGAACTTTCGTAAGGCAGATTTTCTTTTATTTATAGAATTTTTAACATCTTTATTAAACCAAGGTCTATTTCTTTTTGAACGTGTCGAGGACTTTGGAATACATTTTTCGGCTACATGAATTAATGTATCAGTAAAAGCTTGTATATCATCTGCTGTTTTAAACATTTCAGGATTTAATTTTTCATTACATAGCTCCATAAAATTCTCCCAGTTTGCTTTATTCAAATTCCATCGGGAATGATGGTCTTCATTTGTCGATTCAATTTCTTCAATTTTAATTGGAAAATGATCGCTCCCATGAAGGTCATCTAAAACTGACCAATCAAAATCTAAGTAAATATTTGGAGAGCATATAGACAAATCTAAAGCAAAATAATTTCTTGTAGGAGAATGAAGATAAGTTGGTTGTTTATCGTTAAATAAACATAAATCATTTTCTGCAATAAAATTTTCTATTATTTCTCCTTTGTCATTTGTATCCAGACAACCCCATAGTTTGCTGTGACTATTAAAGTCACCTAATAATAAATAAGGACGAGGTAACTGGTTTATAAGATTTTCTAAATCGTGTTTAGAAAATTTACAGTGTGGAGGAAGATATAGAGAACAAATTGTTATGGATTTAGACAGAGTGACATTTACAGCAACAGCTTGTAAATTACTATTTATATCTATCTGTCTATGAGGAACATTTGATTTTACAAGGATAGATGAACCTCCTGAGGCTTTCTGATTTTCAGTTGCGATATGATTATATAAACTATAATTTTTAAAATTAATATTATCTGTATTTTTTAAAAAGGTTTCCTGGAGACAAAAGACAGTCGGAGAAAGTAGTGTTGTTAAAATTAAAATTTCGTTATAATTTGCTTTTAGTCCTCGACAGTTCCACTGAATAATTGATTTTTTATCCATGATAAATGGAGAGATGATTTGAAAATAAGGAACTTAATCCTTTTGTTTTCTCTGAGACTGCGAGAACATGGAGGAGTCAGTCTCTAACTCCATGTTCTCAAGGGAATCGAACCGACTGACCAACTTGATCGGATCGGCCGACGCCCCTTTACTATATGGATTTGGTACTTTATCTTTATCTTTTTCTTTTCCATTTTTTCCTTTCTGGTCAGCTGTCCTGGACCTGGATCTCTGTTGTGATCCACTTGTTTTAGTCGGCTGTGTTTGTGAACTGTTTTGAGATTTTGTTGGTGGTCTAGACTGATGAGTAGATGTGGGTTTAGGTTTAGGTTTTAGAGTAGGAGTAATAACTTTTGAATTTGCTTTGATGACAGAATCTTTTTCGTTAAACTGGGTAGAACTTTCTTTGGTTTCAGGTTTAGTGTTTAGGGATTGAACAACTTTTGCAAAGGTGATTTCAGGTTGATTTTCTTGAATCTTTTTGGCTTCCAAATAAGTAATTTTTTGTGTAACTTTAATTTTCATTATTTCTTTCTCTTTTTTTCCAAATTTCACACTGATTTGATTTTGATTGATGGTTTTTGTGACAGTTCACACACTTGGCTTCATTTTTACAAGCATTTGTTGAGTGATCAAAGTCACCCATACCACATTTTTCACATACTGATCCAGGTAATTCAGGACAGCCGTTTTCATGATGTCCAAACCTCTGACAGTTGAAACACCGCAGAGGATTTGGAATGTAGACTTCAACCGGTATAATTCGGTAAAAGATTTTTAGTGATTTCGGTAAAGTTGTGGTGTTGAAAGTTAGTAAAAGTGTATTTGTTTCTATAAAGTTTCCATCTTTTTTAATTTTAAAACGTTTGCAAGCTGTTACTCCTTGTGTGTTAAGATATTCTGTGATATTTTCTTCAGTTTCATGTTTTAGCATCCTGTCACGGATAATACCTTTGCAACTATTGAGTGTTTTATGTTCCGTGACAGAGACATTAATGTTAAAGAATTTTGTAATTTTCAAGAGATTATCAGTTTGAGATTTTCTGTTAGTTTCGACCAAAAGAGTTCCATTTTTTAATTTTTTTACATTTTTTGGAGTGCCTATTAAAGATTCTATTTGTTTTTCTATGATGAAAGGAGACAGTGAAGTAATTGGTTTGTCTTCCTTACTCGAAATCACTAAAAATTTAGCGAAGTTCTCATTTGCTTTGAAAGTAAAAGTAGTCAGTTGCGTGTCGTCCTCCGAAGAGTCGAACGCCAGAAATCGTTTTCGAGAGGCCATGATGATGAAATTTTTGATTCGATAGCTATGCGCCCCACCCTCCATGGAGCCCTACAAGGGGACGTTTAACAGAAATGGATCTCCTATTTCTAACGTCAAGGCTACATTGCTATTATACTCGGTGTCAAGATCAGAGTCTTCAGCTCGGCCTCATGCTTAGATGATTTCCCACCTATTCATCTAAATTTCCATAGAAAAATTTATGAACAGTTGAGTTCATCCCCCTATCCACAGCCTCCACTCACAGAGGTTTCCGCCAAAGCCCCAATACAAGCCCACCAATTGACCCTTCAGCTGCCGCCCATTGAAACTCACTTAAAGTTAGAGGAACATGAGAAAAATAAGCCCGGTTTGGTACCATAAAGATACGTATGAAAGAGAGAAAGAAGCTAAGAACAAGTTGTGCGCTTCTAGAGCTTGGCACGACTGAGCCGATTGATCCAGGCCGGATCTAACCCAGACCGCTCTTCTATCTGAAATAAGGGCCAAAATGATGTGTTGAAAAGCTGGAGATCCCTGGGCTTTCCTCAATCATCAGGTTCCCCTCTCCCAGCATACGAGACGCCACCCACGGCAAACAGGTGGTTCCTGTTTTAATAGGGGATTACACCCTATCCACTACAGAAGGAAAGTGATCTGTAGATTTTATTCCCTACAGACAAGGGAGACCGAAAACGTCTGGGAAATTGAAAGGTTATTTTTAATATAAATTAGGAGATCCATATTTAAAATAAACAGTTTATTAAAAGAAGGATTCATTTTGGATTCATTTTTTAAGAGAGTCAAACAAATAAGCTGTGTTAGATGATATGTAGCTTTCAAATGATATGTAGCTTTCATACCTTGAAAAACGTTTAGTTTTTTATCTAACAATATTAAATGCATCTTACTTTTTAATGTGGAGAATGCTAGAGTTCGGAAAAAATGACACAAACACAAGACAAACACATGTTAAATACAGATGAGGTTATAATCTTCGTCCCATGTGCGACCCACGGGCACAGAATGATACACAAACAAATGAAGCATGTTAGTAACATGAGATAGGAAAGGTTTAAAAGGATAGATCTCGCGAAATTTGTTTTTTTCCAATTTGAGATGCATTTCAATAAATGTAATTTTATAGTCTGGAATTATACCGGTTGAACGGACGGTTGCTCTGTATTGTTAGGGGTTTTACCTAACTGCCACAGAAGCGGAAGGCAGCCACCTATTTCGAGGGCCCGGGTGGTCACGGGCGGCCTCTTTTAGACGGCTCGTACGTCACGCAGAGGGTACGTCTGGCCTATTCTAAGCCCGGGACCAGCACGGGACGCCTTTAGGACAGGTTTGACTGTACATGCAATATATGTTGTTATGTAGAAATAAGAAAAATAATATGCAACTATCCCTCCAATCTGAGATACGAAGGTGTTTCCCCGGAATGAAGTATGCCCACAAAAGGTATCACTTACCTCTTTTATGCACTGTCTAATATTTTTTCTAACTGCTTCTCTTCTGCAAGGTAATACTGTAAATTCTTCATATGAAACACATTTTGCTAGGCTCATTCTGAAGGGTTGTCTTTGTTATTTCTGTCGGCTGCACTGTTGTCATTGAAGCTAACTTGGCTGGTGGATCTGCAGGCACTTTCCAGTCATTGTACCGTTTCATGTTCATCTTATTCCTTGTTGAGGATAGTCTTTCAAGAAGAAACATAAATTGCTAAAACTGGTGAATCATTTATTGTAAATCTTCAACACTTAGCGAGCTGGGTAAAATTTCAGCAGAGAACATTTTGAAATAGTTTTCTTATTTTTCTCAGAAAATAGGCTTTGTCATTTCATGCGAAATGTCAAAGTCAATATTCTGGGAAAAATAAGAAAAATATTGATTTGTCATCTGCTAAATTTGCCAACAGAGGGAGTGGATACACTTTCATGGGAGGTAATTCTGTTAGGAAGATTCTGGACTCTTTTCTGAAAAAGGGTCTGTTCTAAAACTAAAGAAAAGCTTGCAAGGGGGCCATATTCATTCCTTTCTTTCTTTTTAGGGCAGACTGTTTATAGAAGGGTGTGAGTGTGTATGAAAGTAAACAGATAGTCACAACAGTTGTCTCCCTTGTAAAAAGTAGAGGAGGATCCCCTTAATATTATACATGTTATTCATTATCATGAGTGGGTTTAGAACATAAATCTAAATATTGGAATAGCTTTCAATACTTACATCTGCTGGGAAGCAGAACAAGTAGCCCAAGGGCAACAATTACTCACCTGAGTTCTTATACCTACATTCATATTTTAAACTACAATGATTCTTGAAAAATGGATTATTTTACCAAGTGACCATATTTGCATAAAATAGTTAAGGTCAACCTAAGGTCATCATTTGAAAAAATTTGGTAGTTTTCAGTCACCTCATACTACATGCCAAATTTCATGGGAATCACCCCAGCAGTACTGGAGAAAAAGATCTTGATCTCTTCAGGTTAATACCATATATGGATGTGGCAGCCATCTTGGTCATGTGACCTGGACCATTCAAATAAAATAATAAAACACCTTCCACAGGCTGAAATAGCCTCCATTACCTTTAAATTTGTAAGACGGTCTGATAATCTGCCAAGTGTCAGCTTTGTGTGACCATAAATAGCTTCATAATTGAAGTTAAAAAATTCTGCACTCTGCTCATAGCAGGCCTTGGACCACAATTACTTTTTCCATTAATAATAATAGTTCGTCTGTCATTACTGACAATGACCAATCTTAATCGCATGCGAGAAATGCTACTGTTTGTGTGTTCTAAGATGGCTGATTAGACCAATTCTAGCTCTAAACTGTCTGTTGCAGATGGAACAACAGATGTCAGAGCCAGACAGCTCTATTGGTGATGCCTTAGCTCTGGCTTTGCGCTGTGTACTTTTCTGCTCTGCTTGGCTGACTTTTTTCCTCATATTCACTAGCACCTGTTCTGATGAGGCCTTGCCACTTTGCTAGGTCCTGTGCAATTTGTTCCCATGACTCTGTTGGTATGTTGAAATCCTTGAGGGAGGCTTTGCGGGTGTCTTTGTATCGCTTCTTCTAACCACCATGGGAGCGTTTGCCCATTTCTAGTTCTCCATAGAGGATTTTCTTTGGTAGACATTCTTCAGGCATCCAGGTAACATGGCCTGTCCATTTTAACTGTGCCAGTTTCAGAGAGTATGTACACTCTGCATCCCTGCCCTTTTCAGGACTTCTGTGTCTGGAATCCTGTCTTGCCACTTAATCTTTAAAAATTTTCTAAGGCAGCTTGTATGGAAGTGGTTCAGTCTTTTGGCATGCTGTTAGTAAACTGGCCATATTTCGCATGCATACAATAGTGTTGGCAGCACCATAGCTTTGTAGACTTTCTGCTTTGTGTCAAGCCTAATTCCACTTCGATCCCAACCACTACCATGTAGTCGGCCAAATGCTGCACTAGCTTTGGCAATCCTGGCATTGACTTTATCATCAATGTGCATAACTCTTGACAATGTGCTTCCAAGGTAGGTGAACCTGTCTACCACTTGCAATCTTTGACCTTTCACTGTAATGGTGGGCTCCTTGTAAGGCTTGCCAGGTGCTGGTCGATAAACCACCTCGGTCTTTCTGATGTTGATTGTGAGGTCATAGCTGTCACTGGTGTCAGATACTTGATCTACACCTTTTTGCATCTCTTCTGTTGGAGCACCCTTTGCCATGTTATCAGCAAAGAGGAACTCTTCTAGCATCTCTGTCTGCACCTTGGATTTGGCTTGTAACCTTCTTAGGTTGAAAAGCTTCCCATCAAAGCGATACCTAATAGGTATACCATTGTTACCATCCTGGAAAGCAGCTGTAAGCATGGCAGAGAACATCATGCTGAACAGTTGGGGCTAGTACACAGCCTTGCTTGACACCATTTGTCACAGGGAATGGATCAGAAAACTCATCATCATTTTGGACCCTTGCAAGCATACCATCGTGGAACTGCCTCACCATTGCTATGAACTTGGTCGGACAGCCAAACTTTGCCATAATTTTCCAAAGACCCTCACGACTGACTGTATCAAATACTTTGGTAAGATCAACAAAGTCATGTAGAGGTCCATGGTCTGTTCCTGGCATTTCTTTTGAAGCTGCCTCTGTCCTTTCTGAATCCACACTGGCTCTCTGGTAGAAGCCCTGACTGTTAAAGGTGTTCATTCAGTCATTTAAATAGAACTCTTGCAAGGACCTTCCCAGCAATTGATAATAAAGAGAAGCCACGATGATTATCACACATCTGAAGATTCCCTTTCAGTTTGAATAGGTGGATAATTGACGCATCCTTGAATACTTGTGGGATGGCTTCTTTTCTCCACATAATGTGAAATAACTCTGTCATCTGTGAAATAACTTTTTCCATTACCTTCCATACAAAGACCTCTTGGGGGAAAAAAATGCTGACAGCATTGCAATCAATGCATACTTTCTTCTGATTATGTCATCATGTCTTACCTTCAAATTTATCCACTTTATACATGACCATGACCAGCTCATTTTCCTGATGTCGTCTGTCAAGTTAACACCCGTCAGCTCATACCAGTTACCGTCCATGTAGGCTCACTTCTTTGGTTCATCTTTTTCCTGAAATCAAAAGGAAACAAAACAAACTTAAAAATTTCAAAACACCTACATGTTGCTCTATCAAAAGAGTCACAGTGAAGTAGTCTGCTCAATCACTCTGGCAAAAGACACATCATCCAAGTGAGGGACTATTTGTGCGACTATATTTCCTTATTCTGGACAATGAATCAGGGGAGCTAACTGTGGATTGGTTTCATATCATGGGGTAACTGGGATTAACAATGTGCAGACTTGTAATGATTTTGAAATGTTTAGTTTACTGTTTCAAGCAGGGCTTAACTGCGGCATGCATCATGTGACTCACGTATTTTGAGAAATGATACAGAATCTTGTGGTCAACTAACTTTTTCCCTAATTTTGCAAAATTCAGATGATCAATAGAAGGCTCTACAGAAGCTTGAACACTGAGATTTTTTCCTATTTCAGGGGTTATAATTCTTCCGCCGTTAATTTGTTATGGCAGGTTTAAGAAAAAGATAATAACTTTGGCCTGTCTGACCTTTTCTTTCCAATTTGAATCAAATCAGATTATAAATAATGACTTCAGTGTATACACTATTTTAAAATTAGTGGTTTTTCATAGTTTCAGGGGCCATAATTCTCATACCTGTTATACAGTATGGCTAGTTCAAGAGATGAAACCAGATCAATACTTGGGGCAGTTTGATGAACTCAAATAATACTTTGATGTACACATCTATGTTAAAATTAGTGATTTTTCCATTACAGGGGCCATAATTCTTGTATGTGTAATACAATATGGCTGATTCAAGAGCTGAAACTACTTCTTTTGATTATCTAATACTTGATTTAGTTGGATAAAAATCAGGGCCCAGTTGTTCAAAGCTAACGACGTCGTTAGTTAACGATTCGTTAAAATTTACATCGAGTGATATGCAAATATGCTGAAATTTTTTGCTGAAAAAATGTGAGTAGCTTTTGCAGTGCAAAAGCTACTCACATTTTTTCAGCAAAAAATATGAGAATATTGTATATTGAATCCGCTAAAACAGTTAACGAAATGACCCTTAACGAGCTCATTAAGCTAACGATGCTTTGAACAACTGGGTCCAGATAGTATATGGAGGCTATAGGGCCACACATTTTTTTTGGTCAAGGAAGGCAATTCCAAAACAAAAGTAACTTAAAATTTTGAACAGCAACCTTTCAATTTCTTTTCAGTTTTTGATAGATAATATGAAGTTCTATCATCTGAAAGAGTAAAAGAAAACATTAGATTTTAGAAATACATTTTTTTTTCTAATTATTATGTTCTGAATTATTTTTGTAGTTGTCTGTTATGTTATATGGACCCAAGTAAGAGCCAAACAAACCCTATTTTTTTCCCCTTAAATATAATCAAATTGTTGCTATTTCTGGTTTGCTTTATCAAAATATGATGTGATATAAGCTTCAAAATCCAAAATATTACCAACTTTCATTTCATCTGAGGCAAAATTAAAGAAAAACTCGATTTTTTTCATGTAATAAAATAATCGAAATTTGTGCATGTGCAACAAAATTTTGCACAGCAACCTTTATTTTTTTAATCATTTTTTTATTGCACACATCCTACTTTCAAATAAAACACAGAAAATAAGTTAGAATGTATTAAAAATTGACCTCTGACTTTAGGACTACCTTTAGAGAAATTTGTTCTTAATTTTTCCATGTAAATTGTCTCAAATGCCATCTGTCATCTGCTTAGAATTGCCAAGGTTAACCCTTGTCCTGCTGAACCTGGATATACCCTGTCTTTGCAAACAGTGTAGATCCAGATCAGTTGGTTTCTGAAGAAGCCAACTGATCTGGATCTATACTGTTTGCCATTAAGTATGCGAATTTATAACAACAATCCAGATCAAGTTATCTGATTGGTTAAAAATTAGAAGTGGGTATGGCATCTTAATTTATTCAGCAGGACAAACGTTAAGAGGACAGATGCACTTGAAAGAGTTTTGCTGTTTCTTTACAAGTGAGATAACTTTAGTGACTTCCTGATTGCTTTGATAGATAATAGACCAAGATTTGACTGCACAGATGCTCTGACTGATCTGGGTCTGCAAATTTCATATTTGCCGCAATGCACTTTGTTTACTTGTCGAAACAGTTACTATAGTGATGTCAATATGGAGTATGTGACATTTGGCACACAGCTAGCTAATTTTGATTTGTTAAAGGTGATATAGTGCATTACTTCCCGGGCAAAATATGATGATCCTGAGCCGACTGTGCATTAACTCTTTACATGCTGGGTAATTTTGCATGCTTTTTTGTTGTCTGTAGATTTTTTAAAAAAATTAACTTTTTCAAAAAAATATTTCAGGAATATGATCAGAGTCTCAAACAATTTGGATCCAGATCAGGCCCAACATTTTGTCTGGGTCCAGACTGTTTGCAAAAGTTATCAGCAGACCACTAGTCACCACTAGCAGGGAAAGAGTAAAGTATATGAATTAACACACCACTTCTATGCATAGATCTGATCGGTACTTGTGCACCAAACTACCCATTTGAGTACACAGACAGATGGAGGGGGTGACATAAAACCGGATGCCTATATTGCACCTGCTTGCTAAAGCAGGTGTGACAATAGTCTGATCAAGGAGCAAGGAGCAACCTGATCTGGGCTTTTAATGTTTCCTCAGTGGATCCTGTCCCAATGCATAGCTATGTCAAAAATGAGAAAATACCATCAAATTGTCATCTGCTGAATCTGCCCATGGCATAGTTGTGTTAAATTGTATTACAGTATTTTATCATTTAAGTATTCAGACTGACAGATCTGCAGGCCCAGATCTCCAATGGAGACCACTTGCACAAAATGCCCAATCCTTTTATCTGGGAAAAACAAAACAAAAAAAAATATCCGTTTGCCATCTGATAAATTTGCCCAATCTGTGGTTAAGGCTAAAAGAGTGGTGGTTGAATGACAAACAGTTTAGACCTTGATCAGACTACATTCTGCTACATCCAAAATGGAGCTACCTGGTTTGCTCAGGCCTGATCAGGGTCTGTTTGTTTGTGTTGAGGTTTTACGGCCCAGTCAACCCAATGGGGTCATGTCGAGAGCGGTCAGTTTACCTAACCACATATTTACTGGGCAGGCTTTGTCCTCTAAGTGGTTAACCAGTATTATGCACATTCCTTCGTCAGAAACTGACAACTGCCCTTCTTGAATCAGCGGAAGGGAGAGAATGACAATAGAAAATATTTCATGATCAAGCTCCATGAAAGAATGTTGCAGACCTTGGCTGGGGTTGAACTCGCGACCTCCTGGTCTCCAGTAGGATGGCGCATCCAACTGAGCCACCGAGGCCGGTGATCAGGGTCTGTCCTGTTGCCACTCATCCATCAGTGTTTAGGCATACCCACTGGTACTGAAATGGACCTCTAACATACTTCTCCCTTTGGCTACCTTGTGATGATGTATTTTGTGCTCAACATGCTGGGTAAACATTTCAGCAGACCTTTCATTAACTTTTCGCACAAAACAGGTTTTGCCATTTCAAGCAAATTGTCTCCGAAATGTCAAAGCCTGTTTTATGCGAAAAGTGTTGATAAGCAGTGCTTATGAGCTAAAGATCTGTTTGTTTGTGTTGAGGTTTTACAGCCCAGCCAACCAATGGGGTCATGTACAGCACTGTCAGTTTATCTGACCACACTTTTACTGGGCAGGCTTGGAGACAAATGGAGACAATTTGCATGGTGCAGCAAAGCCTGTTTTAAGGGGAAAATAGGAAGTGTTGATAAGCATTGCTTATTAGATAATGATTTGTTTGTATGTGTTGAGGTTTTACGGCCCAGCCAACCCATGCAGTCATGTACATGTAGAGTGTGGTCAGTTTACCTAACCACACTTTTACTGGGCAGGCTTAGTCCTCTAAGCGGTTAACCAGTATTGTGCACATTCTTTCGTCAGAAATTGATAACTGCCCTTCTTGAATCAGCAGAAGGGAGAGAATAACTGTAGAAAATGTTTCATGGTCAAATCTCCACGAAAGAATGTTGCCGACCCAGTGGAGGTCGAACCCACAACCTCCTGATCACCAGTTGGGATGTGCATCCAACTGAGACACCCAGGGCAGCTATTAGAAATCTTCTGATTAATTATTTAGCAAGATAAGAGGCAGAAACAGAAATGTAATGGACAAACAGATGAACATATGGACAGACGTGAAAACAGTATACCCCACACAAATGCAGTTTTCAAGGGTATAATGAGAGAAACATCAATTTACCCTCAGCTGAATTTTCCCAAAAAGGAGTGAAGGTTAAAAGAGTAGTTGCTGAATGGCAAACAATGTAGACCCTAATCAGACACTTCATTCTGTGTCCTAATACTGTAAATATGGGAATTACCATGTCATCATTAACACCTAGCAAACTATGGACAAATATCAGCTACAACAAATTGTCTTTTATGGAGAAAATTTGTATTAAATGTCCTATTTTCTGGAAAATATATATATATATAAAAAAAAAAAAAAAATCAAAATGTCATTTGCTGAAATTTACCCAGTATACTAAGCATTAATAATATACAATTACCTACATCATTTAGTTCAGTTAAGATCAATCTTAGCCATTCTTAAACCAGCATCATCACTGGTAATTGCACCATCTGTAATTACATGTGTATGCAGCAACCCAATCTGTAAAACAACAAAAATCAGGACCAACTAGAAAAGGTTTTTAAAAAAAAAAAAAAACAAAAAAAAAAAAAACCAACTGTCCCCCACAACCCTGCCAGAGTTGTCATTCTTGAAGGTGACACCTTGTCTCATCCTGTTCTACATTTCTACCAAGTATCATCAAAATATTGCAAAAGGTATTCCAGTTATAAAGTGGCCATGAAATCAAAGTCAAACGCAAGAAGGGGAGTTAATTCCAAAAGTAAGAAAGCCAGAGTTGTCATTCTTGTACGCAACACGTTGTTTCATCCTGTTCTACATTTCTATCAAGTAAAATTAAAATAATCCAAAGGGTACTGGAGTTACAGAGTGGACACAAAATCAAATTCAAACACAAGAAGGGGAGATAACTCCAAAAGTAATAAAGCCAGAACTGAGATTCTTGTACACAACATGTCATCTCATCCTGTTCTACATTTCTACCAAGTATCATCAAAAGATTCTGAAGGGCATTCATGTTACAGAGCGGGAATGAACTCAAATTCAATCGCAGGTGGTGGAGATAACTCCACAAGAATTCCGCGGAAGGCATCATCGCACCTGCTGGGGCAAAAGTCACAGGAGCCACAATCAGAACGTGGTTATTAAATAAGTTTATTTCATTCTTAGCAGTGCTTACTTGGAAAACTGGGTTGAAAAAAATGTAGACAAAGTGCCCAGTGGGGCACATATATTCCATGCCAGTCCCATTCCCTCTAATGGCTATATCTTCACTGACTTTTCGTATGATACAGCCCAATGATAATGGAGCGTTGACGTAAAATGTGTAAAAGTCACTGGAGCATGAAATATAGGTCAAGGTCACGGGTCAAGGTACCTGCTAATTCAGTACATCAAGGAGAAGCACAGTGCAAGGTATGGTGGTTGTAGGCCTTATAGTTGAGGAGTTATCAAACATCAACGTAAAATGTGTCAAATATAGGTCAAGGTCATCGGGTCAAGGTACCTGCCAAGCCAGTGCAATGAGGTGAAGCACTATGCAAGGTTTAGTGGTTGTAAGTCTTATATTTGAGGAGATACCAAACATTAACATAAAATGTGTCAAAGTCACTGGAGTGCACAATATAGGTCAAGGTCACCAGGTCAAGGTACCTGCCGAGTCAATACATCAAGAAGTGCTATGTAAGGTTTGGTGGTTGAAGGCCTTCGGGACAGTTGAGGACATATGGAAGGGTGACGTAAAAGGTGTAAAAGTCAATGGAGCGCAAAATATATGTCAAGGTCACCCAGTGAAGGTACCTGCGGAGTCCGTACATTGAGGAGAAGCACTATGCAAATTTTGATGGTTGTAGGCCTTACAGTTGAGGAGATATTGAACGTTGACATAAAATGTGTAAAAGGCACTGGAGCGCAAAATATAGGTCAAGGTCACCGGGTCAAGATACCTGCCGAGTCAGTACATCTAGGAGAAGCACTATGCAAAGTTTGGTGGCTAGAGGTCTTACACTTGAGGAGATCTGGAACATTGACGTAAATTATGTCAAAGTCACTGCAGCCAAAATATAGATCAAGGTCACCAGGTCAAGGTATCTGCCAAGTCAGTACACTGAGAAGAAGCACTTTGCAAGGTTTGATGGTTGTAGGCCTTATAGTCGAGGAGATATCGAACGTCGACGCAAAATATGTCAAAGTCACTGGAGCGCAAAATATAGGTCAAGGTCATTGGGTCAAGGTACCTGCCAAGTCAGTACATCTAGGAGAAGCACTATGCAAGGTTTGGTAGTTGTACGCCTTATAGTTGAGAAAATATGGAACGTCAACGTAAATTGTGTCAAAGTCAATGGAGCCAGAATATAGGTCAAGGTCACTGGGTCAACATACCTGCCAAGTCAGGAGGTCAGGGAGATGTGTCATGCAAGGTATGATGGTTGTTGTAGAATTGTAGTTGATTAGAATACTAACTTCAACGTAAATGTCGAACTTCGACATAACAGAACTGTTAACAGACAGACGGACGGATGAACGGACAGACGAATGGAAAAGCTGGCACCTATGTCGCAAAGTCAGGAGGTCAGGGAGATGTTTCATACAAGGTTTGATGGTTGTTTAGTTTTGTAGTTGATTAGAATACTAACTTTGACATAAATGTCGAAGTTCGACATAACAGAACTGTTAACAGACAGACAGACAGACGGACGAACAGACAGACAAATGGAAAAGTGGGCACCTATGTCGCAAAGTCAGGAGGTCAGGGAGATGTTTCATGCAAGGTTTGATGGTTGTTTAGTCTTGTAGTTGATTAAAATACTAACTTTGACATAAATGTCGAACTTCGACATAAATGTTGACAGACGGACAGACGAATGGACAGACATACGGACGAGCGGACGCCTATGTCGCAAAGTCAGGAGGTCAGGGAGATGTTTCATGCAAGGTTTGATGGTTGTTTAGTCTTGTAGTTGATTAGAATACTAACTTTGACATAAATGTCGAACGTCGACATAAATGTTGACAGACGGACGGACGGAAAATCGGACGCCTATATCGCACCCTGCTACAAGCAGGTGCGATAAAAAGTAAGAAAGCCAAAGTTGTCATTCTTGTATGTGACACTTTGTCTTGTCCTGTTCTACATTTCTACCAAGTATCATAAAAATATTTTAAAGGGTATTTGACTTACAGAGCTGACACAAAATCAATGGCGTTGCAAAGTCAGGAGGTCAGGGAGATGTTTCATGCAAGGTTTGATGGTTGTTTAGTTTTGTAGTTGATTAGAATACTAACTTTGACATAAATGTCGACCGTCGACATAAATGTTGACGGACGGATGGACAGAAAATCGGACGCCTATATCGCACCCTGCTACAAGCAGGTGCGATAAAAACCTGTTGTGTGCAAGCGTCCCCTGACGTCATGGCTTTGTCAGTCAAGGGTTGTGACTTTTAAATCTGTATGTAACCCCAAAACCACACGCACATCTTCAGACCATGTAGAACAAATATGCAGTTTCAAAATGAATGGCAGAAAAAAGGAGTTGGGCCCACAAGGTATCTTTTCCAATACTAATTGGACCTTGATAACCCTACAACCACATGCACATCTACAGACCATGTAGAACAAGTATGCATAGATTCAAAATGATTGGTGGAAAACTCTATGAGGAGTTGCATCCACAAGGTATCTATTCTAATAGTAATCTGACTAAAAAAAAAACTAAGTCAAAAAAGTTGAAAAAGTTGATAAAAAAATAATGGGAGGATAACCCCAAAACCAGATGCACATGTTTAGACCATGACAAAAAACACCTCCGAAGTTTCAAAAAGATCAGTTAAAAACTGTAAAAGGAGTTGACATCCACAAACTACCTATCTCATTGTGTCTATGGGTGGATGGAAGGAAGAACAGACAAGCCCATTTTAATATTCCCCTTCGACTAAACTTGGGCGACAACAAAGGGAGATAATGCCAAATGTAAGAAAGGCAGAGTTGTCATTCTTGTACACAACATGTCACCTTGACCTGTTCTACATTTCTACCGAGCACCATCAAAATATTCCAAAGGGTATTCGAGTTACAGAGCAGACACAAAATCTATTTAAAACAAAACATAGGGAGATAACTCCAAAAGTAAGAATGCCAGAATTGTAATTCTTGTACGTGACACGTCGTTTCATCCTGTTCTGCATTTCTACCAAGTATCATATATTCCAAAGGGTATTCTACTTACAGAGCAGACACGAAATCAATGGAAAATCAGTCAAATATAAGGGAGATAATGCCAAAAGTAGGAAATCATCCCAATCACCATTGATATGGTTAAGAAGGCTATCTCACAGAAGAAGGCTGGTAAAGCACCAGGCCCATCAGGCATAGTTGTGGAGATGATACCAGCAGCCGGTGACCTGGGCACCTCCATGATCCGTGGCCTCGCAGCTGCAATCATTCGTGATGGCAAGGTACCCTCTGACTGGGAGCAGAGTTTCTATTGTCTGCCTCTACAAAGAGGGACGCATTGGAAAGGGGCAACTACCACGGTCTCAAGCTGACAGAGCAGGTTATCAAAATCCTGGAGAGGATTGTGGATGGCCTCATCAGACAGTTGGTGTCAATCGACGATTCCCAGTTTGGCTTTGTGCCAGGCAGAGGCACTACAGACACAATTTTTATTGTCAGGCAGCTGCAAGAGAAGTATCTAGCTGCCAACAAAAGACTATACATGGCTTTCGTAGACCTGGAGAAGGGATTTGATCGAGAACCTCGGAAGGTCATTTGGTGGGCGCTGAGAAAACTTTGTGTGGAGGAGTGGATTGTGCGACTGGTGCAGGGGATGTATGCAAATGCAGGGAGCCGTGTCCGTGTTGGTGAGGGGTACAGTGAAGAGTTTGAAGTGAAGGTTGGTGTTCACCAAGGATCAGTACTCAGCCCCCTACTCTTCATCATTGTGCTTGAAGCCTTATCATGAGAGTTCCGCTCTGGGGTCCCCTGGGAAGACCTCTATGGTGATGACCTCGTTATTATCGCTGAATCACTAGAGAAATGTGTCAGGAGACTCTTGACATAGAAAGAAGCAATGGAGAAGAAAGGACTGAGAGTAAAAGGCAGGAAAGACAAAGATCATGATCTGCGGTACGGGACTGGACCTCCTGCAGAGTTATGGTGAGTTTCCATGCACCATTTGTCGCACTGGAGTGGGCAGCAACAGCATCTTCTGCAATGGCTGCAAGCGCTGGGTGCACAAGAAATGCAGTGGGCTCAAGCGCTTGAAAAAAGACCCTGACTACAGATGTACACAGTGCCAGGGAACTGCACGCTCCTTGGATGGCAGACCACAGAAGGAGGTCCAGGTCGCACCTGACAAGCTTGAGGTGGTAGCTTCCTTTTGCTACCTAGGAGACATGCTCTAAGCAGCAGGTGGCTGTAAACTTTAAGCCACAACAGGTGTGAAAACCGCCTGTAAGAAGTTCAAGGATCTGCTACCAGTTCTCTCTTCACGCCACCTCTCTTTCAAAACAAGTGGCCGTGTGTACAGCTCTTGTGTGCGGAGTGCAATGCTCCATGCCAGTGAGACTTGGCCATTGACAAATCCAAACCTCCAGCATCTGCAGTGAAATGACAGGGCAATGATCAGACAGATCTGCAATGTCAGACCGCAAGACAATGTCATCACCAGGTCCAATGAGCTACTTTGTGCGGCTTGGCATTGAGGATCTGGACCTCATTCTGAAGGAGAGAAGACTCTGCTGGTATGGACATGTGAAACACTCCAATGGTGCAGTCAAGACAGCCCTTGACATACAGGTTGATGGAAAGCATGGGCCTGGAAGGCCTAAGATGACACGGAAACAGCTGACAGAGAGGGATTGCAGAGAGTGGAAGCTCTCGGCCATCAACCCTCATGATAGACATACCTGGAGATATGGTGTGAGATCTGCCATGCGTGCAGCAAGCCAGCTATCTGGAAGGGGGCCCACTGGTGTGGATGTTGCCCCAATACCTGCACATTAATCAAATATCTGATTATGATATATGATGATGAGGACAGGCACAGTTGTCATTCTTGTATATGAAACATGGCCTCGTCCTGTTCTAAATTTCTACCAAGTATCGTGAAAATACTCCAAAGGGTATTTAAGTTACAGAGCAGAGCTGATGCTGACACCAACACCGACGCAAACTGCATTCATCCCAAAAACAATATGCTCCCTCACCCTTCTGTAGGGCGGGGAGGGGGAAGGAGGGGGGGGGAGGGGGTGACATAATCATCTCATTGATTCTTAACATTTACAACTCTCTTGGCAAATTTAGAAGAAGACAAATTGATATATTTTTTGTTTTTCCAAGAAAGGGAGACAATTTGCATGAAATTTCAAATCCTATTTTCTGGGAAAAACAAAATGTTCCATATTTTTGTCTGTTGAACTTTAACCCAGCATGCTACGCATTTGTTTGTGTTGAGGTTTTATGGCCCAGTCAACCCGAATGGGTCATGTCGAGTGCAGTCAATTTACCTAACCACACTTTTACTGAACAGGCTTAGTCCTCTAAGTGGTTAAACAGTATTGTGCATATTCTTTTGCCAGAAACTGACAAATGCTTCTTGAATCAACGGACTCAGTAGGGATCAAACATGCAACCTCCTGATCACCAGTCAAATGCGCATCTGACTCAGCCACTGAGGCCGGCTACCACCAGTCATATTATACTCTAACTAATGTTACCTCTTCTGTTTAATGCTGAATGCTAGAAAGTCTTAGGTATGACCCAGCTGGTAAAGAAATACAAAATCTCTTAATCTTTAAGGCAGACACTCTTTCAAGTGAGCCACATGGATTGGGCCATTTAGAATAGTATAATAATCTACTGCATGCACCATGGAGTTCAACAGTGCTACTATCATCACAAATTATCATGAAGTTCACCAAAGATACCTATCTTCACAATTACCATTACCAATTAGTTTTGTACAATCAACAAGTTCTATCAAAATAATTGTTTGTTTGTTTGTGTTGAGGTTTTACGGCCCAGTCAACCCAATTTGTTTATGTATTAAAGTTATTGTTGCTAAAATGCCTGAAAAGAAAATGACAGTGGGAGAGATACCAATCCTAAACCAGATCTTGATAATATCAATGCATATAGCAAGTTTGGTTAAAAGTTATTTACTCAAGTTATCGTCCAGAAATGAAAATATGGGCGTGTCTCGGGCAGATAACTCTGTAAAAATTTGACAAAATTTGCCCATTAGCAATTCCATACCAGATCTCCTTAATGTCAATACATATAGCAAGTTTGGTTAAAATCCCTTGTTATTTACTAAAGTTATCGTCTGGAAACGAAAATATGGGCGTGTCTCGGGCAGATAACTTTGTAAAAATTTGACGAAATTTGCCTATTAGCAATCCTGAACCAGATTGCCTTAATGTCAATACATATAGCAAGTTTGGTTAAAATCCCTTGTTATTTACTAAAGTTATCGTCTGGAAACGAAAATTTGGGCGTGTCTCGGGCAGATAACTCTGTAAAAATTTGATGAAATTTGCCCATTAGCAATCCTGAACCAGATCTCCTTAATGTCAATGCATATAGCAAGTTTGGTGAAAATCTTTTGTTATTTACTCGTTATCGTCCGGAAACGAAAATATGGGCGTGTCTCGGGCAGATAACTCCATAAAAATTTGATGAAATTTGCCCATTAGCAATTCCAAACCAGATCTCCTTAATGTCAATGCATATAGCAAGTTTGGTGAAAATCCCTTGTTATTTACTAAAGTTATAGTCTGGAAAGGAAAATATGGGCGGTTCTTGGGCAGATTAACTCCGTAAAAATTTGACAAAATTTGCCCATTAGCAATCTCAAACCAGATCTCCACAATATCAATGCACATACCGAGTTTGGTGAAAATCCATTGATGTGTACTCAAATTATCATCCAGAAACGAAAAACGGATGGATGGATGGACGGGCGACGGATGGACAGACAGACGGACAGACACACGGACGACCAACGTGAAACCATAATACCCCGCCACTATTGTGTGGCGGAGTATAAAAAAAATTCTTCAAGTTCATCTTACCATTAATAGGAAAATTTCCAGATGTCAACAGTGCTGCCAACATGGTCGGTACTGAGGTCATCACAATCACCATCATCATCAGCAGCAGCAGCATCATCATCATCACCATCAACATCTAAGCTACTGACATCTGTAATTAGCTGTAGAAGTACTAAAATATCAATCACTACCCAACAAATATCACTATCGTTTACCCATTTCTCCTTTGGAATTAATTTTACAAACTTATCACACTTCAGTCAATCATCATCATCATCATCATCATTTTTACAAGTGTAATAATCATAACTGTCATCACTTTCTGCAACATCATTACTGTCAACAACAATGCCATAATTATCATAATCAATGGAGTATAAGTACAAAGAGTTTGCATTATCACCATTGTTAAATCATTAACATTACAAAACTTGTCTATTATACTCAATACCTGGTTTGCAATGCTATCATGATAATCATCCTCCTAATCATCATTGTCATCGATACTAAGTTGATAATCATCATCATCATCACTTACAGTGCTATTATTATCATAATCTATTATCATAAACAAGTACATGTAACACTTTATGAAAAACTAGAACCTTGTCAAATGACCCGAGGCTTCCGGTTCCTGCTGTATTATGGAGCGCTGTGGTGCAGTGGTAAAGCGTCGGACTCGAGATCGAGAGGTACCGGGTTCGATCCCCACTAACTGCAAGTGTTGTTTCCTTGAGCATGAGACTTTATCCACATTGCTTAGTACTGGTTTCTACCCAGGAAAAAAGAGGGCCACATGGAAGATTAGTACTAAATTACTAAATGTGTTACCCTCTATAAATAAAGTCGATTATTATTATTATTATTATTTTTAACTGAGAAACTGAAACCAGAAGTCACAGGTTACCAGACAAGGTTATATTTATACCTATATGGTCAAACCATAAATATAAGCTATCTCACCATTAGGCTGGTAGAGCCTCATCAGGACACTAGAGTTGAAAAAGTCAATGATAGCTGAAAGAAACGTTGTAAAAGACCGTAAATAATTAAGGCATATAAAGTACCAACATAGAACAGAAGCATATTTTAAAGCATATAAATCATCATCATCATCATCATACCTGTCTTCATAATCTACATCATCATCTGCACCAACATTACAATTGTAATTAGGTGTAGTAATTCCATAATTCACCACCACCACCACATCATCATTATCATCATCATCAGTAACCATACAATAATAACTACATCTACCTTTAGTATACATAATCAACAAGTAGTCATTAACAGTATTTTCAAACCATAAATATTACTAATCCCATTGATCATCGTCTACATTAGGTTAGCACTGAAATCATCATCATAATCCTAGTGAAAGACTGAAGATACTTAATAAGCTCATCAGCAGCAGCAGTAGCTCCACCATCATTAACAAATTGCAGTCATAATGGCTTTCCGTAAAAGTGCTTTAAACCCCCCTGGTGGTTTACTCTATTGACCATTCTAAGGTGGTAGTCCCGGTGTTAGTCTTACTCTTTGGTGCTTTATGGTTTATTTTGCGAGGTGATTTGTTGTACGTCTTACCTTGTGCCATTTTGTTCTTGTGTTTTTCAGTCCTTTTAGCATTGCGATTACCTCGCTTGGGGAAGAGAGAGCTAATCTTAGTGCTTTTCATATGTTTGATCGATTTGTGCTTGTTTGGATTTGTCTGTTTCCTCTTCCTCTTGATGTCTGGGAAGGGCTGCGGTTTGTGATTGTGGCACTCCCTGGACTTTTCTCTTACCTTTTTTTCATCATCAGAGTTGATGTGCAGTGAGGCAGATCAAAGACACAGGCAAAACTGCTGCATATAAAAATTATAAGCTTTGCATTCAGAATCTCTTCCCTTATCATGGTGGCCACCGGCTATAATCTCTACAATACACACCAAACAATCCTTGCGGGCATTAAATCTCCGGACCCTCATCATGAATGGTAGAGTTGAGAAGGCAAATGCTAGCAGAAGGTAAGCTGTGTGAAATAGAGAGAGAAAAGATGCATAATAAAGATACTATCATCATAATTAACATATCTATCATCATCATCATCATCATCATCCTCATCATCATGTCTCAGTAACATTACATTTGCAATTATATCATATGAACTGATACCTTAAAGCTAAACATCATCATTATCACTCCTACATAATCATCATCATCATCATCATCCTCATCATCAGCTTACAGTACTATTATTATCATAATGAAGAATATGTAATATTTTAAGAAAAAAATATAATCTTGTCCAGTCATCTGAGGCTTCTGGTTCCCAGCCGTATTACGTATAGAAACTGAAACCAAAGTAACAGGTCACCACACAATGTTATATTCTTATCTATATCATTGAATCATAAAGATAAGCAATCTCACCATTAGAATGACAGAGCTTCATCATGTCAGTAGAGTTGAGAAAGCCAGTGACAGCTGAAAGAAACATAAAAGACGGTAAATGATTAAGGCATTTAAAGTACTATCAGATGGCAAATAAGCATAATTAAAGCATATAAATCATCATCCTTATCACAATCATCAACATCCAACCCATTCCTCATCATAATCATTACGAAAACACGCCTATTCAAATATATTGAAAATTTCACCTCCAAAAACTGAAACTTTTCAGATGAAAATTCTGATATTTTTCATATTTCTGCTCGAAACAGATTGTGGGTACTCGTTAGAACTGCCTCGCCGAAGCGGTTCTAATGAGTACCCACAATCTATGTTTTTGAGCAGAAATATGAAAAATAATGTATACCCCATGTAAACCCCAGTTTTACCATATAAAAATGGGGTTTAAGGGGGTCAAAATTACATAGGCATGTTTTCGTGATGCTATATCATCACCTGTCCCAACATTAGGGTTGTAATCAGGTGTAGTAATTCCATAATTCAAGACCACATCATCATCACCAGTAACCAAACGATAATTTTGACCACTTCATTAAGTAAACATAATCAACAAGTATTCATCAACAGCATTGTTAAATCATAAACATTACCAATCTAACTGATTGTCATCTATATTAGGTTAGCACTGCTACCATCATCATAATCCTAGCAAAGGACTCAAGACACTTAATAAGCTCATCAGCAGCAGCAGAGGCATCACAATCACCAACAAATCTTGGTCATAACCGCTTTCATCATCATCAACATCAGTGTTGATGTGCAGTGAGGCAGATCAAAGACATAGGCAAAACTGCTGAATATAAAAATAATAATAAGCTTTGCATTCAGAATCCCTTCCCTTATCATAGTGGCCACCGGCTATAACCTCTACAATACACACCAAACAATCCTTGCGGGCATTAAATCTCCGGACCCTCGTCATGAATGGTAGAGTTGAGAAGGCAAATGCTAGCAGAAAGGTAAGCTGTAAGAAAAGAAGCAAAATTAAGGCATATAAAATACAGAGAAAAGAAGCATAATAAAGATACTATCATCATCATTAACAGAACTATCATCATCAACATCAACATCATTATCATCATCATCAGTCTCAGTAACATTATATTTGCAATTATACCAAAATGAAATGATGCCTTTAAACATCAACATCATCATTACCACAACATCATCATCATCATCATCATCTTTATCATCATCATCAGTATCATTACAAATGAAATTGTATCGGATGTATTGATGCCTTAAACATCATCAATGCCATCACCACCACTTCTACCACATCATCATCATCATCATCAGTATCATTACAAATGAAAGTACACTGCAACACTAATATAAGGTGGTCAGCAGGGCCCAAGGCAGCGGACCACGTTATAAGTGATCACACATTATAGCAGTCAATCTTCAACACAGTCCTCACACCCCATCCACTTCTATACTATCAAAAATCAGTGTGCAACCCAATGAAAAAAAAATTGTTACACGTGACTGATTGTGTTTGGGTTTAACGTCACATCAACCCTTGTGGGTCATTTAGTGTCATCTCCCAGGGAAAGGGAGAAAAGAGATAGAAGAGATAGTAGAAGAGATGAAGAAGAGGAACAGGGAAGAAAGAGGAACAGGAATGAAAGTGATGAAACAGAAGAAATAAAAACATTCCCCCTCTACCCTTACCTGCTACAAGGACAGCAGGCCTTGCCCAACTGTAAGCCAATATCAGTTGGACACCCCAGTGTTTGTTTGTTTGTTTGTGTTGAGGTTTTACCTCCCAGTCAACCCAATGGGGTCATGTCGAGCGCGGTCATTTTACGTAACCACACGTTTACTGGGCAGGCTTAGTCCTCTAAGCGGCTAACCAGTATTGGACACAATCTTTCGCCAGAAACTGACAACTGACCTTCTTGAATCAGCGGAAGGAAGAGAATGACCATAGAAAATATTTCATGATCAATCTCCATGAATGAATGTTGCTGACCTCAGTGGGGGTTGAACCTGCGACCTCCTGGTCTCCAATCGGACGGCGCATCCAACTGAGCCACCGAGGCCGGCAGGATGCCCCGGTGGCGTAAGATACACAACACTTTTGCACCACATGAATTGTTACATATAAATAAACTATACTTAGACAATAACTAGTCAGTTCTTCTTTTACACCCAAGAAGCCCAATTCTTTTCAGAATAAATAAATTAATGCGTCCTTTATATCTGTTGAAGCAGAAAGACCCGCAGAATGTACTGAAAAGCCGGGAAACAGTGTATAAGCGCTTTATAATTATTGCTGATGCAATTACCAGTACAGAAGGCATGTGCAGGATTGGATATTAAATAAAGTTATGCTTTACAATCAGGGCATTTTTTTTCAGCAGACAATAAATTAGGGCTCATCTATGTATCTTATCTCTTAAATCGCTAATCACAACTGCAGCAGGTGACAATTTTGACTATTTATTTTATTTGTCAGAAAAACAAGTCCTGACATTTCATGTAAATTGTCTGCCAAGCAGATGATTCACATGAAATGTCAAGACTTATTTTATCTGAAAACAGAAAAAAATAAATTCAGATTTTTGTCTACTATTATTGCTTGGCACTTTATGGGTTAAATATGTTCACAACCTACAATAACATCAAAGCAGTTTTCCACATTGTTTGTTTTGCTCATGTTTCACTCATAAATGACTCAGGGCATTTACCGGTATTGCAGCTAAATCAAAGGTGACTGACAGCTACAGTATAAACTTTAACCCCTAAAATGGCAAGCAAAATTTGTAGCAGACAACATTTTGAATTTTTTATTTATTATTATTTACTTTTCAGAGAAAAAAGTCTTGCACAAGTCAAGGCTTTATTCTCTGAAAACAATAAAAGTAAAAATTGGTTTCTATTGCAGTTTACGAATTGTCTCGTCCAGGAGACAATTTGTACAAAATGGCCATGCCTATTTTCTGTGAAAATTAACAAAAATATCATCGATTTGTCATCTGCTGACTTCCCTATAGAGTAGTAAAGACTAACACATATAAAATACAAACTCAAGAGGAAAAGCAAAATACATAAATAAGTTACAAGCAAAAAAATATGATTAACATTTATCATGCTTTGGGCAAATTCAGCAGACATTTTGAAATATTTTTCTTATTTCTCCTAGAAAATCGGGTCTGACACTTCATGCAAATTGATATATTAGATCTTATTTTCTAGGAAAAATTAGAAAAAATCTTTCAAAATGTCATCTGCTGAAATTTTTACCCAGCATGCAAAATGGTAAAACACAGGAATTACGAATTCATTTGAGAAGAAAAAAATTTAGACATATATATTTTATAAACAGAAAAGAAAAAGACGTTTGTTTATGCTGAGGTTTACAGCCCAGTCAACCAATGGGATCATGTTGAGTGCGTTCAGTTTACCTAACCACACTTTTACTGGGCAGGCTTAATCTAAGTGGTTAACCAGTATTGTGTGCATTCTTTTGCCAGAAACTGACAACTGCCCTTCTTGAATCAGCGGAAGGGAGAGAATGACTGTAGAAAATAATTCGTGATCAATCTCCTCGAAGGAATGTTGCCAACCTGGCGGGGGTCTAACCTGCAACCTCCTGATCACCAGTCGGATACGCATCCAAATAGAAAAAAGAAAATATAATTCAGACATAAAATTGCAAATAGAAAAGAAATATAACTAAAGCATATAAATTACAAAAGATAATATACAAATTATGAACACAAAAAATATAATTTAGACACCCTTATAGAGTGTAAGTGATAAAAATAAGAAAAACAAAATATCACAAATGTGAATCACCAATGTGAATAAAAAATGTGAATTGCCAAAATGAATCGGAAACATAAACTGCCAAAGTGAATCTACATAGTGGATTCAAACCCAAATTGCCAATGTGAATTGCTAATGTGAATCGCCAACGTGTAGAAATGTTCGGGATCAGACTCTTTGTACCAAACTGAAACCCCCACAAACCAAAGACACCCAAGAAGCACAATTAAGGCAAATAACAAATGCTGGAAAAAAAATTAAGGCATATAAATAACAAATGCTGGAAAAGCAGCACAATTAAGGAATATAAATAATAAATGCTGGAAAAAAAAGCACAATTAAGGCATATAAATTATACACACACATGGGAATAAATACGAATTTAGACATACAAATTACAAACAGAATTCAGACATTAATTACAAGGATGAAGTATGATTAAAGCAAATGAACTATAAAAAACAACAGAAAAAATAAATGCCTAACACTATGAGTAGAATTTCAGCAGATAACATTTTGAAAAATTTTCTTATTCCCCCCCCCCCCTCTCCCCTTCCCCCCCCCCACCCCCACCACAAAAAAAAAAAAAAAAAAAAAAAAAAAATAGGCTCTGACATTTCAGGCAAGTTGTCTCACCAAGGTGATGATTTTTATGAAATGTCAATGCCTATTTTCTTGGAAAATTTACAAAAATATCATCAATTTGTCCTCTGCTGAAAACACCCATAGAGTGGTAAAGACTAATGCATATAAAATACAAACCCAAAAGGCATCCCCAAGTTACAAACAAAAAAAAAGAAGATTACCATGCTATGAGCAAATACAGACAACATTTTGAAATATTCTATCTTGTTTTCCTTTGAAAATAGGGTCTGACACTTCATGAAAATTGTCTCATTAGGGTTGACAATTTGAATGAAGTATCAAATCTTATTTTCTAGGATAAATCAGAAAAATATTTCAAAATGTCATCTGCTGAATTTTTTATACAGCATGCAAAGTGGTAAGGCACAGGAATTACAAACATAATGAGAAGAAAAAAGTTTCAGACATAACTATTACAAACAGAAAAGAAAAAGACAAAATTCAGACATAAAATTACAAACAGAAAAGAAATATAACTAAAGCATATAAATTGCAACAAGAAAATATACAAATTATGAACACAAAATTTGTAATTTAGACACCCTTATAAACTATTACTAATAACAATAATAAGAAAAAAATCACAAACATGAATCAAAAAATCACAAACATGAATCAACAATCTGAATCATCAATGTGAATGGCCAACATGAATAGCAAATGTAAATCACGAATGTGAATCACCATAGAGGATCGCAAACATGAAATGCCAATGTGAATTGCAAACCTGAATCACCAATGTGTAGAAAGTTTCGCGAACCGATCTTTCTGTACAAAGCTGAAACCCCAAACCAAAGACACACAAGAAGCACAATTATGGCAAATAAACAAGCTTTTGCAACTATGCATGGCCCGTATCCTCTTTCTGTAGTGTTTGTCCACAGGCACTCGACTGTTTATTAGTGATTTTTTTACATATTATAAAATGTTAGCTTATCATTATTTTTCTATCAAATTTCAAGTTGATCAGTTATGAAATAAGATATTTGCAAAATGTCACTCCCATAGACAATAAAACACTAGAGATATATGATGTTTTACATCTTTGTTATTTCACAACCGGTCGAATTGAAACTTGACAGTGAGCTAGAGAATATTTCCAAAACTCATAATCTGTAAAAAAACAACAACAAAAAAAACCACCCACAAAATATTCCATAGAGTGCCTATGCATTTGTCGAGTCTTCCATAGTCAAGCACCGCGGTTATCCATCCAGCTACTAACTGCAATCTCCGTTGCTTAATTTATGAAAAAGCTAACCACTTTAACAAAACATCAATGAACAATTTCAACCAATCAAAAACCAGACCAAAACTGATTCAAAGTTGGCTTGATTATAGAGAACTAACCAAAACTGGCCTTATCACCCAACATTGACGGGCCGTGCAATAACAAATGCTAGAATAGAGACCTAGTTAAGACATATAAATAACAAATGCTGGAAAAGAAGCACAATTAAGGCATATGAATTACAAACACACATTCAAATAAATATAATTCAGACATAAAATTACAGAATTCAGACATTATTTAAAGAGATGAAGCTTGATTAAAGCAAATGAACTATAAATAAAAAAAAAAAAAAAAAAATGCCTAACACTATGAGTAAAATTTCAGCATATAACATTCTGAAAAATTTTCTTATTTTTCCAGAAAATAGGCTGTGACATTTGAAGCAAATTGTCTCACCAAGGTGATATTTTGCATGAAATGTCAATGCCTATTTTCTGTGAAAATTAACCAAAAATAAATCATCAATTTGTCATCTGCTGAATTTGCCCATGGAGTGGTAAAGACTAATGCATATAAAATACAAACTGAAAAGGCATGCCCAAGTTAAAAACAAAAAAACAAACAAAAAAAATGATTACCATGCTTTGAGCAAATTCAGAGACAACATTTTGAAATATTTTTTCTTGTTTTTCCTAGAAAATAGGGTCTGACAATAGGGTAGACAATTTCAATGAAGTATCAGATCTTCTTTTCTAGGAAAAAAATCAGAAAAATATTTCAAAATGTCATCTGCTGAAATTTTTATACAGCATACAAAGTGGTAAGGCAAAGGAATTACAAACTCATATGAGAAGGAAAAGTTTCAGACATATATATTACAAACAGAAAAGAAATTACAAACAGAAAAGAAAAAGACAAAATTCAGACATAAAATTACAAACAGAAAAGAAATATAACTAAAGCATATAAATTGCAATAAGAAAATATACAAATTATGAATACAAAAGTTATAAATTAGACACCCTTATAAACTATTAATAATAACAATAAAAAAAATCCCCAAAATGAATCAACAATCTGAATCATCAATGTGACTGGCCAACATGAATCGCAAATATAAATCGGCAATATGAATCACCATAGGGGTCACAAACGTGAATCGCCAATGTGAATTGCAAACAAGAATCACCAACATGTAGAAAATTTCGCAAACTGACTTTTGCAAACCAACTCTCTGTGTGAAGCTGAATCACCAAACCAAAGACACACAAGAAGCACAATTAAGGCAAATAAATCACAAATGCTAGAACAGAGACCTAGTTAAGACATATAAATAACAAATGCTGGAAAAGAAGCACAATTAAGGCATATACGAGGAATGTTCGAAATGAATTGCTTATTTCTATCTGGAGACTTCAAATTTCAAGTTAGCCCAAAAGTACTAATTTCATGCCCTTGAAGTACTCCCCGTAGCTAGAAATGCAAAGTTTCAGCCGATGTATCCACTTCTTGAAGGTGTCACGGTACGCTGATTTGGGCACAGTAATAAGGTACTGATGAATGGCAGATCCAAGTGCCTGTCGGGACTGGTATTTCCGCCCAGCAAGGAATGTTTTCAATTTCGGAAACAAAAAGAAATCACATGGGGCAAGGTCTGGGGAATACGGGGGGTGAGGCAAAACAGTTACTTTTTCTTTCTTCAAAAACGCTGTAACAATTGCGGAGGTATGAGCTGGGGCATTGTCATGTAGAAGACGGACATGTTTAAAACCAGTGGCAGGGCGTCGTTTCTGATAATACTTTTTCAGTTTCTTCAGTACTACGTCTTTGTAGTACTTTCCGGTGATGCTTTTACCCTTTTTCACTGGCACTTTTATTGCGACTCCTTCACCAGAGAAGAAGATTGCATACAAAACCTTCTTTGTACTCAAAGAACGTTTGGCAATTATTGGGCGTTTGCTGTGTTTAGTGGCCCAGATCTTATTGCTAACCTTTCTGACGGGCTCAAAATAATGGACCCAGGTTTCATCACCTGTGACGACATTGGCAAACTGCTTTTTGTCATATTTTGGAAACATTTGAAGCAGCTTTTTAGCCACTTTAACCCGTTGCCTCTTTTGCTCGTTAGTCAGCAGATGTGGCACCCATCTAGCAGAAATCTTTCTGACTTTCAAATGCTTCTTCAAAATAAGATGAACCGTTGATAGTGATATGCCTACCTTTCGTGCAATAGCACGAACTGTAAATCTGGCATCTCCTTCAATGATTTCCTTTATTTTGGAAACGATTTCTTTATGAGATGCAGATTTTGGCCTACCTGATTTCGGTGCATTTTTGATGGACTCTACACCAGACTCAAATTTCTTTTTCCACCGCCGAACTGTGTCATAAGACACACAAGAAGGTCCAAAAGCAGTAGAAATTTCAGTCATCAGCTTCTTCAAAGAACAACCAAGTTTTGAGCGAGCTTTGATGTAAGCCCGTATTTCATCTTTTTTGTCAACCCCTTCTACCAACCATTTTTACTGCAGTGGTCAATGACTGCGTGTATTCAAATGGCAAATTTTATGTCTTACACTTAGTCTAACATGTACATTTATACACCATTGTGTAGATATTGAATAGCCCTATACAGGTATGTATTGGTTTTTATCGTGCCCCACGTGGATATTGAGCTAGAGGACAATAAGCAATTAATTTCGAACATCCCTCGTAAATTACAAACATACATTCAAATAAATATAATTCAAACATACAAATTACAAACAGAATTCAGACGTTAATTACAGAGATGAAGCATGATTAAAGCAAATGAAAAAATAATGCCTAACATGCTACATAAAAGTTTCACCAAACGACATTTTGGAAAATTTTCTTATTTTCCTAGAAAATAGGCTTGACATTTTTCTTGTTTTTCTCAGAAAACAGGGTCTGACACTCCAAGCAATTTAATTTGAATGAAGTTTCAGGTCTTATTTTCTAGGAAAAATTGGAAAAATATTTCAAAATGTCATCTGCTGAAATATTTACCAAGCATGCAAAGTAGTTAAGGCACAAAGAATTACAAACTCACATGAGAAGAAAAAATTTCAGACATATATATTATAAACAGAAAAGAAAAAGTCATAATTTTGACATATAATTACAAACAGAAAAGAAATAAAATTTCAGCATATAAATTACAAAAAGAAAATATACAAATTAAGAACATAAAAAATTATAATTTCGACACCCATATAGACTATTAATAATAATAATAATAAAAATCACAAACATGAATTGTCAATGTGAATTGCCAACATGAATCGCAAATGTAAATCACCAATGTGATTTACCATAGTGGATCGCAAATGTGAATCACCAGTGTGAATCGCAAATGTAAATTGCCAAAGTGAGGAAAGTTTCGCAAACAGACTCTCTGAACAGAGCAAAACCCCAAAACAAAGACCCACAAGAGGCACAATTAAGGCAAATAGAAATGCTAGAAAAGAAATGTAATTAAGGCATATAAATAACAAATGCTGGAAAAGAAGCACATTTAAGGCATATAAATAACAAATGCTGGAAAAGAAGCACAATTAAGGCATATAAATAATAAATGCTGGAAAAGAAGCACAATTAAGAAGGCATATAAGTTACAAACATACATTCCAATAAAATTTAATTCAGATATACGAATTACAAACAGAATTTAGACATTAATTACAAAGATGAAGCCTGATTAAAGCAAATAAATTGCAAAAAAAAAAAAAAAAAAAAATAATAATAATAATAATAATGCCTAAAGCTCTGGGTAAAAATTTCAGCAGATGACATTTTGAAAAATTTTCTTATTTTCTAAGAAAATAGGCTTTGACATTTCAGGCAAATTGTCTCTTGAAAGACAATTTACTTAAAATGTCAATGCCCATTTCTGGGAAAATTAACAAAAATACCATCAATTTGTCTTCTGCTGAATTTGCCCAAACAGCTGTGAAGATTATTACATATAAAATACAAATGCAAGAGGAAAAGTAAAATACATGCATAAGTTACAAAAAAAAAGGTGATTAAAACTTACTATCGGTATGTTATAGGCAAATTCAGCTTCATATTTTTCTTGTTTTTCCTAGAACAATGGGTCTGACACTTCATGCAAATTATCTCCTTAGGAGACAAATTTGCATGAAGTATCAGATCTTATTTTCTAGGAAAAAATAGAAAAATATTTCAAAATGTCATCTGCTGAATTTTTTATACAGCATGCAAAGTGGTAAGGCACAGGAATTACAAACATAATGAGAAGAAAAAAGTTTCAGACATAACTATTACAAACAGAAAAGAAAAAGACAAATTTCAGACATAAAATTACAAACAGAAAAGAAATATAACTAAAGCATATAAATTGCAACAAGAAAATATACAAATTATGAACACAAAATTTATAATTTAGACACCCTTATAAACTATTAATAATAACAATAATAAAGAAAAAAATCACAAACATGAATCAACAATCTGAATCATCAATGTGAATGGCCAACATGAATAGCAAATGTAAATCACCAATGTGAATCACCATAGAGGATCTCAAACATGATGGATGGATGGATGGATGGATGTTTTGTTTATAGACACTCAACCCTAAAAGGGCATATAGCGTCTAATAATTTTTATATTATATGATGATTTCATTTAATGAGAAATTAAAAATATCTAGGATTGATGTGTTCATTTTAAAAAGATAAAGTATCAATGATTTTAATTAAAAATACTGATTATATTTTATTAAAAAGTCCGATCTCTTTAAGAAAGTCGAGTATTTTCTTAGATGGTATATCATTAAAAAGTTCCTTTATAGGTTTTACATTGAAATACTTTGTACGAATATAATCAAATTCTGCACAAGTTATAAGAAAATGTTTGACTGTAAAAAGTTCGTTGCAAGGAATGCAGAATGGAGCTTGTTCATTTTTTAAAATATAAGAATGAGTAATTCTAGTGTGTCCAAGTCTACATCTGGTGATTTTTGTTTGTTCTTTTCTGCTGAGATTAGAGAATGTGCATTTACTGTTAAAATTTGATTTTATTTCATTTAGTTTATTTTGAGTTTGTGTTTCCCAAACAGACTGACATTTGTTGTTGATGTATTGACGGATGTTTGATTTAAAGTCGGAGTGAGGAATTTTGAAATTTGTTATCACTAAGGATAGTGCAGATTTGGCTTCTAAATCGGCTAATTCATTTCCACGAATATTAACATGGCTAGGAAGCTCGCAAACATGAAATGCCAATGTGAATTGCAAATGTGAATCACCAATGTGTAGAAAGTTTCGCGAACCTATCTTTCTGTACAAAGCTGAAACCCCAAACCAAAGACACACAAGAAGCACAATTATGGCAAATAAACCAGCTTTTGCAACTATGCACTGCCCGTATCGTCTTTCTGTAGTGTTTGTCCACAGGCACTCGACTGTTTATTAGTGATATTTTTACATATTATAAAATGTTAGCTTATCATTATTTTTCTATCAAATTTCAAGTTGATCAGTTATGAAATAAGATATTTGCAAAATGTCACTCCCATAGACAATAAAACACTAGCGGTATATGATGTTTTTACATCTTTGTTGTTTCACAACCAGTCGAATTGAAACTTGACAGTGAGCTAGAGAATATTTCCAAAACTCATAATCTGTAAAAAAACAACAACAAAAAAAACACCCACAAAATATTCCATAGAGTGCCTATGCATTTGTCGAGTCTTCCACAAAGTCAAGCACCGCAGTTATCCATCCAGCTACTAACTGCAATCTCCGTTGCTTAACTTTATGAAAAAGCTAACCACTTTAACAAAACATCAATTAACAATTTCGACCAATCAAAAACCAGACCAAAACTGATTCAAAGTTGGCTTGATTATAGAGCACTAACCAAAACTGGCCTTATCACCCAACATTGACGGGCCGTGCAATAACAAATGCTAGAATAGAGACCTAGTTAAGACATATAAATAACAAATGCTGGAAAAGAAGCACAATTAAGGCATATGAATTACAAACACACATTCAAATAAATATAATTCAGACATAAAATTACAGAATTCAGACATTATTTAAAGAGATGAAGCTTGATTAAAGCAAATGAACTATAAATTAAAAAAAAAAAAATGCCTAACACTATGAGTAAAATTTCAGCATATAACATTCTGAAAATTTTTTTTATTTTTCCAGAAAGTAGGCTGTGACATTTGAGGCAAATTGTCTCACCAAGGTGATATTTTGCATGAAATGTCAATGCCTATTTTCTGCGAAAATTAACCAAAAATAAATCATCAATTTGTCATCTGCTGAATTTGCCCATGGAGTGGTAAAGACTAATGCATATAAAATACAAACTCAAAAGGCATGCCCATGTTAAAAACAAAAAAAACAAGCAAATTCCATGGGGAATTTATGTCCCCCGCCTTATTTTTATTTGAGGTGTTAAAAATGGTAAAGTTAACCAGAGGACCACTGGTCCTGTATCAAATACCTAAGTATTGAAGCAGGAAACCAGTGATAAAAAATAATTTCAAGATTCTGAAAAAAACCTCATGCATATCTTCAGACCATCCTTAAAGCACCTGTAAAGTTTCAAAGGATCGGCTTAAAACTGTGGTAGGAGTTACGGGGTCAAGGTACCTACTCCCTATATGCTTCTGTAGTATTAGAACTCAAAAAATGTCTAAGTTAAAAATGCAGAAAAAGTGGTAAAAAATTATTTCAGGATTCTGAAAAAACCACATGCATATCTTCAGGCCATCCTAAAAGCCCTTGTAAAGTTTCAAAAGGATGGGACAAAAACTGTGGGAGGAGTTAAGGGGACAAGGCGCCTGCACCCTATACACTTCTGCAATATTAGAACTCAAAAAATGTCTAAGTTAAAAATGCGGAAAAAGTAATAAAAAAATATTTCAGGATTCTGAAAAATCCACCTGCATATTTTCAGGCCATCCTAAAAACCCACGTAAAGTTTCAAAAGGATCGGCCAAAAACTGTGGGAGGAGTTAAGGGGACAAGGTACCTACTCCCTATAGACTTCTGTAATATTAGAACTCAAAAAATGTCTAAGTTCAAAACGTGTAAAAAGTGATAAAAAATAATTTCAGGATTCTGAATAAACCACATGCATATCTTCAGACCATCCTTACAGCACCTGTACAGTTTCAAAAGGATCGGCCAAAAACTGTCGGAGGAGTTAAGGGGACAAGGTACCTGCTCCCTATATACTCCTGTAGTATTAGAAGTCAAAAAATGTCTAAGTTAAAAATGCGGAAAAAGTAATAAAAAATTATTTCAGGATTCTGAAAAAACCACATGCATATTTTCAGGCCATCCTGAAAGCCTATGTAAAGTTTCAAAAGGATCGGCCAAAAACTGAGGGAGGAGTTAAGGGGACAAGGTACCTACTCCCTATACACTTCTGTAGTATTAGAACTCAAAAAATGACTAAGTTAAAAATGCGGGAAAAGTGATAAAAAATTATTTCAGGATTCTGAAAAAACCACATGCATATCTTCAGGCCATCCTTAAAACACCTGTAAAGTTTCAAAAGAATCGGCCAAAAACTGTGGGAGGAGTTAAGGGGACAAGGTACCTGCTCCCTATACACTTCTGTAGTATTAGAAGTCAAAAAAAAGTCTAAGTTAAAAATGCGGAAAAAGTAATAAAAAATTATTTCAGGATTCTGAAAAAAACCACATGCATATCTTCAGGCCATCCTAAATGCCCATGTAAAGTTTCAAAAGGATCGGCCTAAAACTGTGGGAGGAGTTACACTTCTGTAATATTAGAACTCAAAAAATGTCTAAGTTAAAAATGCGGAAAAAGTGATAAAAAATTATTTCAGGATTCTGAAAAAACCACATGCATATCTTCAGACCATCCTTAAAACACCTGTAAAGTTTCAAAAGGATCGGACAGAAACTGTGGGAGGAGTTAAGGGGACAAAGTACCTACTAAAAACTCGGAACCACGCACCACGCAAAGGCGGGGGACAAAAACAAAAAAAAAAAAATGATTACCATGCTTTGAGCAAATTCAGAGACAACATTTTGAAATATTTTTTCTTGTTTTTCCTAGAAAATAGGGTCTGACAATAGGGTAGACAATTTGAATGAAGTATCAGATCTTCTTTTCTAGGAAAAAAATCTGAAAAATATTTCAAAATGTAATCTGCTGAAATTTTTATACAGCATACAAAGTGGTAAGGCAAAGGAATTACAAACTCATATGAGAAGATAAAGTTTCAGACATCAAATTACAAACAGAAAAGAAAAAGACAAAATTCAGATATAAAAATTACATATATAAAATTACAAACAGAAAAGAAATATAACTAAAGCATATAAATTGCAATAAGAAAATATACAAATTATGAATACAAATTATGAACACAAAAGTTATAAATTAGACACCCTTATAAACTATTAATAATAACAATAAAAACAAGAATATCGGTGAAACCGATGGATGCTCCCCGAACATGCAATAGTCGGAACAGGAAACATTATCCTAGATAAAGAGCGGTATACTGTGTATACTCACTGTACTTCAAAATGGAGTATCACAAAACCTGTTGGTGGACAGATAAGCTTGCCTGAAGGCACTGTCATACAAACATCAGCAACATAAAACATTTTTGTGAAATTATATTAAAATCCATCAATAAATCTAGGCACTAGAGCAAAAACAAAGTTTTTCTAAAAATAGCCACAGTGACCTTGACCTTGAGCCCAGGACCCTGAATGTCAAACATGCTCAAGATATTATCATACCCAACATTTGTTTGAAGTTATATCAAAATCCATCAATAAATGTAGGCACTAGAGTGTTGACAAATTCTTTTCTAAAAATAGCCAGTGACCTTACACTGCAGCTTTAAACAAAGTAGCATGACTCTGTGACAAATCATCTAACCAGAAAGATTGAACAATATGCGCATCCCCTATTGCTGCTTAAGATTCCATTAAAATTTCGTTGAATTTCTGCCAGTATTTGCTAAGAATTTGCGTGGACACGAACAGTACCCTATATATTCATGCAGAACTCATCAAAGGGCAATAACTCTTGGAAAAATCATCGAACCAGAACACGCAGGTGATATGCACATCCACCTTCCATACTTAATATTCCCATGAAGTTTCAATGAAATCCGACTAGTAGTTTCCGAGAATTCGCGTGGACACGAACAGTACCCTATATATTCATGCAGAACTCATCAAAGGGCAATAACTCTTGGAAAAATCATCGAACCAGAACACGCAGGTGATATGCGCATCCACCTTTGATACTTAATATTCCCATGAAGTTTCATTGAAATCCGACAAGCAGTTTCCGAGAATTTGCGTGGACAAGAGCGGGACGGACGCACGGACGCACGGACACACGGACGTACGGACGCACGGACGCACGGACGCACGGACGAAGCGGCGACTATATGCTCCCCCGAAATTCTTCGGGGAGCATAAAAATCCCAAAAATTAATCAACAATCTGAATCATCAATGTGACTGGCCAACATGAATCGCAAATGTAAATCAGCAATATGAATCACCATAGGGGTCACAAACGTGAATTGCCAATGTGAATTGCAAACAAGAATCACCAACATGTAGAAAATTTCGCAAACTGACTTTTGCAAACCAACTCTCTGTGCAAAGCTGAAATCCCAAACCAAAGACACACAAGAAGCACAATTAAGGCAAATAAATCACAAATGCTAGAACAGAGACCTAGTTAAGACATATAAATAACAAATGCTGGAAAAGAAGCACAATTAAGGCATATAAATTACAAACATACATTCAAATAAATATAATTCAAACATACAAATTACAAACAGAATTCAGACGTTAATTACAGAGATGAAGCATGATTAAAGCAAATGAAAAAATAATGCCTAACACGCTACATAAAAGTTTCACCAAACGACATTTTGAAAAAATTTCTTATTTTCCTAGAAAATAGGCTTGACATTTCAGGCAAAGTGTCTCACCAAGGTGACAATTTGCATGAAATGTCAATGTCTGTTTTCTGTGTGATTAACAAAAATATCATCAATTTGTCATCTGCTGAATTACCCATAGAGTGGTAAAGATTAATACATATAAAATACAAACTAAAGAGGGAAAGCAAAATACATGTACCTACATAAGTTACAAACAAAAAAGGTGATTAACACTCTCCATGCTATGGGCAAATTCAGCAGACAACATTTTAAAATATTTTTTCTTGTTTTTCTCAGAAAATAGGGTCTGACACTCCAAGCAAATTAATTTGAATGAAGTTTCAGGTCTTATTTTCTAGGAAAAATTGGAAAAATATTTCAAAATGTCATCTGCTGAAATATTTACCAAGCATGCAAAGTAGTTAAGGCACAAAGAATTACAAACTCACATGAGAAGAAAAAATTTCAGACATATATATTATAAACAGAAAAGAAAAAGACATAATTTAGACATATAATTACAAACAGAAAAGAAATAAAATTTCAGCATATAAATTACAAAAAGAAAATATACAAATTAAGAACACAAAAAATTATAATTTCGACACCCATATAGACTATTATTAATAATAATAATAAAAATCACAAACATGAATTGTCAATGTGAATTGCCAACATGAATCGCAAATGTAAATCACCAATGTGATTTACCATAGTGGATCGCAAATGTGAATCACCAGTGTGAATCGCAAATGTAAACTGCCAAAGTGTAGAAAGTTTCGCAAACAGACTCTCTGAACAGAGCAAAACCCCAAAACAAAGACCCACAAGAAGCACAATTAAGGCAAATAGAAATGCTAGAAAAGAAATGTAATTAAGGCATATAAATAACAAATGCTGGAAAAGAAGCACATTTAAGGCATATAAATAACAAATGCTGGAAAAGAAGCACAATTAAGGCATATAAATAACAAATGCTGGAAAAGAAGCACAATTAAGAAGGCATATAAGTTACAAACATACATTCAAATAAATATAATTCAGATATACGAATTACAAACAGAATTTAGACATTAATTACAAAGATGAAGCCTGATTAAAGCAAATAAATTGCAAAAAAAAAAAAAATAAAAAAAAAAAAAAATAATAATAATAATAATAATGCCTAAAGCTCTGGGTAAAAATTTCAGCAGATGACATTTTGAAAAATTTTCTTATTTTCTAAGAAAATAGGCTTTGACATTTCAGGCAAATTGTCTCTTGAAAGACAATTTACTTAAAATGTCAATGCCCATTTCTGGGAAAATTAACAAAAATACCATCAATTTGTCTTCTGCTGAATTTGCCCAAACAGTTGTGAAGATTATTACATATAAAATACAAATGCAAGAGGAAAAGTAAAATACATGCATAAGTTACAAAAAAAAAAAAAGGTGATTAAAACTTACTACTGGTATGTTATAGGCAAAATCAGCAGACAACATTTTGATTCATATTTTTCTTGTTTTTCCTAGAACAATGGGTCTGACACTTCATGCAAATTATCTCCTTAGGAGACAAATTTGCATGAAGTATCAGATTTTATTTTCTAGGAAAAAATAGAAAAATATTTCAAAATGTTGTCTGCTGAAATGTTTACCAAGTATGTAAAGTGGTAAGGTACAGGAATTACAAACTCATATGAGAAGAAAAAATTTCAGACATATGTATTACAAACAGAAAAGAGAAAAAATATAATGCAGGCATAAAATTACAAACAGAAAAAAATATATATAATTTAAGCATATAAATTACAAAAAAGAAAATATACCAATTATGAACACAAAAACTATACTTTAGACACCTTATAAACTATCAATAATACCAAAAAAAGAAAAAAAATGTGAAACAATAATACCCCACCACTTCTGTGTCACGAGCAGATAACTCCATCATAAACTGACAAAATCTGCCCATGAGTGGCCAAAAACCAGATCTCTACAATATAAATGCATATACCAAGTTTGGTGAAAATCCATTGACAATTACTTTAGTTATCGCCTGAAAATGAAAATATAAACGTGTCTCAGAAGATAAGTCTGTCAAAAATTAATAAAATTTGCCCATTAACTAATCCAAAGCAGATCTACACAATATCAATGCATACACCAAGTTTGGTGAAAATCTACTGACATGTACTTAAGTTATTGTCCAGAAACGAAAATATGGACATGTCTCAGGAAGATAACTCCGTAAAATTTGACGAAATTTGCCCAATAGTAATCCCAAACCAGATCTCCACAATATCAATGCACATTCCAAGTTTGGTGAAAACCCATTGACATGTACTCAAGTTACCATCTGAAAATGAAAATACGGATGGACAGATGTATGACAGATATATGGATGGATGGACAGACACACAACAACCAACGTGATACCATAATACCCTGCCACTATCGTGTGGCGGGGTATAAAAATTACAAACATGAATCACTAATGTGAATCTTCAATGTGAATTGTCAACTTGAATCGCAAATGTAAATCAGCAAGGCAATCGCAAACGTGAATCGCCAATGTAAATCGCAAACGTGAATCACAAAAGTGTAGAAGTATCGAATACAGACTTGCTGTGTACGGAGTTGAAAGGGCAAACCGAAGAAGCACAAAAGCACACATCCTCATATACAGTCACTTTCCAATCAATCGATCAGCAAACTGTCAATGAAATATCACAATCATACATGCTGAACTGAGCTGAACCAAGTGAAAATGTGACTTTGGGGCTTGTACCAACAGCATAGGCCCAGCTCAGACTGTGTAAATGGGCAATCTGATCAGGACTTTCACTGTTTGCTGCCAGAATCATTGGATACTGTAGAATGTGACAATGGACAGCAAAGGCTCAAATAAGACCTTGTGTATGCGCGGGATGAATCTGAATCTGTGCATGCTTAACCCTTAAACTGCTAATCACAACAATTGTCATCTGCGTTGTGATTTTAAAAGTCATTTTTGCAAAGAGTGTGGACCCAGATCAGGCTGCTCCTCTAGGAGCAGTCTGATCAGGGTCCACACTGTTTGGCGTATGCAAAAATAGGTTTGAAAAGTTTGCAAGAATATTTAGCAGACAACATTTTCAGATGCAGGATTTCTTGGCATTTTAAGGGTTAAATACATCTTTTCACTTGACACAGCCCAACTTTTATATTCTAATCTTCTACTAGTATCTATTCCTGTCTAATCTAACACAGTATCAATCTAATATAATCTAATCTATCTAATCTGATATCTAATCTAATCAACAGTATTTCAGCCATATTGTCACGTCAATATCGCCTCTTGAGTCTGTGCATCTTTTACCCGACCTGGTAAAATTACAAACTCAAGCCCTGCATTAAGTTACTAGCAGCTCTGCCACAGAGGCACAAGATATCCAATCTACTTTGCGGGCCCAGATGGGCAGAGGCATGATACTTAGTCAAATTTTAACATCCAAGTCAAAAGTATTTCAGTCAGGCCATCATTTCAGGATATTGCCTCTGTTTAACCTGAGCTGGGCAAATGACCTACTCAAGTCCTGCATTAAATTACTAGCAGTTCTGCTACAGAGGCACATGGCAGCCCATCTATTTCCCAGGCCCCAATGGGTGGGGGCGTAATACCTAGTCGGATAAAGTATAACAACTCCAAACAGAAAACAACCCCATGACTTATGTCAGCATAGCTCTAGTTAGGTGTACACTACCGATAAATATTTTTCTTACTTCTGAAAATTTTGATTTTGATTTGATTTGGAGTTTTTTGACCTAGTGAACACTGTTATGGTCATGTTGAGACAGTCAGTTAACCTATTCCAACTTTTCCTGGGCAGGCTTAGTTAAGTTTCAGCAGATGCCAATTTTAAATGTTTTCCCAGAAAATAGCATCCAAATTTCTCCATAGCTCTTGATAAGGCATTTTTCAACAAAAAAAGTATCTATATTTTTCTTATTTCTCGACAAAAACATATGTTGTAGGTACTCATTAAAAATGCCTCATCATGGCATATGTGTTCATCGAGAAATAAGAAAACTATCCCCCCTCTACCCTTACCTGCTACAAGGACAGCAGGCCTTGCCCAACTGTAAGCCAATATCAGTTGGACGCCCTGGTGTTTGTTTGTTTGTTTGTGTTGAGGTTTTATGGCCCAGTCAACCCAATGGGGTCATGTCAAGCTCGGTCAGTTTACCTAACCACATATTTACTGGGCAGGCTTAGTCCTCAAAGTGGTTAACCAGTATTGTGCATATTCTTTTGCCAGAAACTGGCAACTGCCCTTCTTGAATCAGCAGAAGGGAGAGAATGACCGTAGAAAATATTTCACGATCAATCTCCACGAAAGAATGTTGCCAACCTTGGCGGGGGTTGAACCCATGACTTCCTGGTCTCTGGTTGGACGGTGCATCCAACTGAGCCACCAAGGCCGCTAGAAATGTGTGGTTCACACACTTTCAAAGTAGCAACGGTAAATAGAACTACTGTATCGACCATATATTCAGACAGACAGGCCCCGAGGTTATAAAACTTTTTTCATGCTCAACTCAGCTGAGCATGAAATTTTCTCTGCTAATAAATATGAAAATGCCAACTATTCAGCTAAAGATAGCAAACAAGAATTTGCCATTGTTAATAACCTGAGATTTATTAGCAGGACAAATTTCATGCTCAGCTAAGTTGAGCAAGAAAACATTTTATAACCTCGGGGCCAGGTCTGAGCAAACAGTGTTGACCCATATGAGATACCACAAACTGTGACATCTCATCAGGCTTTACACTGTATGCCATTCATCAAGCAATATTTAGATAACACAGGGTAGTAAATTGTGCTTGTCCAAATTTAGAACAAGTATGGTAAGGGGTTGAGGTGTCCGAATACTCGGGACAAATACAGTACCAGAAACTCTACTGGACTTCTATGGAGCTGGAGTGGTAGAAGGTGCTCAGACTTCACTGGACACTGATAGGATGATAGGAGATACTGTGAAATCATGTGTTTTTAAGCAGACAAACTTCCCATTCTGTCAGAAGTAACCATTAATGACAAAATGAATTAATATTTTTCTCGTTTGCTTTAGTTAATAATTTTTCATGTTCTTAAAATCAGAGCTTTTGCTTTTCTATTCAATCTTACCTTACTGGCTAAATCAGCAGACAATGAATTACGAATATTTTTCTTACATTTCACAAAAATAAGGTTTGACATTTCATTCAAATTATCTCCTCTCCTCTGGAGACAATTTTAATGAACTGTCAAGACTTATTTTTCTTTGAAAATATTTTAAACAAACTGCCAAGCCTTATTCCCTGTGAAAAGAAAATCAGAAATGGATTGATAAATTATCGTCTGGTGTAGGTTGAAGTGGGAAGTATGATAAGTCATATTAGGTCTTTGTTTCTATCTGCTGCAAACCTGGGAAATATTGGCACTACCTATTCAGAGAGGATAGGCTTGTTAACCTTTACAACTCTCTGGGCATATTCAGCAGACAAGAAGTTGGTGATATTTTCATATTTTTCCTAGAAAACAGGATTTAACATTTCATGCAAATTGTCTCCAATGGAGACAATTTGCATCAAATGTCAAAACCTGTTTTCTGGGAAATTGAAGAAAAATGTTTCAAAATGTTGTCTGCTGAAATTTTACCCAGTGTGCTAAGCGTTATGGATTTGAAGATAATTCTGCAAAAACATTTCTTGTTTCTTCGTGAACATATGTTATGGGTGCTTATTAAAAGTGCCTCAGTGAAGAGGAACAAACATGTTGTGGAAGAAAACATGCTGTGGTACTTAAGAGGTGCTTCTAGTAAGTACCTATAACATATGTTTTATATGCAGAACAAAAGAAAATTATCCCAGAATTATCACCAAATTCTCCTCCCTAACAATTCCTCTGCATAGCGGTAAAAATAACACTGTCCAACTAATTTAACTCCAAGTGTTGGTCCAAGGACAGGACATTTTCATATGAAGATAGTAGAAGTTACCCAGCGGGCACATGACGTAAATATAACGTCGCCTCAACGTCGATGCAACGTCATGACGTTGCATCGACGTTGAGGCGACGTTATATTTACGTCATGTGCCTGCCGGGTATAATCATTTTGTTGACTTTAATGCTTAGCCTGCTAGGTGCAAATTTCAGTAGACAACATTTTGAAATATTTTTCTTACTTTTCCCAGAAAATAGGCTTCGACTGTCCATGCAAATTGTCATACAGAGACAATTTGCATAACATGCCAAAGTCTATTTTTGGGGTAAAGTAAGAAAAATATCACTTTTCATCTGCTGAATCTGCCCAGAGAGTAATAAAGGTTAAAGTTAAAATTCTTGGACCTCAATAAGTTACATGGAAATGTTACTAATAGTATCTATAGAGCCCATAACTACAGCAGACAACATTCTGAAGTATTTATATTTTTATTATTCAGAGAAAATAAGACTCTATACTTCATGTGAATTGTCTGCTATGGGATCCACATCAAATATCAAGACTTATTTTCTCTGGAAAAAAAAAAATAAATAAAAAAATTAATGGCTTTTAACCCATTAGTAGTATAGGCTGGCATGGTGTACCCAAAGTGCCAGCCTAAACTACTCCTATTGCAGTCTGGAGACCCCTAAAAGGGTAATTGGCAAACAGTGCAGACCCAGGCCAGATGCCACAGAATGTTTGCACATAATGTGGCATCTGATCATGGTCTCCACTGTTTGGAGCAATTTTTCTCTAGGAATATCTAAATCTCATAGCTAGACAAACCTAAAACTGAAATTGGACTCTTCCAATATATAGTGTGGGGGAGACTATTCAGTCTACAATGGGTTAAAGCACCAATCACAATTGCAGCAATGTTTTGATTTTTTTTTTTAACTTTTAAAAGAAAATAAGTATTTACATTTTCTGTGAATTGTCTGCCAAGCAGACAACTCACATGAAATGTCTAATTTTCTCTGAAAAAAAAACCAAAACATTTTGTATGTTTTGTCTGCTTCAAATTTTGCTTGTTGCTTTAGGATTAAACTGAATTATGGTTATCAGAAAAGGAAGCTGATGATTAATGGAAAATATCAGTTTACAGATTAAAGTGTATTTTCTTTTTATAAAATCTTGTATGAAAATAACAGTTTCTTCCAAACAAAACCAAAAACAAAAACGTGTATGTCAATTGTGAATACATGATAAATACAAAATACAAAAAAAAAAAAACAAGTCTGCCTTTAGTTACAGTACTTGTTTTGAATGGGTTTCTGATATTAGGACTTAGTCTGAATGTGGAACTGTCACCTTGTACTGACTTTTTGAAAGCAAAAGCCATTTGATATTTGCTTACTATTATTATTATTAATTTTTTTTTCAGAAATTCAAGTTTAGAGGTGATGAAAACAATTGACATCCATATTTCTGCTTGGAATTTAAATTATTAGAAAATTGCATTTGCCTTTTTGGTAACAATTTATATCAATAAGGTGCAAGCAGAATAAGTTTATATTTTTATTTGGTGGAAGCAGAATAATTTCATATTTTTTGTTTGGTGGATGCAAAATCATTTCAAATTTTTTTTGGTGGAAGCAGAATAATTTCATATTTTCTGTTTGGTGGAAGCAGATTAATTTCACTTTTTTGTTTGGTGGAAGCAGTATAATTCACAGTTTTTGTTTGGTGGAAGCAGAAAAAAGTCATATTTTTTGTTTGGAATAAAATTGTTAGAGGTACACTCGGGTAAAAAAAATTTCAGCTTGAAGCACCCTAACTCCATATCTTACTTGTCTAAAAATTTGAACATTTCAATACCTAACGATATTTCTAAAGAATTGCTGGATGGGTGGCAAACAGTGTAGACCCTGATCAGATGTCACAGGCCTGAACAAACAGTATAGACACATATCAGACACCACGTATCACAGCATCTGATCAGGGTCTACACTGTTTGCCACTTGTCCAGCAATATTTTAAATGCATCAACAAGTAGTGGAATAGACCATTTCAAATTACAGGACAAGTATGGTAAGAAGTTAGGGTGTTCCAATACCTAGGGTAAATACAGTATTGCCTTTAACCCTTGTCATGCTGCATAAATTAAGATGCCACACCCACTTCTAATTTCCAGGCCATCAGATTACTTGATCTGGGTTTTTGACAGAAATTCACATATCTAATGACAAACAGTGCAGATCCAGATCAGTTGGCTTCTTCAGACAGGGCATGTCGTGTTCAGCACGAGAAGGGTTAAGAAATTTGACCCTATCAAAAGTTAACAAACATCAGCTTCCTGAAATCATAATTCAATATCATGTGTAAGGGATACACTTTCAGGGGAGGCAACGCTGTTAAATAAAATCAATCCCAGAAAATAAGGTTTGACATTTCATGCAAATTGTCTCCAGAAACAGTTTGCATGAAGTGTCAAACCTTATTTCTGGGGAAAAATATTACAAATTTGTCATTAGCTGAATTTTCCCAGAGGATGGTAAAGGTTGAACAGTAGAAATAGTGAACTGAAACTGCCTAAAACATTTATGATTTCACAGTAGTCTGGTGATGTAGAATGTGCTCAGACATCAACAAGTATATGATCAATGTCCCTCCTCACCAATAATAATAATAATGATAATAATAATGATAATAATCGTAATAATAATTCATATAATATAACTTATTACTTCCAGCATTTCAGCCACTAGGCCTTTTCAGGGAACTACAATGGTGAGAAAGGCCTAGCTGCCAAAAAGTTGGAAGCGAGAAGTTGTATGATGTCAAATAAATTTGTAAACTAAACATTGTGTAATAATAATAATACTAACAATTATTATTATTGTAACAGTAAATGCTGCTGCAGTACAGCATACCCAGCCTGAATTGCATTTTGCCTCTAAAATACAGCTTTTTGAAAACTTTAACCAAAACCTCTAATGTAAAATTTCGAAGTCTTTGACCTTGAACTCAAGGTTTGTGAAGGGGTTGGGGATGGTGCAGCATAGAATTTTAGAGCAGTATCTAATATCAGGCAATGTATCAATAAGATCAAGCTCAAACATTAGAAGATACAAACTTCTAAAAGCATTAACCAAAAACTTTAACATATTTTTTTTTTCCATGTCCATGACCTTGACCTCAAGGTCACTCATGTAGATCTGAATGGTACAGCATAAAACTGCAGATTAGTATCTGACATCAGGGCAAGAATAAACTACCTCCATTCAGAGGTTCAGGAGATAAAGCCTTTTAAAAGCTTTAACCAAAAACTTCAGCCGATGCCGTGAGGTCATGGTGGCTGCTATATAGCTCTACCTATATTTTTTGTACACACAAGCTTGTAATAATAACAAGGTTCAAGGTACATGATTTACTTAGCTGAGTGAAACGAGTACCACAAAGCAGGGCAATATATGCCTGTTTAACATTGTACAAGATTACCCAATCTATATAACTGGACAAAGGAGTAAAATATGTGGACTTTTACAATTGTCACTCCTGTGTTGCCCAAAAGCAGCCTTGACTAAATAGGTAAAAGTTTCATTCAGATATTCCATATGGTTACCTGGGCCCAGTTGTTCAAAGCTAACGACATCGTTAGTTAATGATTCGTTAAAATTTACATTGATACGCAAATATGCTGAAATTTTTTGCTGAAAAAATGTGAATAGCTTTTGCTGTGCAAAAGCTACTCACATTTTTTCAGTAAAAAATATCAGAATATTGTATATTGAATCCGCTAAAACAGTTAACGAAATGACCCTTATCGAGCTTGTTAAGCTAACGACGCTTTGAACAACTGGGCCCTGGTTGTGGTGCACACAAGGATAGTCTGAAAAACCTTATAAAAGGAAGTTACCCAGAAACTAAGAAAGGGAAAGCAACTATTTTTGTATATGTCTTGACCTCGTATACATCCTCATAAAGTTTCATCAAAATAGTCTGTAGTGTTACCTTGTTATGGTGCACACAAGAAAGTTTACACAGGTCTGATAGACGGATGGCTGGATGGATAGCCTGACAGTCATAACATACTATGCCTGTTTTGAAAAAAAAAAAACGGTATATAAACAAGAGTTGTCACAGAACAGCATAGCTCACCTAAAAACATTGTTATAAAACTTTATTAAAGTGTGACCTACTTTTTTTTTTTAGCCCTAAGGCCTACTCTAGGGTCAAACTCTGGAGTATGGTGTTAGAGAAACTAAGGTTATACTAAGATATAATTATGTTCCAACTATGGAAGGGTTCTGTCCAGAGATTTCTGAGATACAAATGTTCAAAAACATTGTGGTAAACTTTAAAGTGAGTGTGACCTAATTTTTTACCCCTATGACCCTATCCAGGGTCTGACTCTGGGGTATGGTGTTAAGGAATGTAAGATCATGGTATGCTATGTTGTATAGAAGGGTTCTGTCCAGTGACTGCTGAGATATAAATGTTCAAAAAACTTTGTTGTAAAACTTTGAAGTGAACATGACCTATTTTTTGACCCCAGATACTCTCCCGGGTCTGACCCTGGAATAGTGTGTTACATAATGTAAGGTTCTGCTTTGATATAATTACGTTCCAAATATGGAAGGGTTTTGTCCAGCAGTTCCTGAGACATGAATGACCAAAAAGCTTTGTTGTAAAACTTTAAAGGGAGTGTGACCTAATTTTTTACCCTAAGCCCCACCCCAGGGTCTGACCTAGGGAATGACGTTAAAGAATAAAAGGTTACGCTATGCTATGATTATATTCCAATATGGAAGTGTTCTAGGCAGTGGTTGCTGAGATATGAATGTTTAAAAACACTTTGTTGTAAAAATTTAAACGAGTTTGACATATTGTTTGACTCCAAAGCCCCACCCCAGGGTCGCATCCTTGGGTATGATGTTATAGAATAGAGGTTATGATATGCTATGATTATATTCCAAATATGGCAGGGGTCTAGTCAGTGGTTGCTGAGATATGAATGTTTAAAAAAACTTTGTCCTAAAACTTAGAAGTGAGTTTGACCTAATTTTTTTACCCCTAAGCCCAACCCTAGTGCCTCATCCTCGGGTATCATGTTACAAAATAGAAGGATATGCTATTTTATGATCACATACCAAATATGGAAAGGTTTTGCCCAGTGGTTACATAGATCAGATGCCACGGAATGCAGCATTTGATCAGGTCTACACAATTCGCCACTCATCCTTGTTCAAATTTCAGACTTGTAAGTAAGGAGTGTCTGATCAGTTATGGTGAATAAAGTAAATAGCTTTGCCTGGTTCAAACATACCATGCTGGGTAACATTTTGAACAGACAATATTTGAAATATTTTTAATTTTTCCCAGAAAAGACTTTGTCATTTCATGCAAATTGTCTTCTGAGAAGACAATCTGCATGAAATGTCAAAACCTATTTTCTGGGAAAAATAAGAAAAGATATGATCAATTTGCCATCTGCTGAATTTGCTCAGAGTGGTAAAGGATTTGGATATCCTAACCCTTTACCATACTTGTCCTGATATTTGAATGACTATTTTACATGTTGATGTGTCCGATTGATTGTGTTGGGGTTTAATGACACGTCAACCCTTTTCATTTTCTGTCATCTCCCAGAGAAAGGGAGAAAAGAGACAGAAGAGATAGTACAGGAGATGAAAGAGAGGGACAGGGAAGAAAGAGGAATAGGAATGAAAGCGATGAAACAGAAGAAATAAAAACATTCCCCCTCTATCCTTACCTGCTACAAGGATAGCAGGCCTTGTTTGTTTGTTTGTGTTGAGGTTTTATGGCCCAGTCAACCCAATGGGGTCATGTCGAGCATGGTCAGTTTACCTAAGCGGTTAACCAGTATTGTGCACATTCTTTCACCAGAAACTGACAACTGCCCTTCTTGAATCAGCAGAAGGGAGAGAATGACATAGAAAATATTTCATGATCAAATCTCCAAAAAAGAATGTTGCCAACCCGGCGGGGGTCGAACCCGCAACCTCCTGATCACCAGCTGGACGCGCATCCAACTGAACTGCTGAGGCCGGCAATAGCAGCTTGCCCAAATGTAAGCCAATATCAGTTGGATGCCCCAATGACGTAAGATACACACAACAAATTAGCACCACCCAACCACCCCCGTAATGTGTCTGAAAGCTGCTGGATGAGTGGCAAGCAATGTTGACCCTGATCATACACACCACTTCCTGTGGCTCCTGATATTTGTCTTCACTGTTTGCTCAGTCCTGTCTGTTCAAACAGGATAAATATGGTAGGTATGGCATCTATCTTGGAGGACATTTCCCAATAATTTTGTAACATTTTTTTATAATTATTTTTCCACAGATACTCCATATGCAATTTAACCCTTTCCCCGTTAGTGGCGACTGCTGATAGCCTTTGCAAACAGTTTGGACTGAGATCAGGCCGGACAAAATGTTTGACACACCGATAGATTGTTTTGAAAAAGTTAATTTAAAAAAAGAAAATCCACAGACAATTCGTTAGAGCTTGTGTTTTATGGCACAGTCAATACTGTTGAGGTCATGTTGAGCCCTTGAGAACCTACTTGCACTTTTCATTGGCTATAGTAACAAATTTGTGAAGAAACTAGAAAATATTTACTGGATACCTCCTCTTGTCTGGAGTTGTGAAAAGTTAACCATTGTCAAGGTGAATAAATTAAGATGACATGCCCATTTCTAATTTTCAGCCCATCAGATTACTTGATCCAGATTGTGATATAAATACACATACTTAATGGCAAGTAGTGCAGATCCAGATCAGTTGGCTTCTTCAGAAGCCAACTGATCTGGATCTACACTGTTTGCAAAGGCAGGGTATATTCAGGTTCAGCAGGACTAGGGTTAAAATAAAAGCAATTTTCCATAGTCATTCCTTGGTCAGTTTCTGTTTTCATCTGTACATGATCAGGACCCAAAGATGCAAACCTGCAATTAGAAAATAAACCAGTGATTACCTAATACAAAACAAATCTGTCATGAAGGAGCATAAAAATTCAGTAAAACTGACTTTTGAAAGACAGAATTTTATACCAAAGTATCAATGCTCCTGAGTGACAGATTTATCATATCATATAAACACTATTCATCATTCTGTTTTTATTAGACAGTTTTTCACCTTCTTTTAATCAAAATGGTCAAACCAACAGGTCTGTTTGATTTGTATATAATACAAGTAATTAGATAATTTTTGGTTTTGTTTGTTTGTGTTGAGATTTTACGGCCCAGTCAACCCAATGGGGTCATGTTGAGCATGGTCAGTTTACCTAACCACACGTTTACTGGGCAGGCTTATTCTAAGTGGTTAACCAGTATTGTGCACATTCTTTCGCCATAAAACTGATAACTACCCTTCTTGAATCAGTGGAAGTAGATACTGCACAAAAACCACGCAGGTTGTTTTTGGGCACGTTTTTTTCTCCGTAACAGAAACAGATGAAACAATTAAAATATATAAGGAATACTCTAAAATGGACTGAAAAAGAATGAAACAAATGAAACAGACCAATAGCAGTTCTCACTGATGGTCTGTTTCATTCGTTTCATTTGTTACGAAACAGGATGAAACAGTTCAAACACCTTGGTCAGTGCTTGTTACGAAACAGGGTGTAACGTAATGTAACAATTGATTGATTGTGTTGGGGTTTAACGACACGTCAACCCTTGTGGGTCATTTTGTGTCGTCTCCCAGAGAAAGGGAGAAGAGTGATAGAAGAGATAGTCGAAGAGATGAAAGAGAGGAACAGGGAAGAAAGAGGAACAGGAATGAAAGTGAAGAAACAGAAGAAATAAAAACATTCCCCCTCTACCCTTACCTGCTACAAGGATAGCAGGCCTTGCCCAACTGTAAGCCAATATCAGTTGGACGCCCCGGTGACATAAGATACACGACACCTTCGCACCACCCGACCACCCCCTAATGTAACAATGAAACAGATACTTTTCTTAGCCCAAATTTTTTTTTATAAACCCATTTCTGTTTCGTAACAAATGAAACGATTAAGATATGTAGGAAAAACTCTGAAACAGGATGTAACAGACCAAAAGACTTGTTCAAAGCTCGTTACGAAACAGGGTGAAACGAAATGTAACAATGAAACATCATCTTTTTTTTTTATATAAACCCATTTCTGTTTCGTAACAAATGAAACGATAAAGATATATAGTGAAAACCCTGAAACAGGATGAAACAGACCAAAAAATTTAAAATAAGCTTGTTACGAAACAGTGAAACAAAATGAAACGATGAAACATTCATCTTCTTTTTTTTTTTATTGACCCATTTCTGTTTCGTAACAAATGAAACGAATAAGATATAGTGGAAAAAAAACCTGTGAAACAGGATGAGAAACAGACCAAAAAATTTGAAATATGCTCGTTACGAAACAGGGTGAAACGGAATGAAACGATGAAACATACATCTTTTTTTTTTATAAACCCATTTCTGTTTCGTAACAAATGAAACGAATGAGATATAGAGGAAAATCTCTGAAACAGGATGTAACAGACCAAACAGTTTGAAATATGCTCGTTACGAAACAGAGTGAAATGAAATGAAACATACATCTTTTTTTTTTTATAAACCCATTTCTGTTTCGTAACAAATGAAACGATTAAGATATATAGGAAAAACTCTGAAACAGGATGAAACAGACCAAAAGACTTGTTCAAAGCTTGTTACAAAACAGGGTGAAACGAAATGTAACAATGAAACATACATCTTTTTTTTTTTATAAACCCATTTCTGTTTCGTAACAAATGAAACAATTAAGATATATAGGAAAAACTGTGAAACAGGATGTAACAGACCAAAAGACTTGTTCAAAGCTCATTACAAAACAGGGTGAAACAGAATGAAACGATGAAACATACATCTTTTTTTTTTATAAACCCATTTCTGTTTCGTAACAAATGAAACGATTAATATATATAGGAAAAACTGTGAAACAGGATGAAACAGACCAAAAGACTTGTTCAAAGCTCGTTACGAAACAGGGTGAAACGAAATGTAACAATGAAAGATACATCTTTTTTTTTTATAAACCCTTTTCTGTTTCGTAACAAATGAAACGATCAAGATATATAGGAAAAACTCTGAAACAGGATGTAACAGACCAAAATACTTGTTCAAAGCTGGTTACGAAACAGGGTGAAATGGAATGAAACAATGAAATATACATGTTTTTTTTTTTATAAACCCATTTCTGTTTCGTAACAAATGAAACAATTAAGATATATAGGAAAAACTCTGAAACAGGATGTAACAGACCAAAAGACTTGTTCAAAGCTAGTTACGAAACAGGGTGAAAGAGAATGAAACGATGAAACATACATCTTTTTTTTTTATAAACCCATTTCTGTTTCGTAACAAATGAAACGATAAAGATATATAGGAAAAACTGTGAAACAGGATTGAACAGACCAAAAGACTTGTTCAAAGCTCGTAACGAAACAGGGTGAAACGAAATGTAACAATGAAACATACATCTTTTTTTTTTATAAACCCTTTTCTGTTTCGTAACAAATGAAACGATTAAGATATATAGGAAAAACTCTGAAACAGGATGTAACAGACCAAAATACTTGTTCAAAGCTCGTTACGAAACAGGGTGAAACGAAATGAAACGATGAAACATACATCTTTTTTTTTTTTTATAAACCCATTTCTGTTTCGTAACAAATGAAACAATTAAGATATATAGGAAAAACTCTGAAACAGGATGTAACAACCCAAAAGACTTGTTCAAAGCTCGTTACGAAACAGGATGAAACGAAATGAAACAATGAAACATACATCTTTTTTTTTTTTATAAACCCCATTTCTGTTTCGCAACAAATGAAACGATTAAGGTACATAGGAAAAACTCTGAAACAGAACAAAAAATTTAAAATATGCTTGTTAGGAAACAGAGTGAAAAGTAATGAAACGATGAAACATTCATCTTTTTTTTTTTATAAACCCATTTCTGTTTCGTAACAAACGAAATGATTAAAATATATAGGAAAAACTCTGAAACAGGATGTAACAGACCAAAAGACTTGTTCAAAGCTCATTACGAAACAGGGTGAAACGGAATGAAACGATGAAACATACATCTTTTTTTATAAACCCATATCTGTTTTGTAACAAATGAAAGGATTAAGATATATAGGGAAAGAAACAGGATGAAACAGAACAAAAAATTTAAAATATGCTCGTTACGAAACAGAGTGAAACGAAATGAAACGATGAAACATTCATCTTTTTTTTTTTTTTATAAACCCATTACTGTTTCATAACAAATGAAACTATTAAGATATATAGGAAAAACTCTGAAACAGAATGTAACAGACCAAAAGACTTGTTCAAAGCTCGTTACGAAACAGGGTGAAATGGTGTGAAACGATGAAACATCATCTTTTTTTTTTTTTTTTATCTAAACCCATTTCTGTTTCGTAACAAATGAAACGATTAAAATATATAGGGAAAACTCTGAAACAGGATCAAATAGACCAAAAAATTTAAAATATACTCATTACGAAACAGAGTGAAACGAAATGAAATGATGAAACATTCATCTTTTTTTTTTTTTTTATAAACCCATTTCTGTTTCATAACAAATGAAACTATTAAGATATATAGGAAAAACCCTGAAACAGAATGTAACAGACCAAAAGACTTGTTCAAAGCTCTTTACGAAACAGGGTGAAATGGTGTGAAACAATGAAACATCATCTTTTTTTTTTTTTTATATATAAACCCATTTCTGTTTCGTAACAAATGAAACGATTAAAATATATAGGGAAAACTCTGAAACAGGATCAAATAGACCAAAAAATTTAAAATATACTCATTACGAAACAGAGTGAAACGAAATGAAATGATGAAACATTCATCTTTTTTTTTTATAAACCCATTTCTGTTTCGTAACAAATGAAACAAATAAGATATAGAGGAAAATCTCTGAAACAGGATGTAACAGATCAAACAATTTGAAATATGCTCATTACGAAACAGAGTGAAACAAAATGCAATGATGAAACATACATCTTTTTTTTTTTTATAAACCCATTTCTGTTTCGTAACAAATGAAACGAATAAGATACAGAGGAAAATCTCTGAAACAGGATGTAACAGACCAAACAGTTGGAAATATGCTTGTTACGAAACACAGTGAAACGAAATGAAACGATGAAACATACATCTTTTTTTTTTATAAACACATTTCTGTTTCGTTACAAATGAAACGATTAAGATATATAGGAAAAACTCTGAAACAGGATGTAACAGACCAAAAGACTTGTTCAAAGCTCGTTACGAAACAGGGTGAAACGGAATGAAATGATGAAACATACATGTTTTTTTTTTTTATAAACCCATTTCTGTTTCGTAACAAATGATATATAGGGAAAACTCTGAAACAGGATGAAACAGACCAAAAAATTTGAAATATGCTCGTTACGAAACAGAGTGAAACGGAATGAAACGATGAAACATACATCTTTTTTTTTTTTTTATAAACCCATTTCTGTTTCGTAACAAATAAACGATTAAGATGTATAAGAAAAACTCTGAAACAGGATGTAACAGACCAAAAGACTTGTTCAAAGCTTGTTACGAAACAGGGTGAAAAGGAATGAAACGATGAAACATACATGTTTTTTTTTATAAACCCATTTCTGTTTTGTAACAAATGAAACGAATAAGATATAGTGGAAAATCTCTGAAACAGGATGAAACAGACCAAAAAATTTGAAATATGCTCGTTACAGAGTGAAAAGCAATGAAATGATGAAACATACATGTTTTTTTTTATAGACCCATTTCTGTTTTGTAACAAATGACACGAATAAGATATAGAGGAAAATCTCTGAAACAGGATGTAACAAACCAAAAGACTTGTTCAAAGCTTGTTACGAAACAGGGTGAAACAGAATGAAACGATGAAACAGATACTTTTGTTAGCCAAGAAATATATTTTTCAGCCCATTTCTGTTTCGTAACAAATGAAACAATTACGATATATAGAGAAAACTCTGAAACAGGATGTAACAGACCAGAAACCATGGTCAGTGCTTGTTACGAAACAAGGCGAAACGATATGAAACGATGAAACAGATATATTTTTTTAATAAACCCATCCCTGTTTTGTAACAAATGAAACGATTAAGATATATAGGAAAAACTCTGAAACAAGATGAAACAGTTCTAACACCCAGGTCAGTGCTTGTTACGAAACAGGGTGAAACGAAATGTAACATTGAAACAGATACTTTTCTTAACCAAGAATTTTTTTTTAATTTTTTTGTAAGCCCATTTCTGTTTCATAACAAATGAAACGATTAAGATATATAGAGGAAAAGTATCTGTTTCAATGTTACATTTCGTTTTACCCTGTTTCTTTGCTTTGAACAAGTCTTTTGGTCTATTACATCCTGTTTCAGAGATTTTCCTCTATATCTTATTTGTTTCATTTGTTACAAAACAGAAATGGGTCTATAAAAAAAAAGATGTATGTTTCATCGTTTCATTCCTTTTCACTCTGTTTCGTAATGAGCTTTGAACAAGTCTTTTGGTCTGTTACATCCTGTTTCAGAGTTTTTCTTATATATCTTAATCGTTTCATTTGTTACAGAACAGAAATGGATTTTTAAAAAAAAAAGGATGTATGTTTAATCGTTTCATTCCGTTTAACTCTGTTTCGTAATGAGCATATTTCAAATTTTTTGGTCTGTTTCATCCTGTTTCAGAGATTTTCCACTGTATCTTATTCATTTCAGTAGTAACAGGAAAAATTGCATGACATTTCAATTTACTGAAATTTGAATTTCATTTTAATTTTAGTAAAATATTTTGAAATGAACTTTAAAGTTGAATTTTTAAAAAAGTTTTTCATTGAGACAAAATGTCTCATTCCTAAACAGAAGGCTAAACTATCACAAAGAGCTTTGTACATTCAGTAAACAGATGCACGATAATTTGATTTGTACTAACCAAATAAATAAAACTTGTTTTGCCTTCTTTGTTGCGAAAAGATCAAGCCTTCATTTCATCTAATATTCATAATAAGTGATTGTGCTAAATATATGCATTATCAGGTTTTTTTCCTTACAAAAGATACTAACTAAATAATTCATTCACTGGTATGTGTGAAAATTGTAAGTGTTAATAATAGTAAGTCAATCTTTTATGAGGACAGTATGGTCAAATAATCAAATGTCAAATTCTGCTAACTTAGTCTTGTGTGACAGTTTGAAATAAAATACAAACTTTGGTTGGTGCTTAAGATTGGTTGCTAAGCAACACCCAGTTTGACTGGCCCAAAGAAAATTAGAAGAGGGCCAGGTCAATGAGTCTTAATGTTGCACTTGGCCTGACAAGTCTTAATCTTGCATCTGGAGTGATAAGAGTCTTCATGATGTGCTTGGACTTTCTTCAGATTTTGTGGACACTGAAATAATGTAAATTTACAAGTTTTGAAAAATAGGCAGTGGCCTGTTGGCCATTGCCAGGAACAATTTCACTTGCAAGAAATGAATGGTTAATATTGTAGTGTATATATCTGGAAAACTTACGAAGAAAAAATATAAAATAAAAATGCAGAAATGTCATTTGGGACTTTGACGTTGTCAGTTTAAAAGAATGTAAGGAAAAACTCTGCTACACATTTGTTACGAAACAGAAATGGGTTACATCCTGTTTCAGAGTTTTTCTTATATATCTTAATCGTTTCATTTGTTACGAAACAGAAATGGGTTTATAAAAAAAAAAAGATGTAGTATGTTTCATCGTTTCATTCCGTTTAACTCTGTTTCGTAACGAGCTCTGAACAAGTCTTTTGGTCTGTTACATCCTGTTTCGGAGTTTTTCCTATATATCTTAATCGTTTCATTTGTTACGAAACAGAAATGGGTTTATAAAAAAAAAAAGATGTATGTTTCATCGTTTCATTTCGTTTCACTCTGTTTCGTAACGAGCATATTTCAAATTTTTTGGTCTGTTTCATCCTGTTTCAGAGTTTTCCCTATATATTTTAATTGTTTCATTTGTTACGAAACAGAAATGGGTTTATAAAAAAAACATGTATGTTTCATCGTTTCGTTCCGTTTCACCCTGTTTTGTAACGAGCTTTGAACAAGTCTTTTGGTCTGTTACATCCTGTTTCAGAGTTTTTCCTATATATCTTAATCGTTTCATTTGTTACGAAACAGAAATGGGTTTATAAAAAAAAAAAGATGTATGTTTCATCGTTTCATTTCGTTTCACTCTGTTTCGTAACGAGCATATTTCAAATGTTTTGGTCTGTTTCATCCTGTTTCAGAGTTTTCCCTATATATTTTAATTGTTTCATTTGTTACGAAACAGAAATGGGTTTATAAAAAAAAAACATGTATGTTTCATCGTTTCATTCCGTTTCACCCTGTTTCGTAACGAGCTTTGAACAAGTCTTTTGGTCTGTTACATCCTGTTTCAGAGTTTTACCTATATATTTTAATTGTTTCATTTGTTACGAAACAGAAATGGGTTTATAAAAAAAAAACATGTATGTTTCATCGTTAAATTCAATTTCACCCTGTTTAGTAACGAGCTTTGAACAAGTCTTTTGGTCTGTTACATCCTGTTTCAGAGTTTTTCCTATATATCTTAATCGTTTCATTTGTTACGAAACAGAAATGGGTTTATAAAAAAAACAGATGTATGTTTCATCGTTTCATTTCATATCACTCTGTTTCGTAACGAGCATATTTCCTTTTTTTTTGGTCTGTTACATCCTGTTTCAGAGATTTTCCTCTATATCTTATTCGTTTCATTTGTTACGAAACAGAAATGGGTTTATAAAAAAAAGTATCTGTTTCATTGTTACATTATGTTACACCCTGTTTCGTAACAAGCACTGACCAAGGTGTTTGAACTGTTTCATCCTGTTTCGTAACAAATGAAATGAATGAAACAGACCATCAGTGAGAACTGCTATTGGTCTGTTTCATTTGTTTCATTCTTTTCCAGTCCATTTTAGAGTATTCCTTATATATTTTAATTGTTTCATCTGTTTCTGTTACAGAGAAAAAAACGTGCCCCAAAAAAACCTGCGTGGTTTTTGTGCAGTATATGAGTGGAAGGGAGAGAATAACCGTAGAAAAAATTTCATGATCAATATCCACGAAAGAATGTTACCGACCTCAGCGGGGGTTGAACCGGCAACCTCCTGATCTCCAGTTGGACGGCGCATCCAACTGAGCTACCGAGGCTGGCTAGATAATTTTTGGTAATGAAGATGCTATTATAATGAGTTCTTCTTAGGTACATGTACTACCACCTCTATTTTAACATTTATCACTCTGGGCAAATTCAGCAGATGACACTTTGAAATATTTAATTTTCTTTTTCCCAGAAAAAAGGCTTTGACATTTTATGCAAATTGTCTCCTTAGCAAAGGAGACAATTTGCATGGAATGTCAAGGCCTTTTTTTCTAGAAAAAAACAAGAAAAAGATTTCACAGTGGCATCTGCTGCATGCTAAGCATTAAAAAAAAACATAGGGAGGAAAGCAAAAAAAAAAAAAAAAAAAAAAAAAAATTACCTACCCCTGCCTTTGATGGCTTGTTTTTTAAATTTATTATCATGCATCTGGAAAAAAAAAATATATATTTGACATCAATAATCATATTTCTACTATATTTTGAGCTAATTTTCTACTTATTCTGTGTATTGGTGCCTTTTCCAGCAATTTGTTCCAGCACCTCGGCCTCGTGCTGCCCAACCACCAAAGTTATGGTTCGATAAAAAAATTTGGTATAATTCGATTTTCAGAAAGGCATATGGAACTTATACAAAACTCTTTCTTAGTGCCTCCTGCTTTTGTAGAAATTATTTTTTAGACAAAACATTGTGAATTGATACCTAAAATAGGGGGAAAAATAGGGAGGAAACAAAAACAAAAAAAAAGTCTGACCCTGCCTTTTATGGCCTGTTTTTTTTTTTAAATTATTATGCATCCAGAAAAAAAAATATATTTCACATTAGTAATCATATTTCTTCCATATTCTGTGCTAATTTTCAAGGTATTCAGCATATCAGTGTCTGTCCAAGTGATTTTGTACCAGCACCCTGGCATCGTGTTAGCCCACCCACAGAACATTGGATTGGTCCCTCTGTTATTAGCACCATTTTCAACAGAAATTCCATCTACACTGACTTGTTATTATTAAATATAAACTAATTCATTAAATAAACTTATTTCACTGATATTACTGCTAAAATCTCCGTTCAAGTTGGCACCAAACTGCTATTTCACTGGCTGCGGATATTTTGAATACACAGAAAATACATCATCAAGTTTTTCCTTTCAAAATACCAAAAATTGTTATTTTAGACTAATCATGTGATAAAAATTATCATAAGATGACGGAACCACTCTATCAGCCAATCAGTTTGCATACTTCCAGATGCATCATTAACCACATGACCACATGGATTAACAGGGTTCAACTCTTGCCATTTCAAGGGAGCATGATATGATGCATACAATGCATATGATGTGATCCGCAGGATAAGTATTAAATTTGCAAAAAATAAAAATATTTCAAAAAAGCTGTCTGCTGAATTTTCTTCCCACTATGCTAAGCATTAAGAAATCATATTAGCCAAAACCCTGGTAAAATGAACTTTAAAGTTGATTATCTGATATTGGTAGAAATCTGACTAGTGGTCTTGGAGGAGATGTGATAATGAAATTGTAACAGTGTAAAGAGGAAGTCGCAATTTCTAAGATGCCTCCACTGGTTAAGGAGGAGATGTGATAACAGGAAAAATCCAAAGTGGCCTACTGGAGCCATATTTGTCAACAGACTGGAACCAAATTTTGGGGTGCACAACTAGACCACAAGAGGAGGCTAATTAGAATTTTCATATTAAGGAATGTATAAGGCCTGAGGGTCAAAGAATGTATTTGGATTGGTGCTAGATACTCATCTAAAGTTTTGTTCAGAGCAAGACTTCTTCCATCCCCCAGCAGTAGCCCTGAGGTCAAGTCACAAATGTCAAAATTTTCATATGATGAACATGTGCAATGTCAAGTGAGCTTCCCTGTCAAGCAACAAGTCTGTGTATAATCATACTAGCACTATATTTCTTATAAACCCAACTAGACACTGACAAGCACCATCAGATTGGTCATTTGTTCTGTTTATTTTCCCTTTGATACAATTAGATATTAAACCCACCACCATTATGTTGATGCACATGTTAATGGCTATTGACAAGCACCACCAGGTCTTGTTTACTCAAGTCTTCCACCATACAAGAGTAAACTGCTGATAGTTATTGTCAGAGAGAATGAAGTTTTAGTCAGAGAGAATAAAGTTAATGTAAGTTGTGAAGATGCAACAACAAGTATATCTTGTTAAACCCACCACCATTATATTAGATGCAAAAGTTAATGGCCAAAACAAGCATCATCAGGTTTTGTTTACTCAGTTATTCCACCGTACAAGAGTAAACTGTGTATAATTCTTGTCAGAGAGAATGGTGTTGATGTAAGTTATGAAGCTGACACTACGATTAGCTCTACCAACATATTATGCAAAAATTAATGGCCACTGACAAGCACTATCAGATCTTAGTTACTCATGCCTTCCACCATACAAGAGTAAACTGCTGATAGTTCTTGTCAGAGAGAATGAAGTTAATATAAGTTGTGAAGATGCAACTATATGTAGATCTTGTTAGACCCACCAGCACCATGTTAATAGGCACTGACAAGCAGCATCACATCATAGTTACTCAAGTCTTCCAACACACAAGAGTAAACTGCTGATAGTTCTTGTCAGAGAATGAAGCTTGTCAGAGAGAATGAAGTTAATGTAAGTTGTGAAGATGCAACTATAAGTATATCTTGTTAAACCCACCACCACCATGTTAATGGCCACTGACAAGGACCATCACATCATAGTTACTCAAGTCTTCCACCAACCAAGAGTAAACTGCTGATGGTTCTTGTCAGAGAAAATGATATTAATGTAAGTTGTGAAGATGCTACTATGATTAGATCTTGTTAAACCCACCACCATTTTGTTAGATGCACAAGTTAATGGTCACTGACAAGCACAATCAGATCTTACTTACTCAAGTCTTCCACCACACAAGAGTAAACTGCTGATAGTTCTTGTCAGAAAGAATAATGTTAATGTAAGTTATGAAGATGCAACTATGATTAGATCTTGTTAATCCACCACCATTTTGTTAGATGCACATGTTAATGGCCACAGACAAGAACAATCAGATCTTACTTACTCAAGTCTTCCACCACACAAGAGTAAACTGTTGATAGTTCTTGTCAGAAAGTTCTTGTCAGAAAGAATTATGTTAATGTCAGAAAGAATAATGTTAATGTAAGTTGTGAAGATGCAACTATGATTAGATCTTGTTAAACCAGGCAGGGACAGATGGACTGACACAGGGACACCAATGTGAAACCATATACCCCACCACTATCATGTGGCAGGGTATAAAAAATCTGACCAATGGTCTCAGAGGAGAGGTGATAACAAGACTGTAACAGTGTTCAATAAAGGGAAAGTTGTGTTTTCTAAGTTGGACATACTCCTCGACATACTGGAATCATTTTCATGGAGACACATCTAGGGGTTGAGAGGAGTCCATTAGCAAAATTTTGGTGAAATTCCTTCACTGGTTATGGAGGTGATGTGCTAATGAGAAAAATTTATGATGGCTGACCCTGGCTATATTTGTTGACGGACACAAAATTTGGGCTTGCACAACTAGATCACCTGGAAAACATTCCAGACAAGCTTTAAAAAAATTTGCCCAGTGGTCTTAGCAGAGATGCAATAACGAGATTGCAACAGTGTGAAGTAAAGGGGGTCCAGATTTCTAAATTGCAGCTAAATTTGTTGACAGGCTGGAACCAAGTAAGGGCATGCACAACTAGACCCTCAGGAGAACATCCCAGACAAGTTTCGAAAAAAATTAGACAAAATGTCTTGCAGGAGATGCAACAACAAAAATTGTTTGCAGACATATGGATGGATGACCGGCTGGATGTATGAATGGATGACCGACAATACTCCTGTGGGATAAGCTCTACCTATGATGGAGCTAATAAAGGGGAAGTCACGATTTCTAAGATGGTCATATTAATTGATGGATCGGTACTGTTTTGGGGGAGACATACCAAGGGGTTGAGAGGAATCCATATGTATAGTTTCCACGAGATTCCTCCTCTAGTTAGAGAGGCAGCAATGGAAAAAATTTAAGATGGCTGATGGTGGCCACATTTATTCATGGACCAGAACAAAATTCTGGCATATAAAACTAGGTCACTAGGGGAACACCCCACACAAGTTTTGAAAAAATCTGACCAGTGGTTGTGGAAAAAGATGCAATAAAGAGACTGTAACTGTGTTAAGTAAAAGAGAATTCGCAAATTCTAAGATGGCCATCATTCAGCCACAATAGTCGATGGACTGGAATCATTTTCAGGGAGATGCACCTAGGGGTTGAAAAGAATACATATGCCAAATTTTATATGAAATATCTCCAAAGGTTATGGAGGAGATGGGATAATGGAAAATAGCCAAGATGGCCAAATGCAGCTATATTTGATGACAAACGGAACCAAATTTGGGCATGCACAACTCCAGACAAGTTTGGAAAAAATCTGTCCAGTGGTCTCGGAGAAGATGTGATAAGAAGATATTGTTTACTGAGGATATATGGACTGATGTAAGCTTGACAGTCCCCTTGTGGGATAAGCTCTGACTGCGGTAGAGCTAATAACTTTTACATAGAAAGTAACCCCTACAGAAGCCACCCTTGAGAAGGCACAAAACTGGCCACTGCAGAGAGGTGACTGTTGTGGAGAGGTTAAATCTATAGTAGAACTACTTTGGAAACTCTATTAAGTGGTTGTTATGTAAGTGCCTGTTGAGAGGTGACTGTGGAGTAAGGAAAACATCAGCAATTTGTCATCTGCCAATTTGCTCATATACTCTAAGTGTTACTACAAATGCATAAGGACATATAAGAAGTCAAAGGTCAACTTAAAGATCACACAGAAAGAAAATTTCAAAATTATTTGAGGAAGTGGTGGAGGGCATTCTGTATTTACACTAAACATTTAGACACCAAAAAGTCAGATGATGATGGCTTGGTGTTTCACGTCACTTTCAACAATATTTAAGTATACAGAAATGATGGAAAGGTAATAATGATAGGCTCTGTGCAATGAAGCACCATAGTCATGATAGGCTGAATTCTGCCTCCAGGGGGATTTGAACCTAGAACCTCGTGATCTTAAGTCGGAAGTGCTAACTCTTGGCCACCTGGACGTGTTCCAAAATAGCAGTAAAAAAGCCTATACAATCGCTGTAGATCCAGATCAGAAGGAGCAGTCTGATCAAGTTCTGGACTGTTTGCCATTTAGTAAAAGTTTGTGCAGCAGAAATGCCTATTTAACAGTTTCATTTTACAAATTTTTCAAATTGTAAACCAGATATTGCTACAGTCAGGTAAACAAATCCTCTAATATTTAGTACTTGTGTGGGCCTTTTCCTAGTACTTTAATGCTTAGCATGCTGGGTAAAAATTTCAGAAGATGATATTTTGAAATATTTTTCTTATTTTTCTCAGAAAACAGGCTTCAATATTTCCTGCAAACTGTCTACTAAGGAGACAGTTTACATGAAATGTCAAAACCTAGTATCTTGAAAAAATAAGAAAAATATCAATTTGCCATCTGCTGAATTTGCCTATAGAGTGGTAAAGGTTAAAAGTCTTGAATGTAAAACTCTAACCCATTTTATGTGGAAACCCCCAAAAGGGTAATAGGCAAACAGTGCTGACCCAGATCAGATGCCGCAAAATGTCCTGTCTGGTCAGGGTCTACACTGTTTGCATTAATTACAGGAATTTGATTGTGTTGGGGTTTAACGACACGTCAACCCTTGTGGGTCATTTTGTGTCGTCTCCCAGAGAAAGGGAGAAGAGTGACAGAAGAGATAGTCGAAGAGATTAGAGAGGAACAGGGAAGAAAGAGGAACAGGAATGAAAGTGAAGAAACAGAAGAAATAAAAACATTCCCCCTCTACCCTTACCTGCTACAAGGATAGCAGGCCTTGCCCAGCTGTAAGCCAATATCAGTTGGACGCCCCGGTGACATAAGATACACGACACCTTCGCACCACCCGACCACCCCCTTAATTACAGGAACTTCTATAAAACATAGTAATGATAAACAAAATGCCCATGGGCCACAACTCGCCCACCTGAGTGAAACCGCCGCTGCAGATATGCAGATTTCCAATACTGTCAAATATTGACACTTATGACAAGGCAATAACTTTAAAAGTTTTTGAGATATCTTGCTTACAAGGTTAAAATGCTGAAATTTTTAAAATGCCATAAGTAAAAAAAAGTTCAGATATTTTTCAGAAGTCATTTGGTTCATCTACTTATCCTGTCCTTTATAGGCTTTTTTTTTTCTATATTTAGCTCTTGCAACCATTTTGTTCAGCAGAGCAGAACCATTTTAGCAATTTTGGCAAAGGTGCATAAGAGGAACATTGCTGTGAAATTATTTTGAAATCTTGTCACTGGCCAGGGAGATGTCGTTTAAAGGTTTTTCTATTTTTAGCTCTGGTGACCATTTTGTTCAGCAGAGCAGAACCATTTTGGCAATTTTGGTAAAGGGGATGAGAGGAATATTTCTGTGAAATTATTTTGAAAATCAGGCCACTGGCCAAGGAGATGTTTAAAGGTGTTTTTTTTTTTTTCTATTTTTAGCTCTGGTGGCCATTTTGTTCAGCCGAGCAGAAGTTTTTTAGAAAATTTGGTAAAGAGCTATAAGAGGAACACTTCTGTGAAGTTACTTTGAAATCAGAACACTGGCTGCAGAGGAGATGTCTTTTAAAGGTTTTTCTATTTTTAGCTCTGGCCACCATTTTGTTCAGCCAAGTGCAGCCATTTTAGTAAGTTTGGTTGAGGGCCATTGGTGGAACACTTTTGAGCAAATATTTTGAAATCAGGCCATTGGCCAAGGACGAGATGTCGTTTGAAGATTTTTTTTATTTTTTAGCTCTGGCAGCAATCTTGTTAAATGGAGCAGAACCACTGCAGCCAACTTGGATTTTCGATCAACACAATTTTAGCTTGTTTCGATCCAGAAATCATCCTGTTGCAAAAGAGCAAGTTTCGGCTCAAAGCGATCTAAGGCTTGAGAAGAGATGTCAAAAATTGATTTTCAAGATGGTGGCTGTGGTGGCCATCTTGGATTTTCTATCGGCTCACTCAGTTATTTTGTGTCTCACAAGCACCCTAATGCTCATCATCAAGTTTTGATTTAACTGGATTATAGAGGAGATGTCCAAAATATGAATTCTCAACATTTTTCCCATATAAATGTACAGGGCCCATACAAATGCATGGGGAAGCAAATTTGACCTTGCCATAAAAAGGTCAAGCGTCAACATAGGACCATCATTTTAGCAATTTTGGTAGATCTATTGTCCCCAAGGATTTGTGCAAAGAAATGGCCCCAGGGCTTATTTGGTTCTGGAGAAGAAGATTTTTAAAGGTTTTTACCATATATGGGCATGGCAGGCATCTTGGTCAATGGACCACAACCATTTTAGCAATCTTTCGTTTCCCCAACCTAAGAAGGCTCCACATGAAATTTGAGCAACACTGGCCCAGAGGCTTCAGAGGAGAAGTCGTTTGAAATTCTCAACATTTTTCCCATACAAATGTATGGAGCCCATACAAATGCATAGGGAAGCAAACTTGACCTCGCCGTAAATAGGTCAAACATCAATGTACAATAATTATTTTACCAATTTTGGTAGACCTCTCGTCCCCGATGATTGGTGCAAAGATTCAGCCCTAAGGCATCCTCGGTTCTGGAGAATAAGATTTTTAAAGGTTTTTACCATATATGGGCATGGCGGCCCATCTTGGTCAATGGACCATGACCATTTAGTAATCTTTCATTCCCCCAAACTAAGGAGGCTCTATATGAAATTTGAGCAAAATTGGCTCAGCAGCTTCAGAGAAGTCGTTTGAAAATGTTAACAGATGGACGCACGGATGGACGGACGCACGGATGGACGGACGACGGATGAAAAGTGATCACAATAGCTCATCCTGAGCATAGCTCAGGTGAGTTAAAAATAACCAGACACTGTGCTATGGAAATAGACTGGTCCATAAAGTTGTGGTAGAAAAGTCCGCTAGACTTAAATGGGTCGACAAAGCATGACTTCTATGCTAATGCTGACACTAGGATGACAAAAATATCTGTATTAGTATCTTTAACCCCAGTCCTGCTGAACCCGGATTGTTTGTGTTGAGGTTTTACGGCCCAGTCAACCCAATGGGGTCATGTCGAGCGTGGTCAGTTTACCTAACCACATGTTTACTGGGCAGGCTTAGTCCTCTAAGCGGTTAACCAGTATTGTGCACATTCTTTCGCCAGAAACTGACAACTGCCCTTCTTGAATCAGCGGAAGGGAGAGAATGACCGTAGAAAATATTTCATGATCCATCTCCACGAAAGAATGTTGCCGACCTCGGCGGGGGTTGAACCCGTGACCTCCTGGTCTCCAGTCGGACGGCGCATCCAACTGAGCCGCCGAGTCCGGCAGCTGCTGAACCCGGATATGTCCTGCCTTTGCAAACAGTGTAGATCCAGATCAGCTGGCTCCTTCAGAAGCCAACTGCACTGTTTGCAATTAAGTATGTGAATTTATATCAACAATCTGAATCAAGTAATTTGATTCGCTGAAAATTAGAAATGGGCATGGCATCTTAATCTAGTCAGCAAGGGTTAAAGTGCTGATAACAACTGCAGCAGAAAACATTCTGATTTTTGTTCTCTCTTTTTTTTTTTAGAGAAAATAAGGCTAGATATTTCATGTAAATTGTCTGCAGAAATGCCAAGTCTTTTTTCTCTGAAAAACTAGAAGAGCCCCATAAGGGGTTGAATGCCCCCACTGCTGCCAGTTTGGCTTTGTACATTTATCATTTGACTTTTCAACATTTTCCCCATACAAATGTATAGGGATGCAAATTTGACCTGGCCATAAAAGGGTCAAAGGTCAACCTATGGTCATCATTTGAACATACTTGGTAGTGTGTTTGTGTTTAGTTGTATGGCCCAGTCAACCTAATGGGGTCATGTTGAGCGTGGTCAGTTTACCTAACCACACGTTTACTGGGCAGGCTTAGTCCCCTAAGCGGTTAACCAGTATTGTGCACATTCTTTCGCCAGAAACTGACAACTGCCCTTCTTGAAACAAACTTGGCAGACCTTGAGTCTTTGATGCTTTATACCAAGATTCAGCCCCAAAGCTCTCTTGGTTCTGGAGAAGGAGACTTAAGTGTTTTTACCATACATGGGCATGGTAGCCATCCTAATATACAGACTGACCATTGGTATAAATTTTCAATCCCTCTATAACAAAAAGCTCCCCATGAGGTTTGAAGAAATTTGACCCAGGGGTTTCAGAGGAGAAGTCATTCAAAGATGTGAATGGATGGACAGACAGATGGACCGACAAAGGTTGATGGATGGGCAGTGATTACAATCTGAATAGCTCATCCAGCGCTTTTGGCTCAGGTGAGCAAAACAACAACAGAAAGCCCTTTTGGCTCAGGTGAGCAAAACAACAACAGAAAGCCATCTGCTACAATTTTGTACTCAGCACTTTCAGGATTAACTTTGTTTAGGCAAGATAATGTCATTTTGACAGTCAATAATCAAAGTGCTGACAGCACTGGTAGGTCGCTTGTCTCTGAGTATTGGCTGAGAAAATGGTCCTGAAGTGGACTAACTACTGTTTCATTTAACCCTTAACTTCTGTAATTTAAGCAAACAGTGCAGACCCTGATCAGACACCACATTCTGTGGCATCTGATGTGGGTCTGCACTGTCTACCAATGTCCCAAATGTCCCAGCTCAGGTTTTACAGATAACCCTCTATCAACAGCATTCTGATGTCACAGTGACAAGAATAGCATGGCTACAAATAACCGTTACTTGGATTTCATCTAACACATGGTTTGATTACATTGGACAATGATAATCATGTGGACAACTATCTTAAGAAAATTTTGGCGTTTATGGCTCGATTGTAAACCAACCAAAAAAAATGCATTACAGAACAAGTATTAGCTTTTTCAAAAGCTAACAGGTCATTTAGCTTCAACAATTGCATGTACCCTTATGCTGCATATGATGGCATATGTATCAAGATTCACTGAACTAATCTAAATGATTCAAGTTATTTTACAACCAAAAAAAATGCATTACAGAACAAGTATTAGCTTTTTCAAAAGCTAACAGGTCATTTAGCTTCAACAATTGCATGTACCCTTATGCTGCATATGATGGCATATGTATCAAGATTCACTGAACTAATCTAAATGATTCAAGTTATTTTACAACCAAAACAAATGCATTACAGAACAAGTATTAGCTTTTTCAAAAGCTAACAGGTCATTTAGCTTCAACAATTGCATGTACCCTTATGCTGCATATGATGGCATATGTATCAAGATTCATTGAACTAATCTAAATCATTCAAGTTATTTTACAAGTTTATCACTTCAAACTCTCAAATTTACCTCTGATGTGTATAGAAATAATAAGTGTCACAAACTTTGTTGACAGTATTTTATCTTGTGAGTTTTCAACATTTTGACTGTAGCAGATCACTAGATAGTGTTACAAGTCTGACTGTTCACTTTTACATGCTTTCCAGTTCTTCCCGACTACACCTTGGGGTCCCAAAAGTAACTTTCTTCCTCCAGGACTGAACACACCAATCCTCTATAAGCTGCTCCTTTAATATTTTGCAAATGCTCACACTTGCTGAAGCATAATTTTATTTGAGGGCAAAATCTGTATGGAACTGAACTAGCTTGTTAATTGTATACCTGAAAGAGGCCATAACTGGATAATAAAACATTTAATTCTATTCTATTCATTATCAGATGCACGACTACAAGTCTTAGTAGCTACTTCTGCTTACTCTGGGTTCGGTACAATTCTACTTCTGCTTACTCTGAGTTTGGTATAATTCTAGTTCTGCTTACTCTGGGTTCGGTATAATTCCCATATTTGATTGTGATTAGCACAATTCCTATATATGCTGCTTGCCAGGGCGACCCTCAATAAACTGATGTTACATTGCATACCTCAAGTTTTCAGGTTTTTTTATTGTTTTTTTTTTTTTCTTTTTCTTTTGTAATATTTTGCACATTTAACTTTTCTTAAAGAAATTTAAAAAAAAAATCCTGATTGTTTTGGGTTTTTTTTTTTGCAAAATGTGTTCCATGGGCTAAATCATGAAAATCATGGATCTTGTGCCTTGTGTAATCAGTATTGTGCATCTAAGCCTTGCAAAACAAAGCCACTTGTAAAACAAAGCCATGGCATTGCTGCTTAGTAAAATGACATATAGTAAACTGCTGTAATGAAGGCTTGACAGAGATAGGGCTATCTTACCAGGAGGCAACATGTTTCATTGTGTTCATACAACAGTAATAAGGCTAGATCAACACCGAAGTGCTACAGGCAGCCAATAACACTATGTAGACCAAGGAGTTAGCCTGTAACAACAATGTGACAAGACCACTTCCATCATCCTGCAACCACCTGTGTAGGAGATTTCAGTACATATTCAACAGTCTATGGGTATTTGACAATGGCAATCCATCTTCATTCCCACTTTAATAAATGGGATCTTATCACAGTGCTTATAAATCATGGACTACTGCATGCTTATAGCTTCAGATAAGGCACTTTTTTCCAAATGTTTTGTTTGTGTTGAGGTTTTATGGCCCAGTCAACCCATTAGGGTCATGTTGAGCCTGGTTAATTTACCAAACCACACTTTCCTAGGCAGGGTTAATCCTCAAAGAAGTTAACCAGTACTTGTGCACATTCTTTTGCCAGAAACTGACAATTGCCCTTCTTGAATCAGTGGATGGGAGAGAATGACTGTAGAAAATATTTCATGATCAATCTCCATGAAATAATATTGTCGGACTTAGCGGGGATCGAACTAGCAACCTCCTGATCACCAGTCAGATGTGAAGTATTGATAGTTTTTCCTATTTCCCCATGAAGACATATGTTATGGGTACTCATGCCTTGAGCGAGCATCTGAACTTACATTACCATTTCATGTTTCAGCCATTCAATGCGAATGGAAGGAAGGATAAATGGATGGAATGACAGACCCTAAAGGTCAGAGTAAAATGCTGATAATATATTGCATGACTTTAGCATTGAAGAATGTACACAGCAAATAATCTTCAAATCCTGCACATAATAGTGTAGGTAAACATAATGTAAGGGACAAAAATCAACACATTTAACCATTTGACCCCTTGCTCAGGGTCAGAAATCAAGATGATGCTGCAAATTTTATCAGGCGATTTTTATCATGGAGCCTAGCAAATGGGAAAGGCGTGCAGCAAATTTGGTTGAAATCCATGCAACAGTGTAGGAAGAAATAGCATTATGGACAGACAGATGTACAGATGGACAGAGATGGTCATCATGTCCCCAATGTTCATTGTAAAATATAGGGGGTTAATAGTTAAAGAGCTTGAATCCATGATCTGGTATTTAGTAAGTCAAAACTGATGGTCAAATGCCAAAGTGGTCACAAGCTGAAAGATAACCAAAAACTATACCTGAAGGAATCTTCCTCTTCTCAAACAGCAAACTCGTCTGTACCTAAACATCTACTAAACCAAAGGAAAGGATTTGAAGAAATACTCTGATACCTTAACAAATGACAAACTTAAATACAATATCCATGAAACCCCATGAAAAACTGGACATGAAGTAACCTTCTGATACCTAATAGTACTTAGTTAACACTGCATACCCAACAACACTTACCTATCAAATGAAACTGATATAAGCCACAAAAAATCTATTTTACCTCTCCTGACAAACAAAGGCTGGACCTGAACTGACATCTAAACTTCTCACCTTAAATACTGGCCCTAACAAAAACCTCTTTCAGATGAACCTTGAAATCATTTGATATCCAGACCTCAAACTGAAAGACTGAAGAAATCCTCTGACATTTAAACCTTGAAACCTCTGATAAACCAAAACAATGAACCTGAAGTAACCATATGACACCCAAAATTCTGACAAACATAGAGAACCTGAAGAAACCCTCTGACACAAACTGTAAACCTACAAAAAAGTAGGACCTGAAGAAACCTTTTGATACCAAAACCTCTGACAGACTGTACATGAAGAAACCCTCCAACATCTAAACCATAAAATCCTCTGACAAAATACACAGGACCAGAAGAAAAACTCCAACATGTAAACCATACAACCCTTTGATAAACAAACTACACAGGACCTGAAGAAACATTCCAACATCTCTGACAAACAGAATGATCGTTTGATAACCTCTGACATCTAAACCTGGAAACCCTCTAACAAACAAACACTGATATCTGAACTCATGAATACACTGAACCCTTCTGACAAACAACACTGATACCTGACCTCAAGAACACCCTTAAACCCTCCACCAAACAAAAAGACAGGACCTGAAAATAGCTTCTGATGCCTGAACTGTGTAACATAATATGCATGGAACTCCTTTTATAAAAAACTAAAAAAACAACACCTAAGCATAGTAAAAAACATTCTGACACTTAAACCTTAAAAATCCTCTTACCAAAAGGGTTGGACCAGAGGAAACACTCCAACATCTTAATACCTGACTAAGTGAAAGAAAACATCCAAGAAAATCCTTCACTAAAAACTGAATGACTACACCTGATAAATAGTTTTAGCATCCAAACTTTGACTTTAATTTGAAATTTTAAAGCCCAGTCAACAATCTTAAAGTCATGTCATCAGTCAGTTAACCTTCTCACTTTTACTGAGCAGGCTTTGTCTTCTAAGCAGTTAACTAGTACTTTGTGCATATACTTTTGCAAGTTATTAACAACTGAACCTCTTGAATCAGCAAAGTGAGTTGGAAATGATTTCAATCTCTACAAAAGTATTGTGGCCAAGATAGAATTCCATCTTTTGACCCTTAACCTGCTGTCAGATGTACTACAGACTGCTATGGAGCCTAGCTGAATCAGCAGAAGGATGGATGGATGGATATTTTGTTTATAGACGCTCAACCCTAAAAGGGCATATAGCGTCTAATAAGTTTTATGTTATATGATGATTTTATTTAATGAGAAATTTAAAAATATCTTGGATTGATGTATTTATTTTAAAGAGATAAAGTATCAATGATTTTAACTGATTAAAAATACTGATCATATTTTATTTAAAAGTCCGATCTCTTTAAGAAAGTCGAGTATTTTCTGAGTTGGCATATCAAAAAGTTCCTTTATAGTTTTTATATTAAAATACTTTGTGCGAATGTGATTAAATTCAGCACAAGTGATAAGAAAATGTTTGACTGTGAAAGGTTCATTACAAGGAATGCAGAATGGAGCTTGTTCATTGTTTAAAATATAAGAATGAGTAATTCTAGTGTGTCCAAGTCTACATCTCGTGACTTTTGTTTGTTCTTTTCTGCTGAGATTAGAGAATGTGCATTTGCTGTTAAAATTTGGTTTGATTTCATTTAATTTATTATAAGTTTGTGTTTCCCAAACAGACTGACATTTGTTGTTGATGTATTGACAGACGTTTGATTTAAAGTCGGAGTGAGGAATTTTGAAATTGGTTATTACTAAGGATAATGCAGATTTGGCTTCTGAATCTGCTAATTCATTTCCACGAATATTAACGTGGCTGGGAAGCCAACAAATTACAATTTCTTTTGAAGCGGAAAGATAATAATATTTTTTAAGAATTTGCTGAATTAATGGGTTTCTATGGTGTAAATCTTTAAGAGATTTTAATACAGAAAGAGAATCTGAATAGATGATAAACTGTTTTTCAGACTGATCTCTGATATGGTAAAGTGCAATATCAATTGCCTTGGCTTCGGCGGTAAATATGGAGCTATTATCAGGTAATCTGATACTGTCAGTAAAATTTGGACTAATAACAGAACAAGCAACTTTCTCATCTTGTTTCGAACCATCTGTATAAATTGACAGGTAAGGTTTATAATTTGATTTGATTTCTAAAAATTCATTCTTAAAAATATGCGACTCGACTTCTGTTTTTTTATTTTTATGAAGGTCTAAAATAATCTTTGGAGGGTTTAACGTCCATGGCTCTTTTGATGGAAAAGAAAAATGCTGAACATTTTTAATATTGATATTGGCCTCTTCAAGTAACGGTTGTATTCTCAGGCCAAGGGGTTTAATAGCCGTTGGTTTGTTGTTGTAAAATCTTTCATATTTAGGATTAAAAACACAGTCATAGGCTGAAATACGTGGATTGGCGGCTAATTTAGTAACATATTGAAGAGACAATTTCTCTCTTCTTATATACAATGATGGTTCATTTGATTCAGCGTATAAACTTTCGACGGGGGAAGTACGAAAAGCCCCTAGAGCCAGACGTAAACCTTGGTGATGAATAGTATCCAAAGATTTCAAATAAGATTTTCTTGCGGATCCATAAACTATGGATCCATAATCCAATTTAGATCTAATTAAAGATCTATAAAGATTTAAAAGAACAGTACGATCTCCTCCCCAGTCGGAACTGGAGAGAACTTTTGGTATAAAAGATAATTTGTTATCGAACAAAAGACCTAGGAATTTTGCTTCACTGACGACTGGAATTGGACTACCGTATATGGTGAGATGAGGATCTAAATGTAGTTGAGGTATTTGACAAAAATGAACGCACTGAGTTTTTGTTTTTGAAAATTTGAAACCATTTTCTGTTGCCCAATCTTCTATATTGTTTAAACATCGTTGTAGTTTGAATTCAATGGTTTCCATATTTTTCGATCTAATAAATATTCCAAAATCGTCAACAAAAAGTGAACAATCAAGGTCTTTCACACATTTAACAATATCGTTAATTTTAATGCCAAACAAGGTAGGTGATAAAATGCTTCCCTGTGGTACACCTTGTTCTTGTTTAAATATGTCCGATAACGTATTACCTATTCGAACATTAAATGTTCGATCTGATAAAAAATTTTGAATAAAAAGTGGTAATCGGCCTTTAAGGCCTAATTTATGTAAATCTTTCATGATGCCATGTTTCCATGTAGTATCGTAAGCTTTTTCAAGATCAAAAAATACAGCTACGACATGTTCTTTTTTAATAAAGGCATCACGAATAAAGGATTCCAAACGGATCAAATGATCGTTTGTACAGTTATTTTTTCTGAATCCAGCTTGATATTTTGTTATAAGCTGGTTTGATTCCAAGAACCAAACCAGCCTATCATTAATCATTCTCTCCATTGTTTTACATAAACAACTTGTCAAAGCAATAGGTCTGTAGTTAGTAGCTTCAGTATGATCTTTATTTGGTTTTGGTATAGGTATAATCGTTGCTTTACTCCAGTCTTTTGGAAATTTTCCAGTGATCCAAATATCATTTAAAATATTTAATAAAGTTTTTAAAGCGTTACTGGGTAAATGTTTAAGAATTTGATAATGAATGTCATCAGGACCAGCAGCTGTATCGTGAGATTTATGAAGAGCATCTAATAATTCTGAAGCTGTGAATGGTACATTATATTTTTCATGATTTAGTGACGTAAAATTTAGATGCTCTTTCTCTCGTTCCTGTTTTATGTTTTGAAAGGTTTCGGAATAGTTTGCACTAGAAGAGTTTTTCTGAAAATTCTCTCCTAGTGCATTGGAAATATCTTTAGTCGTTGAGCATATATTTCCATTTGATTTAATATGGACATGCTTGTTATTTTTATTTTTGCCAGTAATTTTTCGAATCATGTCCCATATTTTCTTTGCTGGAGTTCTAGAATTAAGTTTGGAGACGTATTGCTGCTAAGATGTTCTTTTAGCCGTTTTTATTGTCTTGCGAGCTTTAGCTGCATTTGTTTGGCATGGATTAGATTTTCTTTTGTTGGCTGCCTATTGAACTTTCGTTAGGCAGATTTTCTTTTATTTATTGAATTTTTAACATCTTTATTAAACCAAGGTCTATTTCTTTTTGAACGTGTCGAGGACTTTGGAATACATTTTTCGGCTACATGAATTAGTGTATCAGTAAAAGCTTGTATATCATCTGCTGTTTTAAACATTTCAGGATTTAATTTTTCATTACATAGCTCCATAAAATTCTCCCAGTTTGCTTTATTCAAATTCCATCGGGAATGATGGTCTTCATTTGTCAATGTAATTTCTTCAATTTTAATTGGAAAATGATCGCTCCCATGAAGGTCATCTAAAACTGACCAATCAAAATCTAAGTAAATATTTGGAGAGCATATAGACAAATCTAAAGCAAAATAATTTCTTGTAGGAGAATGAAGATAAGTTGGTTGTTTATCGTTAAATAAACATAAATCATTTTCTGCAATAAAATTTTCTATTATTTCTCCTTTGTCATTTGTATCCAGACAACCCCATAGTTTGCTGTGACTATTAAAGTCACCTAATAATAAATAAGGACGAGGTAACTGGTTTATAAGATTTTCTAAATCGTGTTTAGAAAATTTACAGTGTGGAAGAAGATATAGAGAACAAATTGTTATGGATTTAGACAGAGTGACATTTACAGCAACAGCTTGTAAATTACTATTTATATCTATCTGTCTATGAGGAACATTTGATTTTACAAGGATAGATGAACCTCCTGAGGCTTTCTGATTTTCAGTTGCGATATGATTATATAAACTATAATTTTTAAAATTAATATTATCTGTATTTTTTAAAAAGGTTTCCTGGAGACAAAAGACAGTCGGAGAAAGTAGTGTTGTTAAAATTAAAATTTCGTTATAATTTGCTTTTAGTCCTCGACAGTTCCACTGAATAATTGATTTTTTTTCCATGATAAATGGAGAGATGATTTGAAAATAAGGAACTTAATCCTTTTGTTTTCTCTGAGACTGCGAGAACATGGAGGAGTCGGTCTCTAACTCCATGTTCTCAAGGGAATCGAACCGATTGACCAACTTGATCGGATCGGCCGACGCCCCTTTACTATATGGATTTGGTACTTTATCTTTATCTTTTTCTTTTCCATTTTTTCCTTTCTGGTCAGCTGTCCTGGACCTGGATCTCTGTTGTGATCCACTTGTTTTAGTCGGCTGTGTTTGTGAACTGTTTTGAGATTTTGTTGGTGGTCTAGACTGATGAGTAGATGTGGGTTTAGGTTTAGGTTTTAGAGTAGGAGTAATAACTTTTGAATTTGCTTTGATGACAGAATCTTTTTCGTTAAACTGGGTAGAACTTTCTTTGGTTTCAGGTTTAGTGTTTAGGGATTGAACAACTTTTGCAAAGGTGATTTCAGGTTGATTTTCTTGAATCTTTTTGGCTTCCAAATAAGTAATTTTTTGTGTAACTTTAATTTTCATTATTTCTTTCTCTTTTTTCCAAATTTCACACTGATTTGATTTTGATTGATGGTTTTTGTGACAGTTCACACACTTGGCTTCATTTTTACAAGCATTTGTTGAGTGATCAAAGTCACCCATACCACATTTTTCACATACTGATCCGGGTAATTCAGGACAGCCGTTTTCATGATGTCCAAACCTCTGACAGTTGAAACACCGCAGAGGATTTGGAATGTAGACTTCAACCGGTATAATTCGGTAAAAGATTTTTAGTGATTTCGGTAAAGTTGTGGTGTTGAAAGTTAGTAAAAGTGTATTTGTTTCTATAAAGTTTCCATCTTTTTTAATTTTAAAACGTTTGCAAGCTGTTACTCCTTGTGTGTTAAGATATTCTGTGATATTTTCTTCAGTTTCATGTTTTAGCATCCTGTCACGGATAATACCTTTGCAACTATTGAGTATTTATGTTCCGTGACAGAGACATTAATGTTAAAGAATTTTGTAATTTTCAAGAGATTATCAATTTGAGATTTTCTGTTAGTTTCGACCAAAAGAGTTCCATTTTTTAATTTTTTTACATTTTTTGGAGTGCCTATTAAAGATTCTATTTGCTTTTCTATGATGAAAGGAGACAGTGAAGTAATTGGTTTGTCTTCCTTACTCGAAATCACTAAAAATTTAGCGAAGTTCTCATTTGCTTTGAAAGTAAAAGTAGTCGGTTGCGTGTCGTCCTCCGAAGAGTCGAACGCCAGAAATCGTTTTCGAGAGGCCATGATGATGAAATTTTTGATTCGATAGCTATGCGCCCCACCCTCCATGGAGCCCTACAAGGGGACGTTTAACAGAAATGGATCTCCTATTTCTAACGTCAAGGCTACATTGCTATTATACTCGGTGTCAAGATCAGAGTCTTCAGCTCGGCCTCATGCTTAGATGATTTCCCACCTATTCATCTAAATTTCCATAGAAAAATTTATGAACAGTTGAGTTCATCCCCCTATCCACAGCCTCCACTCACAGAGGTTTCCGCCAAAGCCCCAATACAAGCCCACCAATTGACCCTTCAGCTGCCGCCCATTGAAACTCACTTAAAGTTAGAGGAACATGAGAAAAATAAGCCCGGTTTGGTACCATAAAGATACGTATGAAAGAGAGAAAGAAGCTAAGAACAAGTTGTGCGCTTCTAGAGCTTGGCACGACTGAGCCGATTGATCCAGGCCGGATCTAACCCAGACCGCTCTTCTATCTGAAATAAGGGCCAAAATGATGTGTTGAAAAGCTGGAGATCCCTGGGCTTTCCTCAATCATCAGGTTCCCCTCTCCCAGCATACGAGACGCCACCCACGGCAAACAGGTGGTTCCTGTTTTAATAGGGGATTACACCCTATCCACTACAGAAGGAAAGTGATCTGTAGATTTTATTCCCTACAGACAAGGGAGGCCGAAAACGTCTGGGAAATTGAAAGGTTATTTTTAATATAAATTAGGAGATCCATATTTAAAATAAACAGTTTATTATAGAAAGAAGGATTCATTTTGGATTCATTTTTTAAGAGAGTCAAACAAATAAGCTGTGTTAGATGATATGTAGCTTTCAAATGATATGTAGCTTTCATACCTTGAAAAACGTTTAGTTTTTTATCTAACAATATTAAATGCATCTTACTTTTTAATGTGGAGAATGCTAGAGTTCGGAAAAAATGACACAAACACAAGACAAACACATGTTAAATACAGATGAGGTTATAATCTTCGTCCCATGTGCGACCCACGGGCACAGAATGATACACAAACAAATGAAGCATGTTAGTAACATGAGATAGGAAAGGTTTAAAAGGATAGATCTCGCGAAATTTGTTTTTTCCAATTTAAGATGCATTTCAGTAAATTTAATTTTATAGTCTGGAATTATACCGGTTGAACGGACGGTTGCTCTGTTATGTTAGGGGTTTTACCTAACTGCCACAGAAGCGGAAGGCAGCCACCTATTTCGAGGGCCCGGGTGGTCACGGGCGGCCTCTTTTAGACGGCTCGTACGTCACGCAGAGGGTACGTCTGGCCTATTCTAAGCCCGGGACCAGCACGGGACATCAGCAGAAGGGGAGAATGGCCACAGACTATATTTCATGATCAACTGCCATGAAACCTATGTGATCGAGCTGAGATTTGAACTTATGACCAGGCAAGCTATGGACTGTTCTATGGAGCCCAGCACCGAAACCTTGAAACTTGTTTGATTTAAGTAATGTTCAACAGCCTTGTAAACCCTCATGTCAAGCCATCTTTCACAGACACTGTCTCTGAATCTGTGGGACTTTTATCCAACCTAACAAACACAATTCCTGCATAAGGTTACTAGCAACTCTGCAGCAGAGGCATCAAGCATCCCATCTATTTTGCAAGCTCCAGTGAGTGGGGACTATTTGCAAAATTTGGTTAAGCCCTATTAGACCTGCTCAGGACATGATCTGGCATTTTCTGTAATATAGGTACATAGTCATACTGATCTAATCAGTTTGTAACAAATCATCTTTACTGGATGTATTTATACCCAAATTTGGTCAACATACAGTTCAGAAGATGGCCAAGACAAGTATGAGATCAGGGATTAACACATGAATTTCTGTGATCTACTACTGGTAGTGGACACAGTACAATCTAAAACCATTAGCTTACTCCTAAACCAAATTTGGTAAGCCCAGGTAAGGCCATATACTACAAGAAATATACCTTAGATATTTCTTTTTCTGTAATGTAGGTCAGAGATTAGTGTAATGGTTGCAGTGGCCTACATTTGTCACATATTTTCTTTATTAAATTAGCCTACCAGAGGGATGGATGGATGGATATTTTGTTTATAGACGCTCAACCCTAAAAGGGCATATAGCGTCTAATAAGTTTTATGTTATATGAATGAGAAATTTAAAAATATCTAGGATTGATGTGTTTATTTTAAAGAGATAAAGTATCAATGATTTTAAGTTATTAAAAATACTGATCATATTTTATTAAAAAGTCCGATCTCTTTAAGAAAGTCGAGTATTTTCTGAGTTGGCATATCAAAAAGTTCCTTTATAGTTTTTATATTAAAATACTTTGTGCGAATGTGATTAAATTCAGCACAAGTGATAAGAAAATGTTTGACTGTGAAAGGTTCATTACAAGGAATGCAGAATGGAGCTTGTTCATTGTTTAAAATATAAGAATGAGTAATTCTAGTGTGTCCAAGTCTACATCTCGTGATTTTTGTTTGTTCTTTTCTGCTGAGATTAGAGAATGTGCATTTGCTGTTAAAATTTGGTTTGATTTCATTTAATTTATTATAAGTTTGTGTTTCCCAAACAGACTGACATTTGTTGTTGATGTATTGACAGACGTTTGATTTAAAGTCGGAGTGAGGAATTTTGAAATTGGTTATTACTAAGGATAATGCAGATTTGGCTTCTGAATCTGCTAATTCATTTCCACGAATATTAACGTGGCTGGGAAGCCAACAAAATACAATTTCTTTTGAAGCGGAAAGATAATAATATTTTTTAAGAATTTGCTGAATTAATGGGTTTCTATGGTGTAAATCTTTAAGAGATTTTAATACGGAAAGAGAATCTGAATAAATGATGAACTGTTTTTCAGACTGATCTCTGATATGGTAAAGTGCAATATCAATTGCCTTGGCTTCGGCGGTAAAAATGGAGCTATTATCAGGTAATCTGATACTGTCAGTAAAATTTGGACTAATAACAGAACAAGCAACTTTCTCATCTTGTTTCGAACCATCTGTATAAATTGACAGGTAAGGTTTATAATTTGATTTGATTTCTAAAAATTCATTCTTAAAAATATGCGACTCGACTTCTGTTTTTTTATTTTTATGAAGGTCCAAAATAATCTTTGGAGGGTTTAACGTCCATGGCTCTTTTGATGGAAAAGAAAAATGCTGAACATTTTTAATATTGATATTGGCCTCTTCAAGTAACGGTTGTATTCTCAGGCCAAGGGGTTTAATAGCCGTTGGTTTGTTGTTGTAAAATCTTTCATATTTAGGATTAAAAACACAATCATAGGCTGAATTACGTGGATTGGCGGCTAATTTAGTAACATATTGAAGAGACAATTTCTCTCTTCTTATATACAATGATGGTTCATTTGATTCAGCGTATAAACTTTCGACGGGGGAAGTACGAAAAGCCCCTAGAGCCAGACGTAAACCTTGGTGATGAATAGTATCCAAAGATTTCAAATAAGGATGGATGGATGGATGGATATTTTGTTTATAGATGCTCAACCCTAAAAGGGCATATAGCGTCTAATAAGTTTTATGTTATATGATGATTTTATTTAATGAGAAATTTTAAAATATCTAGGATTGATGTGTTTATTTTAAAGAGATAAAGTATCAATGATTTTCAGTGATTAAAAATACTGATCATATTTTATTAAAAAGTCCGATCTCTTTAAGAAAGTCGAGTATTTTCTGAGTTGGCATATCAAAAAGTTCCTTTATAGTTTTTATATTAAAATACTTTGTGCGAATGTGATTAAATTCAGCACAAGTGATAAGAAAATGTTTGACTGTGAAAGGTTCATTACAAGGAATGCAGAATGGAGCTTGTTCATTGTTTAAAATATAAGAATGAGTAATTCTAGTGTGTCCAAGTCTACATCTCGTGATTTTTGTTTGTTCTTTTCTGCTGAGATTAGAGAATGTGCATTTGCTGTTAAAATTTGGTTTGATTTCATTTAATTTATTATAAGTTTGTGTTTCCCAAACAGACTGACATTTGTTGTTGATGTATTGACAGACGTTTGATTTAAAGTCGGAGTGAGGAATTTTGAAATTGGTTATTACTAAGGATAATGCAGATTTGGCTTCTGAATCTGCTAATTCATTTCCACGAATATTAACGTGGCTGGGAAGCCAACAAAATACAATTTCTTTTGAAGCGGAAAGATAATAATATTTTTTAAGAATTTGCTGAATTAATGGGTTTCTATGGTGTAAATCTTTAAGAGATTTTAATACAGAAAGAGAATCTGAATAAATGATAAACTGTTTTTCAGACTGATCTCTGATATGGTAAAGTGCAATATCAATTGCCTTGGCTTCGGCGGTAAAAATGGAGCTATTATCAGGTAATCTGATACTGTCAGTAAAATTTGGACTTATAACAGAACAAGCAACTTTCTCATCTTGTTTCGAACCATCTGTATAAATTGACAGGTAATGTTTATAATTTGATTTGATTTCTAAAAATTCATTCTTAAAAATATGCGACTCGACTTCTGTTTTTTTATTTTTATGAAGGTCCAAAATAATCTTTGGAGGGTTTAACGTCCATGGCTCTCTTGACGGAAAAGAAAAATGCTGAACATTTTTAATATTGATATTGGCCTCTTCAAGTAACGGTTGTATTCTCAGGCCAAGGGGTTTAATAGCCGTTGGTTTGTTGTTGTAAAATCTTTCATATTTAGGATTAAAAACACAATCATAGGCTGAATTACGTGGATTGGCGGCTAATTTAGTAACATATTGAAGAGACAATTTCTCTCTTCTTATATACAATGATGGTTCATTTGATTCAGCATATAAACTTACGACGGGGGAAGTACGAAAAGCCCCTAGAGCCAGACGTAAACCTTGGTGATGAATAGTATCCAAAGATTTTAAATAAGATTTTCTAGCGGATCCATAAACTATGGATCCATAATCCAGTTTAGATCGAATTAAAGATCTATAAAGATTTAAAAGAACTGTACGATCTCCTCCCCAGTCGGAACTGGAGAGAACTTTAAGAATATCAAGTGCTTTAAGACATTTAGCTTTTAAAGCTTTGATGTGTGGTATAAAAGATAATTTGTTATCGAACAAAAGACCCAGGAATTTTGCTTCACTGACGACTGGAATTGGACTACCGTATATGGTGAGATGAGGATCTAAAGGTAGCTGACGTATCTGACAAAAATGAACGCATTGAGTTTTTGTTTTTGAAAATTTGAAACCATTTTCTGTTGCCCAATCTTCTATATTGTTTCAACATCGTTGTAGTTGCCTACCAGAGGGAGGACATGCATTATCCTGGAATACGTTGGTTTGGCTGCTGGCATAGAAAAAGAATTAGAGGTCTAAGCACCTCGTCAATGTAATGCCTTGTCATCAGACTGCCATCAATCACTACCAGAATAGTTCTATAGTGTTATGAGATATTGGCTCACACCATAACACCACCTCTGCCCCCAAAATCTGCTTGACAAACATGATATGCTGTATAGCATTCTCCCATCAGGTGCAATGCTCACTCATGTTTGTTTGTTTGTTTGTGCTGAGGTTTTAAGGCCTAGTCAACCCAATGGGGTCATGTCGAGCGCGGTCAGTTCACCTAACCACTCCTTTACTGGGTAGGCTTAGTCCTCTAAGTGGTTAATCAGTATTGTGCACATTCTTTCGCCAGAAAATGACAACTGCCCTTCTTGAATCAGCGAAAGGGAGAGAATGATCGTTGAAAATATTTCATGATCCATCTCCACGAAAGAATGTTGCCGACCACGGCGGGGTCAAACCCACGACCTCCTGATCTCGCTCACTCATGTCCATCCATTAAATTTTGATTTGATTTTGAGTTTCACAGCAAAGTCAACACTGTTAAGTTCATTGATAGCCAGTCAGTTTTCCTAGCCACTCTTTTTCCTGTTAGGTTTTACAGTCATGTCAACCCAATGGGGTCATGTCGAGCAGAGTCAGTTTACCTAACCACACTTTACTGGACAGGATTAGTCCTCTAGTACTGTGCACATTCTTTCGCCAGAAACTGACGTTTGACCTTCTTGATTCAGCAGAAGGGAGAGAATGACCACAGATTATATTTCATGATCAATCTCTACAAAAGAAAGTTGCTGACCAAGCAGAGGTCAAATCTGCAACCACCTGATAACAAGTCAGACACACATCCAACTGAGCCACAATCAGGCAAACTTTTCCTGGAGGTCAAGCTTTGTCCTCTAAGTGGTTAACCAGTACTTTGTGCACAAACTTTTGCCAATAGCCATAGAAATTATTTCATGACTGATCTCCACCAAAGTTATGTGGCCCAGCTGAGATTCAAAGTTAATCTGCAGTCAAGCGTATTATTCCCTTGAGCCCATCCACCCTGTTTAAGTAAAATCAAGATTCACTAGTGAACATGACTGCCCTCCACTGATTTGGCATATTATGCTGAAATCTGTTACATACACCATGGTCAACATTCATCATCTATGTAGCCTGTAGCGTTTTGGCACCATCTAGTCAATTCCTGTCATAGGAAATGTCACCCTATCTGACACTAGAGAAGCCATCTCTCTCATGCCTTCTTGCTAATGTTTAGCATGCTGGGTACAAATATCTTCTAGAATTTTAACTAGTAGTTTTAGTATAGTTTTAACCCTTAGCAGAGAACATTCTAATTTTTTTTTATTTTTCAGAGAAAACAAGTTTTGACATTTCATGTGAATCATCTGCCAAGCAGACAATTCACATGAAATGTCAAGACTTGTTTTCTCTGAAAAAAAAAAAAATGTCATCTGCTGCAGTTGTGACTGGCGCTTTAAGGGTTAAATAGTAGCTAGCTTTCCAAGTGAGAACATTTATTTTAACTTCAACTAACAGAATATAACAAACGACTTTTAATAGAGAACACAGTTAGGTTACCAAGAAAGGACATTTGTTTTAACTATTTCTTCTAGAATTTTCATCCAATTTTAGTCTGGTTATTATCATTTTTTTTTTTAAGAATATTACACTTGTATCGAGCCGATCATTTATCAAAGGTGGGCAAAAATTGGAGAACCAGGGTAAAAACCACCTGACCATCCGTAAGCAAAACTTGGCTTTCCCACATGTGACCCAAGCAAGGCTCAAACAACAATGGTGAGAAACCTAATGGATTAAGAGTCTGCTCTCCTAGGGGGGCTATGGGAGCCCGCAAGTACAGGTTTAAGTAGTAGCTAGCATTTCCAGTGGGAACATTTATTTTAACCTGTATTTCCAGAATTTAACAAGCTAAGTCCCCAAGCCTTTGAAAATTCTCCAAAGGTACCTACTATGTATACAGTTTAATAGTATTAGAGCTATAAAAAATGGCTTTGTAAAAAATGCAGAAAAGTGAAAAAAATGATTAAGTTAAAAAACATGGAAAAAGTGATAATAGTTGATAATATGGAAGAAGTTCAAGGATCTGCTACCAGTTCTCTCTTCATGCCACCTCTCTTTCAAAACACGTGGCAGTGTGTACAGCTCTTGTGTGCGGAGCGCAATGCTCCATGCCAGCGAGACTTGGCCATTGACAAAGCTAAACCTCCAGCATCTGCAGCGAAATGACAGGGCAATGATCAGACAGATCTGCAATGTCAGACCGCAAGACATTGTCACCACCAGGTCCAATGAGCTACTTGTGTGGCTTGGCATTGAGAATCTGGACCTCATTCTGAAGGAGAGAAGACTCCGATGGTATGGACATGTGGAACGCTCCAATGGTGCAGTCAAGACAGTCTTTGACATACAGGTTGAAGGAAAGCGTGGGCCTGGGAGGCCCAAGATGACATGGAAACAGCTGACAGAGAGGGATGGATGAATGGATATTTTATTTATAGACGCTCAACCCTAAAAGGGCATATAGCGTCTAATAATTTTTATATTATATGATGAGTTTATTTAATGAGAAATTAAAAATATCTAGGATTGATGTGTTCATTTTAAAAAGATAAAGTATCAATGATTTTAATTTATTAAAAATACTGATTATATTTTATTAAAAAGTCCGATCTCTTTAAGAAAGTCGAGTATTTTCGTAGTTGGTATATCATTAAAAAGTTCCTTTATAGTTTTTACATTAAAATACTTTGTGCGAATATAATCAAATTCTGCACAAGTGATAAGAAAATGTTTGACTGTAAAAAGTTCGTTGCAAGGAATGCAGAATGGAGCTTGTTCATTTTTTAAAATATAAGAATGAGTAATTCTAGTGTGTCCAAGTCTACATCTGGTGTTTTTTGTTTGTCCTTTTCTGCTGAGATTAGAGAATGTGCATTTGCTGTTAAAATTTGGTTTTATTTCATTTAGTTTATTTTGAGTTTGTGTTTCCCAAACAGACTGACATTTGTTGTTGATATATTGACGGATGTTTGATTTAAAGTCGGAGTGAGGAATTTTGAAATCTGTTATCACTAAGGATCATGCAGATTTGGCTTCTAAATCAGCTAATTCATTTCCATGAATATTAACGTGGCTGGGAAGCCAACAAAATACAATTTCTTTTGAAGCGGAAAGATAATAATATTTTTTAAGAATTTGCTGAATTAATAGGTTCCTATGGTTAAATCTTTAAAGGATTTTAATACAGAACGAGAATCTGAATAAATGATGAATTGTTTTTCAGACTGATCTCTGATATGATAAAGTGCAATATCAACTGCCTTGGCTTCGGCGGTAAAAATGGAGCTATTATCAGGTAATCTGATACTGTCAGTAAAATTTGGACTAATAACAGAACAAGCAACTTTCTCATCTTGTTTCGAACCATCTGTATAAATTGACATGTAATGTTCATAATTTGATTTGATTTCTAAAAATTCATTCTTAAAAATATGTGACTCAACTTCTGTTTTTTTATTTTTATGAAGGTCTAAAATAATCTTTGGAGGGTTTAACGTCCATGGCTCTTTTGAGAGAAAAGAAAAGGGCTGAACATTTTTAACATTAATATTGGCCTCTTCAAGTAACGGTTGTATTCTCAGGCCAAGGGGTTTAATAGCCGTTGGTTTATTATTGTAAAATCTTTCGTATTTAGGATTAAAAACACAATCATAAGCTGAATTTCGTGGATTGGCGGCTAATTTAGTAACATATTGAAGAGACAATTTTTCCCTTCTTATATACAGTGATGGTTCATTTGATTCAGCGTATAAACTTTCAATGGGGGAAGTACGAAAAGCCCCTAGAGCCAGACGTAAACCTTGGTGATGAATAGTATCCAAAGATTTTAAATAAGATTTTCTAGCGGATCCATAAACTATGGATCCATAATCCAGTTTAGATCGAATTAAAGATCTATAAAGATTTAAAAGAACAGTACGATCTCCTCCCCAGTCGGAGCTGGAGAGAACTTTAAGACTATCAAGTGCTTTTAAACATTTAGCTTTTAAAGCTTTGATGTGTGGGATAAAAGATAATTTCTTATCAAACAAAAGACCCAGGAATTTTGCTTCACTGACGACTGGAATGGGACTACCATATATGGTAAGATGAGGATCTAAATGTAACTGTCATATCTGACAAAAATGAACGCATTGAGTTTTTGTTTTTGAAAATTTGAAACCATTTTCTGTTGCCCAATCTTCTAAATTATTTAAACACCGGTGTAGTTTGAATTCAATGGTTTCCATATTTTTCGACCTAATAAATATTCCAAAATCGTCAACAAAAAGAGAACAATCAAGGTCTTTCACACATTTAATAATATCGTTAATTTTAATGCCAAACAAGGTAGGTGATAAAATTCTTCCCTGTGGTACACCTTGTTCTTGTTTAAATATGTCCGATAACGTATTACCTATTCGAACATTAAATGTTCGATCTGATAAAAAATTTTGAATAAAAAGTGGTAATTGGCCTTTAAGGCCTAATTTATGTAAATCTTTCATGATGCCATGTTTCCAAGTAGTATCATAAGCTTTTTCAAGGTCAAAAAATACAGCTACCACATGTTCTTTTTTAACAAAGGCATCACAAATAAATGATTCCAAATGAATCAAATGATCTTTTGTACAGTTATTTTTTTCTGAATCCAGCTTGATATTTTGTTATAAGCTGGTTTGATTCCCAGAACCAAACCAGCCTATCATTAGTCATTCTCTTCATTGTTTTACATAACTTGTCAAAGCAATAGGTCTATAGTTAGAAGCTTCAGTATGATCTTTATTTGGTTTTGGTATAGGTATAATCGTTGCTTTACTCCAGTCTTTTGGAAATTTTCCAGTGATCCAAATATCATTTAAAATATTTAATAAAGTTTTTAAAGCGTTATCGGGTAAACGTTTAAGAATTTGATAATGAATGTCATCAGGACCAGCAGCTGTATCCTGAGATTTATGAAGAGCATCTAACAATTCTGAAGCTGTGAATGGTACATTATATTTTTCATGATTTAGTGACATAAAATTTAAATGCTCTTTCTCTCGTTCTAGTTTTATGTTCTGAAAATTTTCCGAGTAATTTGCACTAGAAGAGTTTTTCTGAAAATTCTCTCCAAGTACATTGGAAATATCTTTAGTCGTTGAGCATATATTTCCATTTGATTTAATATGGACAGGCTTGTTATTTTTATTTTTGCCAGTAATTTTTCGAATCATGTCCCATGTTTTCTTTGCTGGAGTTCTAGAGTTAAGTTTGGAGACGTATTGCTGCCAAGATGTTCTTTTAGCCGTTTTTATTGTCTTGCAAGCTTTTGCTCGCATTTGTTTGGCATGGATTAGATTTTCTTTTGTTGGCTGCCTATTGAACTTTCGTAAGGCAGATTTTCTTTTATTTATTGAATTTTTAACATCTTTATTAAACCAAGGTCTATTTCTTTTTGAATGTGTCGAGGATTTCGGAATACATTTTTCGGCTATATGAATTTATGTATCAGTAAACGCTTGTATATCATCTGCTGTTTTAAACATTTCAGGTTTTAATTTGTTATTACATAACTCCATAAAATTCTCCCAGTTTGCTTTATTCAGATTCCATCGGGAATGATGGTCTTCATTTGTCGATTCAATTCCTTCAATTTTAATTGGAAAGTGATCGCTCCCATGAAGGTCATCTAGAACTGACCAATCAAAATCTAAGTAAATATTTGGAGAGCATATAGACAAATCTAAAGCAAACAAAATTCTTGTAGGAGAATGAAGATAAGTTGGTTGTTTATCGTTAAATAAACACAGATCATTTTCTGTAATAAAATTTTCTATTATTTCTCCTTTGTCATTTGTATCCAGACAATCCCATAGTTTGCTGTGACTATTAAAGTCACCTAATAATAAATAAGGACGAGGTAACTGGTTTATAAGATTTTCTAAATCGTGTTTAGAAAATTTACAGTGTGATGGAAGATATAGAGAACAAATTGTTATGGATTTAGACAGAGTGACATTTACAGCAACAGCTTGTAAATTACTATTTATATCTATCTGTCTATGAGGAACATTTGATTTTACAAAGATAGATGAACCTCCTGATGCTTTCTGATTTTCAGTTGCGATATGATTATATAAACTATGATTTTTAAAATTAATATTATCTGTAGTTTATAAAAAGGTTTCCTGGAGACAAAAGACAGTCGGAGAAAGTAGTGTTGTTAAAATTAAAATTTCGTTATAATTTGCTTTGAGTCCTCGACAGTTCCACTGAATAATTGATTTTTTAACCATGATGAATGGAGAGATGATTTTAAAATAAGGAACTTAATCCTTTTATTTTTTTCGGGTCTGCGACAGCATGGAGGAGTCAATCTCTAACTCCATGCTGTCGAGGGAATCGAACCGATTGACCAACTTGATCAGATCGGCCGATCCCCCTTTACTGTATGGATTTGGTTCTTTATCTTTTTCTTTTCCATTTTTTCCTTTTTGATCAGCTGTCCTGTTCCTGGATCTGGATCTTTGGGATCCACTTGCTTTACTCGGCTGTGTTTGTGAACTGTTTTGAGATTTTGTTGGTGGTCTAGACTGATGAGTAGATGCGGGTTTAGGGTTAGATTTTAGAGTAGGAGTAATGACTTTTGAATTTGCTTTCATGACAGAATCTTTTTCGTTAAACTGGGTAGAAGTTTCTTTGGTTTCAGGTTGAGTGTTAAGGGATTGAACAACTTTTGCAAAGGTAATTTCAGGTTGGTTTTCTTGAATTTTTTTAGCTTCCAAATAAGTAATTTTTTGTGTAACTTTAATTTTCATAATTTCTTTCTCTTTTTTCCAAATTTCACACTGATTTGATTTTGATTGATGATTTTTGTGACAGTTCACGCACTTTGGTTGATTTTTGCAAGCATGTGTGGGGTGGTCAAAATCACCCATACCACATTTTTCACAGACTGATCCAGGGGGTTCTGGACAGCCGTTCTCATGATGTCCAAACCTCTGACAGTTGAAACACCGCAGAGGATTTGGGATGTAAACTTCAACCGGTATAATTCGGTAGAAAATTTTTAGTGATTTAGGTAAAGAGGTGGAGTTAAATGTTAACAGTAATGTATTTGATTCTATCAGGTTTCCGTCTTTTTTTATTGTGAAACGTTTGCAAGCTGTTACTCCTTGTTGTTTGAGTTATTCTGTTATGTTTTCTTCAGTTTCATGTTTGAGCATTCTGTCACGGATAATACCTTTACAATTGTTGAGGGTTTTGTGTTCTGTGACAGTGACATTTAAATTAAAGAATTTTGTGATTTTTAGATCGTTTTCTGATTGGGATTTTCTATTTGTTTCGACTAAAAGGGTTCCATTTTTTATTTTTTTTTACATTTTTTGGTGTACCTATTAAAGATTCAATTTGTTTTTCTATTATAAAAGGTGATAACTATGTGACTTGTTTTTCCTCTTTACTAGAAATCACTAAAAATTTTGGAAAGTTCTCATTCGCTTTGAAGGTAAACGTTGTCGGTTGCATATCGTCCTCCGAAGAGTCGAACGCCAGAAATCGTTTTCGAGAGGCCATGGTGATAAATTTTTTGGTTCGATAGCTATGCGCCCCACCCTCCATGGAGCCCTACAAGGGGACGTTTAACAGAAATGGATCTCCTATTTCCAACATCAAGGCTACATTGCTATTATACTCGGTGTCAAGATCAGAGTCTTCAGCTCGGCCTCATGCTTAGATGATTTCCCACCTATTCATCTAAACTTCCAATGAAAAATTTATGAACAGTTGGGTTCATCCCCTTAACCACAGCCTCCACTCACAGAGGTTTCCGCCAAAGCCTCAATACAAGCCCACCAATTGACCCTTCAGCCGCCGCCCATTGAAACTCACTTAAAGTTAGAGGAACATGAGAAAAATAAGCCCGGTTGGTACCATAAAGATACGTATGAAAGAAAGAAAGAAGCTAAGAACAAGTTGTGCGCTTCTAGAGCTTGGCACGACTGAGCCGATTGATCCAGGTCAGATTTAACCCAGACCGCTCTTCTGAAATAAGGGCCAAAATGATGTGTTGAAAAGCTGGAGATCCCTGGGCTTTCCTCAATCATCAGGTTCCCCTCTCCCAGCATACGAGACGTCTCGCCACCGACGGCAAACAGGTGGTTCCTGTTTTAATAGGGGATTACACCCTATCCACTACAGAAGGAAAGTGATCTGTAGATTTTATTCCCTACAGACAAGGGAGGCCAAAAACGTCTGGGAAATTGAAAGGTTATTTTTAACATTAGGAGATCCATATTTGAAATAAACAGTTTATTAAAGAAAGAAGAATTCATTTTGGATTCATTTTTTAAGAGAGTCAAACAAACAAGCTGTGTTAGATGATATGTAGCTTTCAAATGATATGTAGCTTTCATACCTTGGTCACCTGCAGCCTCTTTTAGATGGCTTGTACGTCACGCAGAGGGTACATCTGGCCTATTCTAAGCCCGGAACCAGCACGGGGCGACAGAGAGGGATTGCAGAGAGAGGAAGCTCTCGACCATCAACCCTCATGATAGACATACCTGGAGATCAGGTAGTAGATCTGCCCTGCGTGCAGCAAGCCAGCTATCTGGAAGAGTGCCCACTGGTGTGGATGTTGCCCCTGTACCTGCACGTTAATCAAAAATCCGATTATGATGATATGATATGAATCTGAGGATTATATCCAAATCACATGACATCTTCATGACAAAAACAACTGTACAGTTTCAAAAAGATCAGCATAAGCAGCTTAGGTCGCAAGTTACCCACTACCTATATATTTTGATAGTAGCTGAGCCTGAAAAATAATTACCGTATTTGACCTAATTACCGCACATGCTCCTATAAGCGCACATTCAAGCAATTCCGTAATCTTCAGATTACAGCCAGTGTAATTTTTGTCTACTTCTTCATATGGGCATATGTTGTGGGTACCCATTTGAATTGTATCAACTTGTCGATGCAATTCAAATGAGTACCCACAACATATGCTTTATAAAGAAAATTAAAAAAAAAAAAACATACAAAAACATCGCATAAGCATTATTTGATAAGTCTTTTCGCACAGTTTTTTTATATGTGTACCTTTAGTATAGGTAGGTACATATTTTACCACAAGTTTTCCCAGCATTTTTGAAAAACCTATGAGCACAGTGCGGTAATTAGGTTGAATACAGTAAGTTAAAAAGGCAGAAAAACTGATAAAAATAATCTGAGATTCAAATCACATGCACAGCTTCAGACCATGACAAAAACACCTGTACAGGTTGTTGAGAAAGGTTTGTATAAAACTGTAGAAGGAGTTGCAGTCTCAAGGTACCCACTACCTATACACTTTGATAGTATCTGAGCCTGAAAAAAAAATGAATAAACATAGAAGAAGTGATAAAATTAGTCTGAAGATTATATCCAGATCACATACACATCACATGACCATGACAAAAACAGCTGTACACCATGCATCATGAACTATGAAAAGTTAGAACTACTTCTAGAATTTAAACCTAATTTTAGTACTGTTGAGAATCTATTTTTAACTTTAATTTGGAAACAACTTATGCAGTTAGTGGTCAGGCATGGCTCAACCTTTTGACATGGACTTGTGGGTTATGAAGTGAAGTTCACCATGGCCTATATTTCATGGTCCAGTGATTTTGTCTTATACCCTATAAAGTCTGTTTCATGTATGTACATCATACTTCCGGACTACGACTCTGTATGATCCAAGGTTTGACCTAAACAAAATGTAGGTCACTGACCTATATTTCATGGTCTTATATCTTGAATGTTATTTGATGCATTAACATCCTTCTTTGGGATTATGAATCAGTGACCTGAAGTTTGATCTCAATGCAGATGTAGGTCACTGTGACTTTTATTCCAAGGTCCAGTGAGTTTTGGTACTCACTGGAAGTGCCCTCCTGAGATGCATCGAATGAGTAACATATCATGTTATAAGAAAAATATTAACCAGACATCCCCACTTATCAAGAGCTATGTAGACCTGAACTAGATCACAATATGGTGTTCGGCAAAAAATGAAACCAGCAAACAGCACAGAATTGATGGCAACTTGTTTGACTGGTTGTATATACAATTTACATGAATCAAAAGGTGTAGCCTCTAATGAAGCTGCTTTTAAAGGACCAGTCTAATGAGGGTCTACAGAGTTCAGTTACAACAGTTTTGAAACTTAACACATAGCATGCAGGGTAAAAATTTCTGAAGACAAAATTACAAAATAATTTTCTTATTTTCCCAGAAAATAGGCTTTGATATTTCAAGCAAAGTGTCTCCTGAGGAGACAACTTGCATGAACTGTCAGTCTATTATCTGGGAAAATATGAAACATTATGAAAACACGCCTATTCAAATACACTAAAAGTTTTACCACCAAAAATGGCAATTTTTCAGATAAAAAATTCTGATATTTTTCATATTTCTGCTCAAAACATAGATTGTGGGTACTCGTTAGAACTGCCTCATTGAGGCAGTTCTTACAAATACCCACAATCTATGTTTTTGAGCAGAAATAAGAAAAATAATGTATACCCCTGTAAACCCCAGTTTTACTATATAAAAGTGGGGTTTAAGGGGGTCAAAATTGTATAGGCATGTTTTCGTGATGAAATATCAATTTATCATCTGCTGAGTTTGCCTAGAGAGAAGTAAAGGTAAAACATAAAGATAGCAAAGGATTAGCCGCTCATATGTCCCTCCTTCCATCATTATGACAATTTGCCAAAAATAAAGGCTTTATAGTTAAAATACAGGGCCCGGTTGTTCAAAGCGTGGTTAGCTTAACAAGCTCGTTAAGGGTCATTTCGTTAACTGTTTTAGCAGTTTCAATACACAATATTCTGAGATTTTTTGCTGAAAAAATGTGAGTAGCTTCTGCACTGCAAAAGCTACTCACATTTTTTCAGCGAAAAATTTCAGCATATTTGTGTATCACTCAATGTAAATTTTAAGGAATCGTTAACTGACATTGTTAGCTTTGAACAACTGGGCCCAGGTTTTTATGGGTTTTCAGAACAATTAAAGGTTTAAAAGGATTTGAGGCAAATAAAAGGTGTTTAAAGGTTTTAAAGGTTCCCTAGGGGGCCTGCTATTGCAACAGTTTTAGCAGTTCAATACATGTACATTGTAGATAGAACAAGAGCACCGCATGCGGGTGCCAACGCTAGGCAGCAGTTTGACCTTAAAAATTAGGTCAAGGTCACCAAATTCCTTTCTGCAATGGAGACCCTCCTAATTATGCTAAATATCAAACATGACCAGAATCTATCCAGTGGTTCTGGAGATATAGCAGTGAAACCCATTTTCTGAATGATCAAAGTTCCGTGGTGACCTTGAAAATTAGGTCAAGGTCACCAAATTCCTTTCTGCAATGGAGATCCTCCCAATTATGCTAAATACCAAACATGATCAGAATTTATCCATCAGTTCTTGAGAAATCGCAGTGAAACCATTTTTCAACAAAAATTCTAAATGGAAAAAGGGGCATAACTGTGCCAAAAATATTTTGAGTGTTACCTCCCCTATTGGTATGAGTTCCCCTTTTCATAATGAACAACTAGTCCGAGTTTCAAGTAAATATTTTCAGCAATGACAGAGATATTACAAAATGTTCAAGTTTTTGCACCACCATGGCAACGAGGAAATGTACAAAACCTTTGGTGTCAGCATATGCTCATTTCATTAAATATCAATTACAGCAGTAGTGTGGCTGTCAAATGAAATTTCAACACTGGATGTCATCAAAACTAAAGCTTTATGGAAATCTTTGGTATGTTTTAAGCAACTAATGATCCCAATAGTTATCCCAATAGTATTGCAATAGTCATTTTCCCTTCCAATAGTCAACCCTAGTCTTGGCCGGGAGGAGCTTAATAAGGTACCCCTCGGCATTCATTTTTTTAAATCCGTATTATGATTATACCATATTTACCCTAAGTATTGGGACACCTTATCTACTTACCATACTTGTCCTAAAATCTTGAAGTCTAAGGGACTCTCTGAAATACTTCAAGATATCCATGCCTCGACATATCAGATTTCTAGAATGATGGGAAAAAAATCAATCGAACAACCACATTTTACAAAAATATGTAATTTGACTCCAGAAGTTAGCAATTTATTCAAAATATTGTGGATAGGAGGGGAAATTGCTCCTTAGGAGCAATCTTTCCTCTTTTCCAGAATATTTTGTTACCTGTTGTTAGATTTCCATGTTAAAACAGGGACCAGATTTTCACTTGGAGATAAACGGATATTCGAGATACCGGAAGTCGAGATAACGAGAGTTTAATGTAGTCTATTCTACTACTTGTTAATGAGCCCTAAATATTGCTGTATGTTTGGCAAACAGTGTAGACCCTGATTAGATGCCACATACGAGGGATGTTCGAAATGAATTGCTTATTGTCCTCTAGCTCGATATCCACGTGGGGCACGATAAAAACCAATACATACCTGTATAGGGCTATTTAATATCTACACAATGGTGTATAAATGTACATGTTAGACTAAGTGTAAGACATAAAATTTGCCATTTGAATACACGCAGTCATTGACCACTGCAGTAAAAATGGTTGGTAGAAGCGTCGACAAAAAAGATGAAATACGGGCTTACATCAAAGCTCGCTCAAAACTTGGTTGTTCTTTGAAGAAGCTGATGACTGAAATTTCTACTGCTTTTGGACCTTCTTGTGTGTCTTATGACACAGTTCTGCGGTGGAAAAAGAAATTTGAGTCTGGTGTAGAGTCCATCAAAAATGCACCGAAATCAGGTAGGCCAAAATCTGCATCTCGTAAAGAAATCGTTTCCAAAATAAAGGAAATCATTGAAGGAGATGCCAGATTTACGGGTCGTGATATTGCACGAAAGATAGGCATATCACTATCAACGGTTCACCTTATTTTGAAGAAGCATTTGAAAGTCAGAAAGATTTCTGCTAGATGGGTGCCACATCTGTTGACTGACGAGCAAAAGAGGCAACGGGTTAAAGTGGCCAAAAAGCTGCTTCAAATGTATCCAAAATATGACAAAAAGCAGTTTGCCAATGTCGTCACAGGTGATGAAACCTGGGTCAATTATTTTGAGCCCGTCAGAAAGGTTAGCAATAAGATCTGGGTCACTAAACACAGCAAACGCCCAATAATTGCCAAACGTTCTTTGAGTACAAAGAAGGTTTTGTATGCAATCTTCTTCTCTGGTGAAGGATGGATGGATGGATATTTTGTTTATAGACGCTCAACCCTAAAAGGGCATATAGCGTCTAATAAGTTTTATGTTATATGATGATTTTATTTAATGAGAAATTTAAAAATATCTAGGATTGATGTGTTTATTTTAAAGAGATAAAGTATCAATGATTTTAAGTTATTAAAAATACTGATCATATTTTATTAAAAAGTCCGATCTCTTTAAGAAAGTCGAGTATTTTCTGAGTTGGCATATCAAAAAGTTCCTTTATAGTTTTTATATTAAAATACTTTGTGCGAATGTGATTAAATTCAGCACAAGTGATAAGAAAATGTTTGACTGTGAAAGGTTCATTACAAGGAATGCAGAATGGAGCTTGTTCATTTTTTAATATGTAAGAATGAGTAATTCTAGTGTGTCCAAGTCTACATCTCGTGATTTTTGTTTGTTCTTTTCTGCTGAGATTAGAAAATGTGCATTTGCTGTTAAAATTTGGTTTGATTTCATTTAATTTATTATAAGTTTGTGTTTCCCAAACAGACTGACATTTGTTGTTGATGTATTGACAGACGTTTGATTTAAAGTCGGAGTGAGGAATTTTGAAATTGGTTATTACTAAGGATAATGCAGATTTGGCTTCTGAATCTGCTAATTCATTTCCACGAATATTAACGTGGCTTGGAAGCCAACAAAATACAATTTCTTTTGAAGCGGAAAGATAATAATATTTTTTAAGAATTTGCTGAATTAATGGGTTTGTATGGTGTAAATCTTTAAGAGATTTTAATACAGAAAGAGAATCTGAATAAATGATAAACTGTTTTTCAGACTGATCTCTGATATGGTAAAGTGCAATATCTATTGCCTTGGCTTCGGCGGTAAAAATGGAGCTATTATCAGGTAATCTGATACTGTCAGTAAAATTTGGACTAATAACAGAACAAGCAACTTTCTCATCTTGTTTCGAACCATCTGTATAAATTGACAGGTAATGTTTATAATTTGATTTGATTTCTAAAAATTCATTCTTAAAAATATGCGACTCGACTTCTGTTTTTTTATTTTTATGAAGGTCCAAAATAATCTTTGGAGGGTTTAACGTCCATGGCTCTCTTGACGGAAAAGAAAAATGCTGAACATTTTTAATATTGATATTGGCCTCTTCAAGTAACGGTTGTATTCTCAGGCCAAGGGGTTTAATAGCCGTTGGTTTGTTGTTGTAAAATCTTTCATATTTAGGATTAAAAACACAATCATAGGCTGAATTACGTGGATTGGCGGCTAATTTAGTAACATATTGAAGAGACAATTTCTCTCTTCTTATATACAATGATGGTTCATTTGATTCAGCGTATAAACTTTCGACGGGGGAAGTACGAAAAGCCCCTAGAGCCAGATGTAAACCTTGGTGATGAATAGTATCCAAAGATTTCAAATAAGATTTTCTTGCGGATCCATAAACTATGGATCCATAATCCAATTTAGATCTAATTAAAGATCTATAGAGATTTAAAAGAACAGTACGATCTCCTCCCCAGTCGGAACTGGAGAGAACTTTAAGAATATCAAGAGCTTTTAAACATTTAGCTTTTAAAGCTTTGATGTGTGGTATAAAAGATAATTTGTTATCGAACAAAAGACCCAGGAATTTTGCTTCACTGACGACTGGAATTGGACTACCGTATATGGTGAGATGAGGATCTAAATGTAGCTGACGTATCTGACAAAAATGAACGCATTGAGTTTTTGTTTTTGAAAATTTGAAACCATTTTCTGTTGCCCAATTTTCTATATTGTTTAAACATCGTTGTAGTTTGAATTCAATGGTTTCCATATTTTTCGATCTAATAAATATTCCAAAATCGTCAACAAAAAGTGAACAATCAAGGTCTTTCACACATTTAACAATATCGTTAATTTTAATGCCAAACAAGGTAGGTGATAAAATGCTTCCCTGTGGTACACCTTGTTCTTGTTTAAATATGTCCGATAACGTATTACCTATTCGAACATTAAATGTTCGATCTGATAAAAAGTTTTGAATAAAAAGTGGTAATCGGCCTTTAAGGCCTAATTTATGTAAATCTTTTATGATGCCATGTTTCCAGGTAGTATCGTAAGCTTTTTCTAAGTCAAAAAATACAGCTACGACATGTTCTTTTTTAACAAAGGCATCACGAATAAAAGATTCCAAACGAATCAAATGATCGTTTGTACAGTTATTTTTTCTGAATCCAGCTTGATATTTTGTTATAAGCTGGTTTGATTCTAAGAACCAAACCAGTCTATCATTAATCATTCTCTCCATTGTTTTACACAAACAACTTGTCAAAGCAATAGGTCTATAGTTAGTAGCTTCAGTATGATCTTTATTTGGTTTTGGTATAGGTATAATCGTTGCTTTACTCCAGTCTTTTGGAAATTTTCCAGTGATCCAAATATCATTTAAAATATTCAATAAAGTTTTTAAAGCGTTATCGGGTAAATGTTTAAGAATTTGATAATGGATGTCATCAGGACCAGCAGCTGTATCGTGAGATTTATTAAGAGCATCTGATAATTCTGAAGCTGTGAATGGTACATTATATCTTTCATGATTTAGTGACGTAAAATTTAGATGCTCTTTCTCTTGTTCCTGTTTTATGTTTTGAAAGTTCTGGAGTTCTAGAATTAAGTTTGGAGACGTATTGCTGCCAAGATGTTCTTTTAGCCGTTTTTATTGTCTTGCGAGCTTTTGCTCGCATTTGTTTGGCATGGATTAGATTTTCTTTTGTTGGCTGCCTATTGAACTTTCGTAAGGCAGATTTTCTTTTATTTATTGAATTTTTAACATCTTTATTAAACCAAGGTCTATTTCTTTTTGAACGTGTCGAGGACTTTGGAATACATTTTTCGGCTACATGAATTAATGTATCAGTAAAAGCTTGTATATCATCTGCTGTTTTAAACATTTCAGGATTTAATTTTTCATTACATAGCTCTATAAAATTCTCCCAGTTTGCTTTATTGAAATTCCATCGGGAATGATGGTCTTCATTTGTCGATTCAATTTCTTCAATTTTAATTGGAAAATGATCGCTCCCATGAAGGTCATCTAAAACTGACCAATCAAAATCTAAGTAAATATTTGGAGAGCATATAGACAAATCTAAAGCAAAATAATTTCTTGTAGGAGAATGAAGATAAGTTGGTTGTTTATCGTTAAATAAACATAAATCATTTTCTGCAATAAAATTTTCTATTATTTCTCCTTTGTCATTTGTATCCAGACAACCCCATAGTTTGCTGTGACTATTAAAGTCACCTAATAATAAATAAGGACGAGGTAACTGGTTTATAAGATTTTCTAAATCGTGTTTAGAAAATTTACAGTGTGGAGGAAGATATAGAGAACAAATTGTTATGGATTTAGACAGAGTGACATTTACAGCAACAGCTTGTAAATTACTATTTATATCTATCTGTCTATGAGGAACATTTGATTTTACAAGGATAGATGAACCTCCTGAGGCTTTCTGATTTTCAGTTGCAATATGATTATATAAACTATAATTTTTAAAATTAATATTATCTGTATTTTTTAAAAAGGTTTCCTGGAGACAAAAGACAGTCGGAGAAAGTAGTGTTGTTAAAATTAAAATTTCGTTATAATTTGCTTTTAGTCCTCGACAGTTCCACTGAATAATTGATTTTTTATCCATGATAAATGGAGAGATGATTTGAAGATAAGGAACTTAATCCTTTTGTTTTCTCTGAGACTGCGAGAACATGGAGGAGTCAGTCTCTAACTCCATGGTCTCAAGGGAATCGAACCGATTGACCAACTTGATCGGATCGGCCGACGCCCCTTTACTATATGGATTTGGTGCTTTATCTTTATCTTTTTCTTTTCCATTTTTTCCTTTCTGGTCAGCTGTCCTGGACCTGGATCTCTGTTGTGATCCACTTGTTTTAGTCGGCTGTGTTTGTGAACTGTTTTGAGATTTTGTTGGTGGTCTAGACTGATGAGTAGATGCGGGTTTAGGTTTAGGTTTTACAGTAGGAGTAATAACTTTTGAATTTGCTTTGATGACAGAATCTTTTTCGTTAAACTGGGTAGAAATTTCTTTGGTTTCAGGTTTGTTGTTTAGGGATTGAACAACTTTTGCAAAGGTGATTTCAGGTTGATTTTCTTGTATTTTTTTGGCTTCCAAATAAGTGATTTTTTGTGTAACTTTAATTTTCATGATTTCTTTCTCTTTTTTCCAAATTTCACACTGATTTGATTTTGATTGATGGTTTTTGTGACAGTTCACATACTTGGCTTCATTTTTACAAGCATTTGTTGAGTGATCAAAGTCACCCATACCACATTTTTCACATACTGATCCGGGTAATTCAGGACAGCCGTTTTCATGATGTCCAAACCTCTGACAGTTGAAACACCGCAGAGGATTTGGAATGTAGACTTCAACCGGTATAATTCGGTAAAAGATTTTTAGTGATTTCGGTAAAGTTGTGGTGTTGAAAGTTAGTAAAAGTGTATTTGTTTCTATAAAGTTTCCATCTTTTTTAATTTTAAAACGTTTGCAAGCTGTTACTCCTTGTGTGTTAAGATATTCTGTGATATTTTCTTCAGTTTCATGTTTTAGCATCCTGTCACGGATAATACCTTTGCAACTATTGAGTATTTATGTTCCGTGACAGAGACATTAATGTTAAAGAATTTTGTAATTTTCAAGAGATTATCAGTTTGAGATTTTCTGTTAGTTTCGACCAAAAGAGTTCCATTTTTTAATTTTTTTACATTTTTTGGAGTGCCTATTAAAGATTCTATTTGCTTTTCTATGATGAAAGGAGACAGTGAAGTAATTGGTTTGTCTTCCTTACTCGAAATCACTAAAAATTTAGCGAAGTTCTCATTTGCTTTGAAAGTAAAAGTAGTCGGTTGCGTGTCGTCCTCCGAAGAGTCGAACGCCAGAAATCGTTTTCGAGAGGCCATGATGATGAAATTTTTGATTCGATAGCTATGCGCCCCACCCTCCATGGAGCCCTACAAGGGGACGTTTAACAGAAATGGATCTCCTATTTCTAACGTCATGGCTACATTGCTATTATACTCGGTGTCAAGATCAGAGTCTTCAGCTCGGCCTCATGCTTAGATGATTTCCCACCTATTCATCTAAATTTCCATAGAAAAATTTATGAACAGTTGAGTTCATCCCCCTATCCACAGCCTCCACTCACAGAGGTTTCCGCCAAAGCCCCAATACAAGCCCACCAATTGACCCTTCAGCCGCCGCCCATTGAAACTCACTTAAAGTTAGAGGAACATGAGAAAAATAAGCCCGGTTTGGTACCATAAAGATACGTATGAAAGAGAGAAAGAAGCTAAGAACAAGTTGTGCGCTTCTAGAGCTTGGCACGACTGAGCCGATTGATCCAGGCCGGATCTAACCCAGACCGCTCTTCTATCTGAAATAAGGGCCAAAATGATGTGTTGAAAAGCTGGAGATCCCTGGGCTTTCCTCAATCATCAGGTTCCCCTCTCCCAGCATACGAGACGCCACCCATGGCAAACAGGTGGTTCCTGTTTTAATAGGGGATTACACCCTATCCACTACAGAAGGAAAGTGATCTGTAGATTTTATTCCCTACAGACAAGGGAGGCCGAAAACGTCTGGGAAATTCAAAGGTTATTTTTAATATAAATTAGGAGATCCATATTTAAAATAAACAGTTTATTATAGAAAGAAGGATTCATTTTGGATTCATTTTTTTAGGAAGAGTCAAACAAATAAGCTGTGTTAGATGATATGTAGCTTTCAAATGATATGTAGCTTTCATACCTTGAAAAACGTTTAGTTTTTTATCTAACAATATTAAATGCATCTTACTTTTTAATGTGGAGAATGCTAGAGTTCGGAAAAATGACACAAACACAAGACAAACACATGTTAAATACAGATGAGGTTATAATCTTCGTCCCATGTGCGACCCACGGGCACAGAATGATACACAAACAAATGAAGCATGTTAGTAACATGAGATAGGAAAGGTTTAAAAGGATAGATCTCGCGAAATTTGTTTTTTCCAATTTAAGATGCATTTCAATAAATGTAATTTTATAGTCTGGAATTATACCGGTTGAACGGACGGTTGCTCTGTATTGTTAGGGGTTTTACCTAACTGCCACAGAAGCGGAAGGCAGCCACCTATTTCGAGGGCCCGGGTGGTCACGGGCGGCCTCTTTTAGACGGCTCGTATGTCACGCAGAGGGTACGTCTGGCCTATTCTAAGCCCGGGACCAGCACGGGACCTCTGGTGAAGGAGTCGCAATAAAAGTGCCAGTGAAAAAGGGCAAAAGCATCACCGGAAAGTACTACAAAGACGTAGTACTGAAGAAACTGAAAAAGTATTATCAGAAACTACGCCCTGCCACTGGTTTTAAACATGTCCGTCTTCTACATGACAATGCCCCAGCTCATACCTCCGCAATAGTTATGGCGTTTTTGAAGAAAGAAAAAGTAACTGTTTTGCCTCAGCCCCCATATTCCCCAGATCTTGCCCCATGTGATTTCTTTTTGTTTCCGAAATTGGAAGCATTCCTTGCTGGGCGGAAATACCAGTCCCGACAGGCACTTGGATCTGCCATTCATCAGTACCTTATTACTGTGCCCAAATCAGCGTACCGTGACGCCTTCAAGAAGTGGATACATCGGCTGAAACTTTGCATTTCTAGCCACGGGGAGTACTTCGAGGGCATGAAATGAGTACTTTTGGGCTAACTTGAAATTTGAAGTCTCCAGATAGAAATAAGCAATTCATTTCGAACATCCCTCGTACTGCAGCATCTGATCTGGGTTTACTATTTGCTAAGTCCCATATGTCCCAATACTCAGGGTTATTGTACAGTAACTACTTTTTCACCAACAAACACTCCTTGAAATTAACCCTTGCCATCGCTGAATAAATTAAGGTGCCACACCCACTTCTAATTCAGAGCCAATCTGACTCCTTGATCCAGATTGTTGATATAAATTCACATACAGAATGACAAACAGTGCAGATCCAGATCAGATGGCTTCTTCAGAAGCCAACTGATCTGGTTCTCCACTGTTTGCAAAGGTAGGGTATATCCGGGTTCATCAGGACAAGGGTTAAGTAAAACCTATCTGACTGATACTAATCTTATTTGCACTGCTTGATGAACAAACAACAAACAGTCTTAAGATTTCATGCTATCTTCTTGTTCCTTCTTTCTTTATTATTGTACATTTGGTTGTGCAAAAGATAGAATGCAGGACTGAGAGGATAACTATATACTTCAAGAGTCATCTCTTTTCGAAGTGTATTCATTTATTTCCCAAAAATCCCAGATCCACTTGTAAAGTGCTTTGCACTTTTGTCATTTATTTTAGATTCTTTGTTTGTTTGATTTGGTTTTACAGTCCAGTCAACACTGTTAGGGTCAGGTAATCTGCTACTCATACCATATAAGCACACCAAGTTCCAATTAAGGCCCTACATTAGCTCAAATAGTTTGAGATATCTTGCAGACAAGATTTCATTATCATTACAGTACATTACAATTGGCACAACTATGTAAACATTCAGTTAATCAGGTAACAGACTAATCATTCCCAATCAGCATACCAAGTTACAAGGTTCTAGCTCAAAACACTTTGAGATATCTTGCTACTAGAGTCTATTATGCCTGTCAAAAAAGGGCATAATGCTGAAACTACAAGTCTGATGAAAAACATATCCTGATTCCACACATAAAATTTCTAGATCCTATCTCTATGTAAAGTGTGTCAAACAAACAGACAGACAAACTACCCAAACCCAGTATACCCCTCAACTTCTTGTCATTTTTTTTTTTCATTTCTTTCATTCCTTCTTTCTTTATCATTTTGTTTGGTTGTGTAACTGATTCATAGTTCTGACGTCTAACTTGGAATAAAGTGGTCCAGAGTCTGAGTTCTGTGACAGGTGCTGAAAAAGGACCTTAAATGCTTGACCAGGACCTACACTGTATGCATGAAATAAGGTATTTCTGACAAAAAAGAATAAACTACAGGCACCCCTGAATCAAAACTGAACTTGTCTAATCTATAAGGAAGAAGATTTTATTTGTATTCTTACATAAAAAGCAGTGCCGCACGTTATTAACAGCCGTGCATCAACCGGCGAAAAGCCATGTATTAACAAGGCAATTCACGCGCTGTTAATGCAACGGTTACGCAACATTCAATATGCTCATACCGGGGCCACAGAATTGCTGCCGTCACGAGATGTGTACTGTCCTGCCCCAGAACAAGAATAGTTCATGGAAATAGCCTTCGCGTGACATCGGTGAAAAGGGGAAACAAAATAGTGCAAGAAATAACGTGAAATGTAGCAAATGTTTTCAGTTTTTATGCAGTAATAGCGATCAAATGGTTTTTCAATACACTAGACAAAGTGCCCAGTGGGGCACGTATATCCCCGACCAGCGCTACCGCCAGTTTTTAAAGAGCACAAAGTATGAAGCTTTGACTCTGGAGATGGCAGTTATATGCTTTATGTGATAACATTGAAAAACTTCAATCACACATAATATGAAGCCCTTGACCTCAAAGATCAGGCACAGGTGCAGGGATTGAGCTTAATAAAACTTTAGCCCTATAACTATCACCATATACTAGTGAAATCAATCAGTCTTTATAATATAAGCAAAAATGACATTTGTATGAAAAGTCTGACCTTGACTTAAAAGCCATGCCCCAGCTTGGGGATGGTGCCGAGAAAAACTTTAAACCTACATATACCATCATGCTTAATATTAATGAAACCAACAAAAGGGTCTTCATAATATAGCTATATAAATTTTAATGAAAATTTTAAGGTCAACTGCCTACTCAATGCCCTCTACATATTGGTAAAGTATCAAAAAAATATCTTTAAGAATTTTTAGAGTTATTGCCCGCACAAGATTTAAATAACCAAGGGAGAAAACTGCAGAATGGAGTCATTCTTGAATGTGATATGCCTACTCACTGTCCTATACATACTGGTGAAGTATCATGAAAATATCTTAACATGTTTTAAAGTTATGGTTTGCACAAAATTTTTACAATTCTGGAGACAAGGGGAGATAACTCATGGACCAAGTCAGTTAGAGTTGTCTTTCTTGTACCTGACACCCTTCCAAATGCCCTCTACAACCTGACAGTTTCCTGAAAATAGCTCAAAGGGTAGTTAGGAGTTATGGGGTGCACAATAATGCATTTATGGACAGACAGATGGATGGATGGATGAATGGATGAATTCCATGCTGATAGCTATATCTCCTAAACCTCTCAGTAGGAGGATAACGAAATTCAACAAAAGGTCTTGATGGTATAGCTATATAAACTTAGATGCAAATATTTTTACTTTTATATGAAATTTCTAAGTCTGTGACCTTGACCTCAAGGTCATACCCCTGATGGGGATGATGCTGAGTAAAACTCTAGACCTATATCTACCAACAGGTCAAATATAGATGAAATTCCTCAAAGGGTCTTGAGATATATAAACACAAAAAACTTTGACTTTTTTATAAAAATTCTAAGTCTGTGACCTTAACCCCCAAGTCACCCCTGGGGTGGGGATGGTGCTGATAAAAACTTAAGACCTATATCTACCATCATGCTAAATATGAATGAAATCCATCAAAGGGTCTTCAAAATATGAGGTCTTATAAACTTTAACGCAAAAACTTTGACCCTAAGACAAAAATAAAGTATAAACGAATAATACTTCAACGGACTGACTGAGAGACAAACAGATTCCTTGCTGATAGCTATATCAGCTCAACCTTTCAGTTAGGGGATAATGAAATTTAATAAAAGGTCTTGATGATATGGCTATATAAACTTAAACGCAAAAATTTTTACTTTTATATGAAAATTCTAAATTCGTGACCTTGACCTCGGTCACATCCAGGGTGGGGATCATGCCGAGTAAGAAGCTAGGCCGATATCTACCAAGATGTCAAATATAAATGAAATTCCTCAAGGGTCTTGATGATATAGCTATATAAACTTAAACACAAAAAACTTTGACTTTTTTCACGAAAATTCTAAGTCCGTGACCTTGACCCCAGGTCACCCCCGGGGTGGGGATGGTGCTGATAAAAACTTTTGACCTATATCTACCATCATGCCATATATGAACGAAATCCATCAAAGGGTCTTCAAAATATGAGGTCTTATAAACTTTAACACAAAAACTTTGACCCTGTGACTTTTTTATGAAAATTCTAAGTCCGTGACCTTAACCCCAAGGTCACCCCGGGGTGGGGATGGTGCTGATAAAAACTTTGACCTATATCTACCATCATGCCAAATATGAATGAAATCCATCAAAGGATCTTCAAAATATGAGGTCTTATAAACTTTAACGCAAAAACTTTGACCCTGTGACGGAAAGACGAACGAACAAACGAACGTACGAAAGAACGTACGTACGAACGAACGAATGGACGAACGGAAAAGCAAAAACTATATACCCCCACATACTTGGTATGTCGGGGGTATAATTAACATTCACCAGGTCCCTTGGGAGGTGTTGAAAATTGCGGCCTTCGGCCTCGGTTTTCAACACCTCCCATGGGACCTGGCAAATGTTAATGCATGAAAAACCATGTTTGATCCCTATAATTATAAGCAGGTTAAGCTATATGGTTAAGGTTTAAGATGAAGAATGCCTGACACACCTGTGACAAATGTGTATACTAAACTTACAACCGATTGCATCTACCAGGTGTAGTCATTCACTTCCAATATAATAACTGTGAGAGTGCCAAGATAATAGAACACTGTTCAACCAAATTTATAAATAGCCATTTTGACAGTGACAGGGAATGTCATTTGCTCACATTTAGACCACACCCAGTCTAGTACTTGTAACCGGAGTATAGCTGTTGATTATTTATTCTGTTTATGTTCCATCTACTAATAAGAAAGTAGTTCAGCAAGAATTGTGAATCTTATTTGAGGTATTCTATTGATCATATAAGTGGATCTGAGAACTACATCTGCCTGTCCAACTGAACAATATGTATCAGGATAGGACTTGTATAAGCACTCCTTAGTACAGACAAATGAGCAAGTTATTGAATTTATTAGAAGCTAGCAAAGGAGATGAATTTTTAATTTTCAAACCAAGATGTTAGATGATATAAAAAGGACCCAGACAGAGTTATCTGCCTTGAAATAGGCTGTTTTGTGAAACACAACCTATGTTTGAATTGCATCTAGATGTCCTATTTATATTTGACCAGAACACAACAATTCAAATGTTTGTACATGGTGGTGTTCTGGAGCTTTATAGTCCTATGTGTAGTATTTCAGTTATATGGGGCCATGATGTGTATTAATGCTTGCATTTGTACAGTCTCATGCATGCATGTTTTTCCTGCTGTTTAAGACCAGGCATTTCCCTGTCCAGTTTATACTCAACCCAGGGCATGCTGAGTATGAGCTGGGTGTACTAATGATGGGAAACATTCCCAACACAAACAAGGTTCAAACCCATGACACCAGTCTGTCTTACAGGTTGGGATCACTAATCACTAGGACACTCAGCCCAACATGTTTCATGCATATGATAACTTTGCCTTTCCATGAATCAAAACATATTAGAATGAAACTTTGCTAACACTATAATAGTATGTCACATATTGAAATGGCAGATAACTCCATCAAAAATTTCCTCCATTTCTTTTTCTCTCAGTTTTCACTTTTAATGATCCTCTCTGCATTGATGTCTCATTTGACAGCCTTTTTTTTACCAAATCATTAAAAAAAAAACAACTTTTACTCAGTTAGCTGAAAACAAGTGGTTTCCAGAAGCACATTTCTGTGCAGACCGCTGGACAGAGATCTAAAGAAAGGCTTCTTTGTTGACCATCAAAAGACAACTAACTCACTTTACTGTTTTTGCTATTCCCCTTACAGCAACAGTTAGCATGAAGAATTTACAAGGCATTTTGTTGTAACTAAGATGTAGTTTGGATTGGCAACACCTCACCAGATTTGTCTTTTATGTTTCTGTGCTTATGTACAAGAAATTATAGCATCTTTACAATTTCAAATACAGAAATATTCTAGATTAAGAAAGAATTGCTATTCTGCACTCACATTTTCAAATAGAGATAGGATGCTGAAACTAGAGCAAGTGCCCAGAGGGTCACAAATACTCCCAGCCGGGGGCCATTTCTTAATTATAAAATATTTTAAAGTTAATGACAATGATAAAAGGCAAAAGGTGGATGGTTTAAAACTGTCACCTTTTCAGAAGCCAAAAAAGACTTAACAACCTCACACTTATAAGAGGAGGCGTTGTCATGTAAAAGGTGGACTCCTGACCATCCTTTGCTTGGTCCATGTTCCAATGTAACAAGTAAATTGGTCAATGTATATGACTGCATCTATTTCAATTTGAAATAACTTGGTCGGTTGCAAAGTAATTTGAATGAAATAAATGGCTATCATTAGCTATTCAATACACCATTCAAGTGCAGTGAAGCATTTTAAAATATACCTGGGATAAAACAAGGACGCTTATTAGTGACAAAACTTTTTGCACGACCCTCGTATAAACAAACTGCAATATACTACTTTATTGGGGCATCCTAGATTTTGACCTCTAGCCCCACCCTGGGGCATGATCCAGGGGTCCATAGATGTAGAATGTAAGAGAATCCTCCCAGGTACCCCTATACCAAATACGAAAAGTTTTTGTTCAGTGGCTGCAGAGTTATAAGAAATCAAAAAAGTTAGAAGTAAAACTTGGTTATAGAAAGGGTTAATCGACAGAATCACGGACTGACAGAGGAAGGATGGAAGGACAGAAAAATGGAACTGACAAAAACTATATACCCCTTCGGCATAAAGTATACCAGGGGTATAATTACTAACAAAGACTTCTGAAGAAGGTCGAGACAGAAACATTTGGATTCTTAATCAAGTTAACCACTCTGTTGATTTCAACACATTCCATCAACTAGTAAGAAAGTAGTTCTTGAGATCCCCCATGGGCCATGTAAATGGATCTTCCGATTACAATCTGACTGTCAAACTGAATCATTTGTATCTGGATACTACTTGCATAAGCAATCCTTTGTAATAGATGTATGTGTAAGCAATTAAGTTTACAAGAAGAGGCAAGTGAAGGAGATTGCATCATTGCAGAGATGAATTTTTAATTTCAAAATGAAGATGTTAGATAATACAAAAAGGACCCAGACAGAGTTATCTGCCCTGAAATAGGCTGTTTTGTGAAACACAACCTATGTTTGAAATGCATCTAGATGTCCTATTTATATTTGACCAGAACACACCAATTCAAATGTTTGTGGTGGTGTTCTGGAGCTTTATAGTCCTATGTGTAGTATTTCAATTATATGGGGCCATGATGTGTGTTAATGCTTGCATTTGTACAGTCGCCTCCATGCATGCTTTTCCTGCTGTCTAAGACCAGGCATTTCCCTGTCCAATTTATACTCAACCCAAGGCATGTTGAGTATGAGCTGGGTGTAATAATGATGGGAAACAGTCCCAACCTAAACAAGGTTCAAACCCATGACACCTGTCTTAAAGGTTTAGATCACTAACCACTAGGACACCCAGCCCAAAATGTTCAATGCATTTGATGACTTTGCCTTTCCATGAATCAAAACATATTTGAATGAAACTTTGCTAACACTATAACAGTATGTCACATATTGAAATGTCAGATAACTCCCTCATTTCCTCCATTTTTTTTTCATTTCCTCTATTTCTTTTTTTTTTTCTGTTTTCACATCAAATGATTCCTCTCTGCAATAATGCTGTCTCATTTATCAGCTTTTTTTTTTACCAAACCATAAAAAAATCTATTACTCAGTTTGCTGAAAACAAGTAGTTTCCAGATGCACATTTCCAAGCAGACTGCTGGACAGAGATCTAAAAAAGGCTTCTTTGTTGACCACCAAAGGACAACTAACTCACTAAACTGTTTTTACTGTTCCCCCTATGGCAACAGTTAGAATGAAGAATTTTCAAGGCAATTTGTTGTAACTAAATTTTAGTTTGGATTGGCAATACCTGATCAGATTTGTCTTTTATGTTTCTGAGCTTATGTACAAGATATTCTTGCATCCATACAATATCATACACAGAAATATTCTAGACTAAAAAAGAATTGCTATTCTGTGCTCACATTTCCAAATAGAGAAAATACTAACAAAGACTTCTTAAGAAGGTCTAGGCGACAGAAACATTTGGATCCTAAATCAAGTTAACCACTCTAGCTATTAATTATTCATTCTGTCTACATTCCATCAACTAGTAAGAAAGCAGTTCAGGGAGAATTGTGAATCTTATTTGAGATCCCCCATGGGCCATGTAAATGGACCTTCCATTACCATCTGACTTTTAAATTGCATCACGAAAACATACCTATATAATTTTGAACCCCTTAAACCCCACTTTTATATAGTAAAACTGGGGTTTACAGGGTTACAATATTTTTCTTATATCTGCTCAAAAACGTAGATAGTGTGTACTCATTAGAACCACCTCATTGAGGTGGTTTTAATTACCCACAATCTATGTTTTGAGCAGAAATATGAAAAATATCAGAATTTTTTATCTGATTTTTTTCATTGTTTGGTGGTAAAATTTTAAGTATATTTGAATAGGCATGTTTTCGTAATGGAACCATTTGTATCTGGATACAGCACTCCTTTGTAACAGATCTATGTGTAAGCAATTAAATTTACAAGAAGAAGCAAGTGAAGGAGATTGCATCATTGCACAGATGAATTCTTAATTTCAAAACCAATGTTACATAATACAAACTATAAATGTGTCCAACGTACACAGATGCCCCCGCCTTGGGTACCTCCATAAAACTGTGCAAAGGCATTAAGTCCTCATACAAAATTTTAAGTTGCTACAATACTATGAATCCTGAAATCTACCGCTTACAAAAATCTGAACTTTGCAAAATTAGCCTACTGGCTTTTAGACATCTCTTGGAAAGACGTTGTTTACTTGGCATTTTATTTTAAATGAAAAACTTTTGTTCTGACTGACCATATCTTATCAGAAACCATTTGTCTTCTTGTTTCTGCGTTTTGTTTTCAAATATTTACACTAAAATTAAATTTATGGCCAAAAGTTGGTATGACCTATGCAATTTATATAGTTAAGTGATTTTTTTGAATTTTTGTGTAAGAAAATATTTTTTACTTTTCTTTGCAGAATTTGAATCATCGATGTTTCACAATAATAGTGGACACATCACAGACCTCACAGCATTAACTATGTCAACAGTGAAAACCCAGATAAGCAAACCTGCCATTCAGAAGACTCATCTGCACTATCACTACTGATCACTAAATAACACTTGCTTTAGTGGATGTAAAGTGTCTTAATAGGATATGACCAAAACTTGTATTGCTGATTATATTAGTATTTCCTATGGGATCATTTGCCCATTATAGTAGCTTTCAAAAAATGGAGTTCTGCTCATGTATATGCTAGAGGGTGTAAGACTGTTCCAAATTACTTACTGCTTATGTTTTTCTATCTGTAAAGCGTTCTTTCTTCACAAAGGTAACCTTTTTTATTTTCATTCTTAGGACCTGTGGTCTGAGTTTTCTAAACAAACATGGAATTTTACCTTTTCAAAAATACCTTAAATTAATGTTTAAGAATAATGACAAGCAGCCTTTTCAAAACTAATATTATAATGAGACCTTTTAAACCCAAACATTTAAATACTACATATAGAAGATCTGTACCATCACTACGGATCCCTAATAACACTTGCATTGATGGATGTAAAGTGTCTTAGCAGGAGAAGACCAAACATTCTTTAGACCTGTGGTCTGAGAGTTTATCAAACAAACAAGAAATTATCCATTTTGAAAAAATACCCTAGAAGTGATATTTAATAATAAAAAACATCTTATTCTAAACAAGTATTACCTTGCAACCTTACAGATGTAATATTTAAGAATGATGACAAGCAGCATGAACAAAACTGATTTTAGCTGAGACATTTGAAACCCTAAAATTTAAATACTGCATTATATAATGCATGGTCATCCCAATCAAAGTGGACACATCACAAGTTTCACAGCAAAATGTAAACTGGGTGTCAACAGTAAAGACCCATATAAGCAAACCTACCATTCGGAAGACTCATCTGTACCATCACTACTGATCACTAAATAAAACTCACTTTAGTGGATATTAAGTGTCATAACAGGATATGACCTAAATTCTTCAGACCTATGGGCTGAGAGTTTCCAAAACAAACATGATATTTTCCCTTTTAAAAAATACTTCCATAAAATATCTATAAATGAAAGCATCCTATTAAAACTTAGGATTACTTTGTAACATTACAGATGTAATATTTCAGAATGATAAAAATGTAGCCTATTCAAAAGTAAACATTGGAATAATGCATATATTATACATGGTCATCCCAACCAAAGTGGACACATCACAAGTATCACAGCAAAATGTAAACTGGAAGTCAGCAGTGAAGACCCAGATAAGCAGACCTGCCATTCAGAAGACTCATCTGTACCGTCACTACTGATCACTAAATACTTTGCTTCAGTGGATGTAAAGTGTCATAACAGGATATGACCAAAAATTCTTTAGACCTGTGGTCTGAGAGTTCCCTGAACAAAGATTGAATTCTCCCTTTTCAAAAATAGCTAAAAAGTGGTAGTTATTAATGAAAGTGTTCTAATCAAAACAAGTATTACAATGCAACCTTTAGAAAGTAATGTTTAATAATAAAAAAAGCAGCCGATTCAAAAGTAATCATTGGAATAATGCATATATTATGTATGGTCATCCCAACAAAAGCGGACACATCACAAGTTACACAGCAAAATGTAAACAAAATGTCAACAGTGAAGATACAGATAAGCAAACCTGCCAATCAGAAAACTCATCTGTACCCTCACCACTGATCATTAAATAATACTTGCTTTAGTGGATGTAAAGTGTCATAACAGGATTTGACCCAAAATTTTTCAGACCTGTAGTCTGGGAGTTTCCTAAACAAACATGAAAATTTCCCTTTTTAAAAATCCTTTAAGTGTTATTTAATAATAATAATAATAAACATCCTATTTAAAACTAGTAAAACCTTGCAAACTTACAAATGTAATGTTTTAAAAAGATTAAAAGTAGCCTATTGATAATTTATATTACAATGAGACCTCTAAAACTCTAAAATTAAAATACTGCATATATACTGCTAGGCCATCCCAACCAAAGTGGACATCACAAGTTTCAGAGCAAACTGTAAACTGGATGTCAACAGTAAAGACCCAGATAAGCAAACCTGCCATTCAGAAGACTCATCTGTACCGTCACTACTCATCATTGGAATAATGTATATATTATTTATAGTCATCCCAGTTTTATTTAATAATAATAATAATAATAATAATAATAATAAACATCCTATTTAAAACTAGTAAAACCTTGCAAACTTACAAATGTAATGTTTAAAAATGATTAAAAGTAGCCTATTGATAATTTATATTACAATGAGACCTCTAAAACTCTAAAATTTAAATACTGCATATATAATGGTAGGTCATCCCAACCAAAGTGGACACATCACAAGTTTCACAGCAAACTGTAAACTGGGTCTCAACAGTAAAGACCCAGATAAGCAAACCTGCCATTCAGAAGACTTATCTGTATCATCACTACTGATCACTAAATAATACTTGCTTAAGTGGATGTAAAGTGTCGTAACAGGATATGACCAAAATTCTTCAGACCTATGATCTGAGAGTTTCCTAAACAAAACATGAACTTTTCCCTTTTCAAAAATACCCCAAAAAATATCAATAAATGAAAGCATCCTATTAAAAACTAGGATTACCTTGCAACCTTTTAGATGATATATTTCAGAATGATAAAAATGTAGCCTATTCAAAAGTAAACATTAGAATAATGCATATATTATGCATGGTCATCCCAACCAAAGTGGACACATCACAAGTATCACAGCAAACTGTAAACTGGATGTCAGCAGTGAAGACCCAGATAAGCCAACCTGCCATTCAGAAGACTGATCTGTACCGTCACTACTGATCACTAAATAATACTTTGCTTCAGTGGATGTAAAGTGTCATAACAGGATATGACCAAAAATTCTTTAGACCAGTGGTCTGAGAGTTCCTTAAACAAAGATCAAATTCTCCCTTTTCAAAAATAGCTAAAAAGTGGTAATTATTAATGAAAGTATCCTAATCAAAACTAGTATTACAATGCAACCTTTAGAAAGTAATGTTTAATAATAATAAGAAAAAAAAAAAAAAGCAGCCGATTCAAAATTAATCATTGGAATTATGTATATATTATGTATGGTCATCCCAACCAAAGTGGACACATCACAAGTTTCACAGCAAAATGTAAACTGGTTGTCAACAGTAAAGACCCAGATAAGCAAACCTGCCATTCAGAAGACTCATCTGTACCATCACTACTGATCACTATATAATAATACTTGCTTTAGTGGATGTAAAGTGTCATAACAGGACATGACCAAAATTGTTCAAACTTATGGTCTGAGAGTTTCCTAAACAAAACATGAAATTTTCCCCTTTCCAAAAATACCACCATAAAATATCTATAAATGAAAGCATCCTATCAAAAACTACTATTACCTTGCAACCTTACACATGTAATATTTCAGAATGATAAAACTGTAGCCTATTCAAAAGTAAACAGTGGAATAATGCATATATTATGCAAGGTCATCCCAACCAAAGTGGACACATCACAAGTATCACAACAAAATGTAAACTAGATGTAAGCAGTGAAGACCCAGATAAGCAAACCTGCCATTCATCTGTCTCATCTGTACTGCCGTTACTGATCACTAAATAATACTTTGCTTCAGTGGATGTAAAGTGTCATAACAGGATATGACCAAAAATTCTTTAGACCTGTGGTCTGAGAGTTCCCTAAACAAAGATCAAATTCTCCCTTTTCAAAAATAGCTAAAACGTGGTAATTATTAATGAAAGTATCCTTATCAAAACTAGAATTACAATGCAACCTTTAGGAAGTAATGTTTAATATTAAAAAAAGCAGCCGATTCAAAGTAATCATTGGAATAATATATATATTATTTATAGTCATCCCAACCAAAGTTGACACATCACAAGTCTGAGAGTTTCCTAAACAAACATGAAAATTTCCCTTTTTAAAAATACTTTAAGTGTTATTTAATAATAATAATAAACATCCTATTTAAAACAAGTAAAACCTTGCAAACTTACAAATGTAATGCTTAAAAATGATTAAAAGTAGCCTTTTGATAATTTATATTACAATGAGACCTCTAAAATTCTAAAATTTAAATACTGCATATATAATGGTAGGTCATCCTAACCAAAGTGGACACATCACAAGTTTCACAGCAAACTGTAAACTGGGTGTCAACAATAAAGACCCAGATAAGCAAACCTGCCATTCAGAAGACTTATCTGTATCATCACTACTGATCACTAAATAATACTTGCTTTAGTGGATGTAAAGTGTCATAACAGGATATGACCAAAATTCTTCAGACCTATGGTCTGAGAGTTTCCTAAACAAAACATGAACTTTTCCCTTTTCAAAAATACCCCAAAAAATATCAATAAATGAAAGCATCCTATTAAAAACTAGGATTACCTTGCAACCTTTTAGATGATATATTTCAGAATGATAAAAATGTAGCTTATTCAAAAGTAAACATTAGAATAATGCATATATTATGCATGGTCATCCCAACCAAAGTGGATACATCACAAGTATCACAGCAAAATGTAAACTGGATGTCAGCAGTGAAGACCCAGATAAGCACACCTGCCATTCAGAAGACTGATCTGTACCGTCACTACTGATCACTAAATAATACTTTGCTTCAGTTGATGTAAAGTGTCATCACAGGATATGACCAAAAATTCTTTAGACCTGTGGTCTGAGAGTTCCCTAAACAAAGATCAAATTCTCCCTTTTCAAAAATAGCTAAAAAGTGGTAATTATTAATGAAAGTATCCTAATCAAAACTAGTATTACAATGCAACCTTTAGAAAGTAATGTTTAATAATAAAAAAACAAAAAAAAAAAAAAAAAAAAAATAAAATAAAATAAAGCAGCCGATTCAAAATAAATCATTGGAATAATGTAAATATTATGTATGGTCATCCCAACCAAAGTGGACACATCACAAGTTTCACAGCAAACTGTAAACTGGGTGTGAACAGTAAAGACCCAGATAAGCAAACCTGCCATTCAGAAGACTCATCTGTCCCATCACTACTGATCACTAAATAATACTTGCTTTAGTGGATGTAAAGTGTCATAACAGGACATGACCAAAATTCTTCAGACTTATGGTCTGAGAGTTTCCTAAACAAAACATGAAATTTTCCCTTTTCAAAAATACCACCATAAAATATCTATAAATGAAGCATCCTATAAAAAACTAGGATTACTTTGCAACCTTACAGATGTAATATTTCAGAATGATAAAACTGTAGCCTATTCAAAAGTAAACAGTGGAATAATGCATATATTATGCATGGTCATCCCAACCAAAGTGGACACATCACAAGTATCACAACAAAATGTAAACTGGATGTCAGCAGTGAAGACCCAGATAAGCACACCTGCCATTCAGAAGACTCATCTGTACCGTCACTACTGATCACTAAATAATACTTTGCTTCAGTGGATGTAAAGTGTCAAAACAGGATATGACCAAAAATTCTTTAGACCGTTGGTATGAGAGTTCCCTAAACAAAGATCAAATTCTCCCTTTTCAAAAATAGCTAAAAAGTGGTAATTATTAATGAAAGTATCCTAATCAAAACTAGTATTACAATGCAACCTTTAGAAAGTAATGTTTAATAATAAAAGAAGCAGCCGATTCAAAAGTAATCATTAGAATTATGTATATATTATTTATAGTCATCCCAACCAAAGTGGACACATCACAAGTTTCACAGCAAAATGTAAACAAAATGTCAACAGTGAAGATACAGATAAGCAAACCTGCCAATCAGAAAACTCATCTGTACCATCACCACTGATCACTAAATAATACTTGCTTTAGTGGATGTAAAGTGTCATAACAGGATATGACCAAACATTCTTCAGACCTGTAGTCTGGGAGTTTCCTAAACAAACATGAAAATTTCCCTTTTTTAAAAATACTTTAAGTGTTATTTAATAATAATAATAATAAACATCCTATTTAAAACTAGTAAAATCTTGCAAACTTACAAATGTAATGTTTAAAAATGATTAAAAGTAGCCTATTGATAATTTATATTACAATGAGACCTCTAAAACTCTAAAATTTAAATACTGCATATATAATGGTAGGTCATCCCAACCAAAGTGGACACATCACAAGTTTCACAGCAAACTGTAAACTGGCTGTCAACAGAAAAGACCCAGATAAGCAAGCCTGCCATTCAGAAGACTTATCTGTATCATCACTACTGATCACTAAATAATACTTGCTTTAGTGGATGTAAAGTGTCGTAACAGGATATGACCAAAATTCTTCAGACCTATGATCTGAGAGTTTCCTAAACAAAACATGCACTTTTCCCTTTTCAAAAATACCCCCAAAAATATCAATAAATGAAAGAATCCTATAAAAAACTAGGATTACCTTGCAACCTTTTAGATGTAATATTTCAGAATGATAAAAATGTAGCCTATTCAAAAGTAAACATTAGAATAATGCATATATTATGCATGGTCATCCCAACCAAAGTGGACACATCACAAGTATCACAGCAAAATGTAAACTGGATGTCGGCAGTGAAGACCCAGATAAGCCAACCTGCCATTCAGAAGACTGATCTGTACCGTCACTACTGATCACTAAATAATACTTTGCTTCAGTGGATGTAAAGTGTCATAACAGGATATGACCAAAAATTCTTTAGACCTGTGGTCTGAGAGTTCCTTAAACAAAGATCAAATTCTCCCTTTTCAAAAATAGCTAAATAGTGGTAATTATTAATGAAAGTATCCTAATCAAAACTAGTATTACAATGCAACCTTAAGAAAGTAATGTTTAATAATAAAAAAAAAAAAAAAAAAGGAAAAAATAAAAAAGAAAAGCAGCCGATTCAAAATTAATCATTGGAATAATATATATATTATGTATGGTCATCCCAACCAAAGTGGACACATCACAAGTTTCACAGGAAACTGTAAACTGGGTGTCAACAATAAAGACCCAGATAAGCAAACCTGCCATTCAGAAGACTTATCTGTATCATCACTACTCATCACTAAATAATACTTGCTTTAGTGGATGTAAAGTGTCGTAACAGGATATGACCAAAATTCTTCAGACCTATGGTCTGAGAGTTTCCTTAACAAAACATGAACTTTTCCCTTTTCAAAAATCCTCCAAAAAATATCAATAAATGAAAGCATCCTATTAAAAACTAGGATTACCTTGCAACCTTTTAGATGTAATATTTCAGAATGATAAAAATGTAGCCTATTCAAAAGTAAACATTAGAATAATGCATATATTATGCATGGTCATCCCAACCAAAGTGGACACATCACAAGTATCACAGCAAAACGTAAACTGGATGTCAGCAGTGAAGACCCAGATAAGCAAACCTGCCATTCAGAAGACTCATCTGTACCGTCACTACTGATCACTAAATAATACTTTGCTTCAGTGGATGTAAAGTGTCATAACAGGATATGACCAAAAATTCTTTAGACCTGTTGTCTGAAAGTTCCCTAAACAAAGATCAAATTCTCCCTTTTCAAAAATAGCTAAAAAGTGGTAATTATTAATGAAAGTATCCTAATCAAAACTAGTATTACAATGCAACCTTTAGAAAGTAATGTTTAATAATAATAAAAAAAAAAAAAAAAAAAAAAAAAAAAAAGCAGCCAATTCAAAATTAACCATTGGAATAATGTAAATATTATGTGTGGTCATCCCAACCAAAGTGGACACATCACAAGTTTCACAGCAAAATGTAAACTGGTTGTCAACAGTAAAGACCCAGATAAGCAAACCTGCCATTCAGAAGACTCATCTGTACCATCACTACTGATCACTAAATAATACTTGCTTTAGTGGATGTAAAGTGTCATAACAGGACATGACCAAAATTCTTCAGACTTATGGTCTGAGAGTTTCCTAAACAAAACATGAAATTTTCCCTTTTCAAAAATACCCCCATAAAATATCTATAAATGAAAGCATCCTATCAAAAACTAGGATTACCTTGCAACCTTACAGATGTAATATTTCAGAATGATAAAACTGTAGCCTATTCAAAAGTAAACAGTGGAATAATGCATATATTATGCATGGTCATCCCAACCAAAGTGGACACATCACAAGTATCACAACAAAATGTAAACTGGATGTCAGCAGTGAAGACCCAGATAAGCACACCTGCCATTCAGAAGACTCATCTGTACCGTCACTACTGATCACTAAATAATACTTTGCTTCAGTGGATGTAAAGTGTCATAACAGGATATGACCAAAAATTCTTTAGACCTGTGGTATGAGAGTTCCCTAAACAAAGATCAAATTCTCCCTTTTCAAAAATAGCTAAAAAGTGGTAATTATTAATGAAAGTATCCTAATCAACACTAGTATTACAATGCAACCTTTAGAAAGTAATGTTTAATAATAAAAAAAAAAAAAAAAAAGAAAAGAAAAGAAAAGCAGCCGATTCAAAATTAATCATTGGAATAATATATATATATTATGTATAGTCATCCCAACCAAAGTGGACACATCACAAGTTTCACAGCAAACTGTAAACTGGGTGTCAACAATAAAGACCCAGATAAGCAAACCTGCCATTCAGAAGACTTATCTGTATCATCACTACTGATCACTAAATAATACTTGCTTTAGTGGATGTAAAGTGTTGTAACAGGATATGACCAAAATTCTTCAGACCTATGGTCTGAGAGTTTCCTAAACAAAACATGAACTTTTCCCTTTTCAAAAATACCCCCAAAAAATATCAATAAATGAAAGCATCCTATTAAAAACTAGGATTACCTTGCAACCTTTTAGATGTAATATTTCAGAATGATAAAAATGTAGCCTATTCAAAAGTAAACATTAGAATAATATATATTATGCATGGTCATCCCAACCAAAGTGGACACATCACAAGTATCACAGCAAAACGTAAACTGGATGTCAGCAGTGAAGACCCAGATAAGCAAACCTGCCATTCAGAAGACTCATCTGTACCGTCACTACTGATCACTAAATAATACTTTGCTTCAGTGGATGTAAAGTGTCATAACAGGATATGACCAAAAATTCTTTAGACCTGTGGTCTGAAAGTTCCCTAAACAAAGATCAAATTCTCCCTTTTCAAAAATAGCTAAAAAGTGGTAATTATTAATGAAAGTATCCTAATCAAAACTAGTATTACAATGCAACCTTTAGAAAGTAATGTTTAATAATAATAAAAAAAAAAAAAAAAAAAAAAAAAAAAAAGCAGCCAATTCAAAATTAATCATTGGAAGAATGTAAATATTATGTGTGGTCATCCCAACCAAAGTGGACACATCACAAGTTTCACAGCAAAATGTAAACTGGTTGTCAACAGTAAAGACCCAGATAAGCAAACCTGCCATTCAGAAGACTCATCTGTACCATCACTACTGATCACTAAATAATACTTGCTTTAGTGGATGTAAAGTGTCATAACAGGATATGACCAAAAATTCTTCAGACTTGTAGTCTGGGAGTTTCCTAAACAAACATGAAAATTTCCCTTTTTAAAAATACTTTAAGTGTTATTTAATAATAATAATAATAAACATCCTATTTAAAACTAGTAAAACCTTGCAAACTTACAAATGTAATGTTTAAAACTGATTAAAAGTAGCCTATTGATAATTTATATTACAATGAGACCTCTAAAACTCTAAAATTTAAATACTGCATATATAATGGTAGGTCATTCCAACCAAAGTGGACACATTACAAGTTTCACAGCAAACTGTAAACTGGGTGTCAACAGTAAAGACCCAGATAAGCAAACCTGCCATTCAGAAGACTTATCTGTATCATCACTACTGATCACTAATTAATACTTGCTTTAGTGGATGTAAAGTGTCGTAACAGGATATGACCAAAATTCTTCAGACCTATGATCTGAGAGTTTCCTAAACAAAACATGAACTTTTCCCTTTTCAAAAATACCCCAAAAATATCAATAAATGAAAGCATCCTATTAAAAACTAGGATTACCTTGCAACCTTTTAGATGTAATATTTCAGAATGATAAAAATGTAGCCTATTCAAAAGTAAACATTAGGAAACTGCATATATTATGCATGGTCATCCCGACCAAAGTGGACACATCACAAGTATCACAGCAAAATGTAAACTGGATGTCAGCAGTGAAGACCCAGATAAGCAAACCTGCCATTCAAAAGACTGATCTGTACCGTCACTACTGATCAATAAATAATACTTTGCTTCAGTGGATGTAAAGTGTCAAAACAGGATATGACCAAAAATTCTTTAGACCTGTGGTCTGAGAGTTCCCTAAACAAAGATAAAATTCTCCCTTTTCAAAAATAGCTAAAAAGTGGTAATTATTAAAGAAAGTATCCTTATCAAAACTAGTTTAACAATGCAACCTTTAGAAAGTAATGTTTAATAATAAAAAAAGTACCAGATTCAAAAGTAATCATTGGAATAATGTATATATTATTTATAGTCATCCCAACCAAAGTGGACACATCACAAGTTCCACAGCAAAATGTAAACAAAATGCCAACAGTGAAGATACAGATAAGCAAACCTGCCAATCAGAAAACTCATCTGTACCATCACCACTGATCACTAAATAATACTTGCTTCAGTGGATGTAAAGTGTCATAACAGGATATGACCAAAAATTCTTCAGACCTGTAGTCTGTGAGTTTCCTAAACAAACATGAAAATTTCCCTTTTCAAAAATACTTTAAATGTTATTTAATAATAATAATAATAAACATCCTATTTAAAACTATTAAAACCTTGCAAACTTACAAATGTAATGTTTAAAACTGATTAAAAGTAGCCTATTGATAATTTATATTACAATGAGACCTCTAAAACTCTAAAATTTAAATACTGCATATATAATGGTAGGTCATCCCAACCAAAGTGGACATATCACAAGTTTCACAGCAAACTGTAAACTGGGTGTCAACAGTAAAGACCCAGATAAGCAAACCTGCCATTCAGAAGACTTACGTATCTGTATCATCACTACTGATCACTAAATAATACTTGCTTTAGTGGATGTAAAGTGTCGTAACAGGATATGACCAGAATTCTTCAGACCTATGATCTGAGAGTTTCCTAAACAAAACATGAACTTTTCCCTTTTCAAAAATACCACAAAAAATATCAATAAATGAAAGCATCCTATTAAAAACTAGGATTACCTTGCATCTTTTTAGATGTAATATTTCAGAATGATAAAAATGTAGCCTATTCAAAAGTAAACATTAGAATACTGCATATATTATGCAGGTCATCCCAACCAAAGTGGACACATCACAAGTATCACAGCAAAATGTAAACTGGATGTCAGCAGTGAAGACCCAGATAACCAAACCTGCCATTCAGAAGACTGATCTCTACCGTCACTACTGATCACTAAATAATACTTTGCTTCAGTGGATGTAAAGTGTCAAAACAGGATATGACCAAAAATTCTTTAGACCTGTGGTTTGAGAGTTCCCTAAATAAAGATCAAATTCTCCCTTTTCAAAAATAGCTGAAAAATGGTAATTATTAATAAAAGTATCCTAATCAAAACTAGTATTACAATGCAACCTTTAGAAAGTAATGTTTAATAATAAAAAAAAAAAAAAAAAGTAGCCAATTCAAATTAATCATTGGAATAATGTAAATAATATATATGGTCATCCCAACCAAAATGGACATATCACAAGTTTCACAGCAAAATGTAAACTGGTTGTCAACAGTAAAGACCCAGATAAGCAAACCTGCCATTCAGAATACTCATCTGTACCATCACTACTGATCACTAACTAATACTTGCTTTAGTGGATGTAAAGTGTCATAACAGGACATGACCAAAATTGTTCAGACTTATGGTCTGAGAGTTTCCTAAACAAAACATTAAATTTCCCCTTTTCAAAAATACCACCATAAAATACCTATAAATGAAAGCATCCTATCAAAAACTAGGATTACCTTGCAACCTTACAGATGTAATATTTAAGAATGATAAAACTGTAGCCTATTCAAAAGTAAACAGTGGAATAATGCATATATTATGCATGGTCATCCCAACCAAAGTGGACATATCACAAGTATCACAACAAAATGTAAACTGGATATCAGCAGTGAAGACCCAGATAAGCAAACCTGCCATTCAGAAGACTCATCTATACCATCACTACTGATCACTAAATAATACTTTGCTTCAGTGGATGTAAAGTGTCTTAACAGGATATGACCAAAAATTCTTTAGACCTATGGTCTGAGAGTTCCCTAAACAAAGATCAAATTCTGCCTTTTCAAAAATAGCTAAAAAGTGGTAATTATTAATGAAAGTATCCTTATGAAAACTAATATTACAATGCAACCTTTAGAAAGTAATGTTTAATATTAAAAAAGCAGCAGATTCAAAAGTAATCATTGGAATAATGTATATATTATTTATAGTCATCCCAACAAAAGTGGACACATCACAAGTTCCACAGCAAAATGTAAACAAAATGTCAAACAGTGAAGATACAGATTAGCAATCCTGCCAATCAGAAAACTCATCTGTACCATCACCACTGATCACTAAATAATACTTGCTTTAGTGGATGTAAAGTGTTATAACAGGATATGACCAAAAGTTCTTCAGACCTGTAGTCTGGGAGTTTCCTAAACAAACATGAAAATTTCCCTTTTTAAAAATACTTTAAGTGTTATTTAATAATAGTAATAATAAACATCCTATTTAAAACTAGTAAAACCTTGCAAACTTACAAATGTAATGTTTTAAATGATTAAAAGTAGCCTATTGATAATTTATATTACAATGAGACCTCTAAAACTCTAAAATTTAAATACTGCATATATAATGGTAGGTCATCCCAACCAAAGTGGACACATCACAAGTTTCACAGCAAACTGTAAACTGGGTGTCAACAGTAAAGACCCAGATAAGCAAACCTGCCATTCAGAAGACTCATCTGTACCATCACTATTGATCACTAAATAATACTTGCTTTAGTGGATGTAAAGTGTCGTAATAGGATATGACCAAAATTCTTCAGACCTATGGTCTGAGATTTTCCTAAACAAAACATGAACTTTTCCCTTTTCAAAAATACCCCCAAAAAATATCTATAAATGAAAGCATCCTATTAAAATCTAGGATTACCTTGCAACCTTAAAGATGTAATATTTCAGAATGATAAAAATGTAGCCTATTCAAAAGTAAACATTAGAATACTGCATATATTATGCATGGTCATCCCGACCAAAGTGGACACATCACAAGTATCACAGCAAATGTAAACTGGACGTCAGCAGTGAAGACCCAGATAAGCAAACCTGCCATTCAGAAGACTGATCTGTACTGTCACTACTGATCACTAAATAATACTTTGCTTCAGTGGATGTAAAGTGTCATAACAGGATATGACCAAAAATTCTTTAGACCTGTGGTCTGAGAGTTCCCTAAACAAAGATCAAATTCTCCCTTTTCAAAAATAGCTAAAAAGTGGTAATTATTAATGAAAGTATCCTAATCAAAACTAGTATTACAAAGCAACCTTTAGAAAGTAATGTTTAACAAGAATAAGAATAAAAAAAAAAAAAAAAAAAAAAAAAAAAAAAAAAAAAAAAAAGCAGCTGATTCAAAATTAATCATTGGAATAATGTAAATATTATGTATGGTCATCCCAACCAAAGTGGACACATCACAAGTTTCACAGCAAAATGTAAACTGGTTGTCAACAGTAAAGACCCCAATTAAGCAAACCTGCCATTCAGAAGACTCATCTGTACCATCAATCCTGATCACTAAATAATACTTGCTTTAGTGGATGTAAAGTGTCATAACAGGACATGACCAAAATTCTTCAGACCTATGGTCTGAGTGTTTCCTAAACAAAACATGAAATTTTCCCTTTTCAAAAATACCCCCATAAAATATCTATAAATGAAAGCATCCTATCAAAAACTAGGATTACCTTGCAACCTTACAGATGTAATATTTCAGAATGATAAAACTGTAGCCTATTCAAAAGTAAACAGTGGAATAATGCATATATTATGCATGGTCATCCCAACCAAAGTGGACACATCACAAGTATCACAACAAAATGTAAACTGGATGTCAGAAGTTAAGACCCAGATAAGCAAATCTGCCATTCAGAAGACTCATCTGTACCGCCACTACTGATCACTAAATAATACTTTGCTTCAGTGGATGTAAAGTGTCATAACAGGATATGACCAAAAATTCTTTAGACCTGTGGTCTGAGAGTTCCCTAAACAAAGATCAAATTCTCCCTTTTCAAAAATAGCTAAAAAGTGGTAATTATTAATGAAAGTATCCTAATCAAAACTAGTATTACAATGCAACCTTTAGAAAGTAATGTTTAATAATAAAAAAAGCAGCAGATTCAAAAGTAATCATTGGAATAATGTATATATTATTTATAGTCATCCCAACCAAAGTGGACACATCATAAGTTCCACAGCAATATGTAAACAAAATGTCAACAGTGAAGATACAGATAAGCAAACCTGCCAATCAGAAAACTCATCTGTACCATCACCACTGATCACTAAATAATACTTGCTTTAATGGATGTAAAGTGCCATAACAGGATATGACCAAAAATTGTTCAGACCTGTAGTCTGGGAGTTTCATAAACAAACATGAAAATTTCCCTTTTTAAAAATACTTTGTTATTAAATAATAATAATAATAAACATCCTATTTATAACTAGTAAAACCTTGCAAACTTACAAATATAATGTTCAAAAATGATTAAAAGTAGCCTATTGATAATTTATATTACAATGAGACCTCTAAAACTCTAAAATTTAAATACTGCATATATAATGGTATGTCATCCCAACCAAAGTGGACATATCACAAGTTTCACAGCAAACTGTAAACTGGGTGTCAACAGTAAAGACCCAGATAAGCAAACCTGCCATTCAGAAGACTCATCTGTACCATCACTACTGATCACTAAATAATGCTTGCTTTAGTGGATGTAAAGTGTCGTAACAGGATATGACCAAAATTCTTCAGACCTATGGTCTGAGATTTTCCTAAACAAAACATGAATTTTTCCCTTTTCAAAAATACCCCCAAAAAATATCTATGAATGAAAGTATCCTATTAAAATCTAGGATTACCTTGCAACCTTTTAGATGAAATATTTCAGAATGATAAAACTGTAGCCTATTCAAAGGTAAACATTAGAATAATGCATATATTATGCATGGTCATCCCAACCAAAGTGGACACATCACAAGTATCACAGCAAAATGTAAACTGGATGTCAGCAGTGAAGACCCAGATAAGCAAACCTGCCATTCGGAAGACTCATCTGTACCATCACTACTGATCACTAAATAATACTTTGCTTCAGTGGATGTAAAGTGTCATAACAGGATATGACCAAAAATTCTTTAGACCTGTGGTCTGAGAGTTCCCTAAACAAAGATCAAATTCTCCCTTTTTAAAAATAGCTAAAAAGTGGTAATTATTAATGAAAGTATCCTAATCAAAACTAGTATTACAATGCAACCTTTAGAAAGTAATGTTTAATAATAAAAAAAAAAAAGCAGCCGATTCAAAATTAATCATTGGAATAATGTATTAATTATATATGGTCATCCCAACCAAAAGTGGACACATCACAAGTTCCACAGCAAAATGTAAACTGGGTGTCAACAGTAAAGACCCAGATAAGCAAACCTGCCATTCAGAAGACTCATCTGTACTGTCACTACTGATCATTAAATAATACTTGCTTTAGTGGATGTAAAGTGTCATAACAGGATATGACCAAAATTCTTCAGACCCATGGTCCGAGAGTTTCCTAAATAAAAATGAAATTTTCCCTTTCAAAAATACCCCCCATAAAATATCTATAAATGAAAGCATCCTATTAAAAACTAGGATTACTTTGCAACCTTACAGATGATATAATTCAAAATGATAAAAATGTAGCCAATTCAAAAGTAAACTTTGGAATAATGCATATATTATGCTTGGTCATCCCAATTAAAAAGTGGACACATCACCTTCCACAGCGAAATGTAAACTGGATGTGAACAGTGAAGACCCAGATAAGGAAACCTGCCATTCAGAAGATTCATCTGTACCATCACTACTGATCACTAAATAATACTTTGCTTCAGTGGATGTGAAGTGCCAGAACAGGATATGACCAAAAATATTTTAGACCTGTGGTCTGAGAGTTCCCTAAATTAACATCAAATTCTCCCTTTTCAAAAATAGCTAAAAAGTGGTAATTATGAATGAAAGCATCCTAATCAAAACTAGTATTACAATGCAACCTTTAGAAAGTAATATTTAATAATAAAAAGCAGCCGATTCAAACGTAATCATTGGAATAATGCATATATTATACATGGTCATCCCAACCAAAGTGGACACAATAAGTTTCCCAGCAAAATGTACACTGGCTGTTAACAGTGAAGACCCAGATAAGCATACCTGCCATTCATAAGACTCATCTGTTCCATCACTATTGATCACCAAATAATACTTGCTTTAGTGGGTGTAAAGTGTCATAATAGGATATAACCAAAAAATTCTTTAGATATTTGGATCTGAGAAATTCCTGAACAAATATGAAATTCTCCCTTTTCAAAAATTAATTAAGGCATCCTAATTAAAACTAGTATTACTTTTCAACCTTAATAAAGTAATATTTAATAAGAAAAAGCAGTTATTCAAAAGTGAACATTGGAAAAATGCATTTATTATGCATGGTCTTTCCAACCAGTTGACACATCATGTTTCACAGCAAAATGTTCACGGGATGTCAGCAGTGAAGACCCAGATAAGCAAACCTGCCATTCAGAAAACTCATCTGTACCATCACTACTGATTACTAAATGATACTTGCTTTAGTGGATGTATTTATTGATTGAGTTGGGGTTTAACGACATGTCAACCCTTGTGGGTCATTTTGTGTCGTCTCCCAGAGAAAGGGAGAAGAGATAGAAGAGATAGTAGAAGTAGAAGAGATGAAAGAGAGAGACAGGGAAGAAAGAGGATTGGGAATCAAGTGAAGAAACAGAAGAAATAAAAACATTCACCCTCTACCCTTATCTGCTACAACGGTAGCAGGCCTTGCCCAACTGTAAGCCAATATCAGTTGGGACGCCCTGGTGACGTAAGATACACAGCACCTTTGCACCACCCGACCACCCCTTTAGTGGATGTAAAGTGTCATAAAAGGATATGACCAAAAATTCTTTGGACCTGTAATCTAACAGTTTCCTAAACAGACGTGAACTTTCTGTTTTTCAAAAAGTCTCTAAAAGTGCGATATATATAATAAAAAAACACATCCTATTTAAAACTAGTATAACCTTGCAAGCTTGCTAATGTAATGTTTAAAAATAATTAAAAGCAGCCTTTTGAAAATTTATATTACAATGAAACCTTTAAAACCCTAAAATTTAAATACTGCATAAATACTGCATGGTCATCCTGACCAAAGTAGACACCGCACAAATTCCACAGCAAAATGTTAAATGGATGTTAAGTGAACCTGCCATTTAGAAGACTCATCTGTACCATTTTTACTGATTACTAAATAATACTTGCTTCAGTGGATGTAAAGCATCATAACAGGATATTACCATCAAATCTTTAGAGCTGTGGTCTAAGAGTTTTCTAAGCAAGCATGAAATTTCCCCCCTTTACCTGAAAAGTGATATTTATAATGAAAGTGTCCTATTCAAAAACAAGTATTACCTTGCAATCTAACAAAAGTAATGTTTAATGATATAGAAAGACCCTATTTTTGACCATTGATCTCTTAAGTGTGACCCTGACCTTGAAGCTATAGACCTGCATCTTGCACACGACACATCATCTCATGATTGTCAACATTTCTGCTAAGTCATTTTAAAATCCATCGTGGAAGGGCGAAGTTATAGACTGGACACAAAAAAAAAGACCATATTTTTTACCTTTGACCTCTAAGTATCACCTTGACCTTGGAGGTACAGACCTGGGCCTTGCAGGCAACACATCATCTCATAATGGTTAACATTTCTGCTAAGTAATTTCAAAATCCATCAAGAAATGGCAAAGTTATGGACTGGCCACAAAAAAAAAAGACTATTTTTGACCTTTGACCTCTAAATGTGACCTTGACCTTGCAGCCACAGACCTAGGTCTTGCCTGCAACACATTATCTCATAATTGTGAACATTTCTGCCATTTCAAAATACATCATGGAATGGCAAAGTTATGGACAGAACATGAAAAAGAGACCAGATTTTTGACATTTGACATCTGTGACCTAGAACTTAGAGCTACAGACCTGAGTCTTCTGTGTGACACAACGTCTCATGATGATCAAAATTTCCGCCAAGTCATTTTAAAATCCATCAAGGAATGACAAAGTTATGGACAGGACTCAGAATAAGACTATTCTTTGACATTTGACTTCTAAGTGTGACCTTGACCTTGGAGCTGCAGACCCGAGTCTTACCTGCTACACATTGTCTTATGATGGTAAACATTTCTGCCAAGTCATTTCAAAATCCATCAAGGAATGGAAAGTTATTGGCCAGACACAAAAAAAAAAGACTCAATTTTTGACCTTTGACTAAGTGTGACCTTGACCTTGGAGCTACAGACCTGTGTTTTGCATGGGACACATTGTCGCATGATGGTCAACATTTCTGCCAAGTCATTTTAAGATCCATTTAGGAACGGCAAAGTTATGGACTGGACACAAAAAAGACCCTATTTTTGACCTTTGACCTCTAACCTCTAAATGTGACCTTGACCTTACAGCTACAGACCTGGACCTTGTGCATGACACATTATCTTATAAAGGTCAACATTTCTGTCAAGTCATTCTTAAATCCATCAAGGAACTGCAAAGTTATGGACTGGACACAAAAAAATGACCTATTTTTGGCTTTTGACCTCTAAATGTGATCTTGACCTTGGAGCTACAGACCTGGGTCTTGCATGAGACACATTGTCTTATAATGTTAACATTTTTGCCAGTTCATTTCAAAATCTATTGAGGAATGGCAAAGTTATGGAATGGATACAAAATAAATACCCTATTTTTGACCTTTGACCTCTAAGTGTGACCTTGACTTTAGAGCTACAGACCTGAGTCTTGCCCACAACACATTGTCTCATTACGGTCAACAAAGTTATGGACCGGACACAAAAAAGACCCTATTTGTTACTTTTGTCCTCTAAGTGTGACCTTGACCTTGGTGCTACAGACCTGGATCTTGCAGATAGTTAACATTTCTGCCAAGTCATTTCAAAATCCACTGAGGAATTACAAAGTTATAGACCCAACAAATTGTGCACATACATATATAGATACATACATACGGAGAGGATAAACACTATATGCTCTTCCACCATTCTTCAAATGACAGGGGCATAAAAAGACCCAGCGAGAGTTATCTGCCCTGAAATAGGCTGTTTTGTGAAACACAACCTATGTTTGAATTGCATCTAGATGTCCTATTTATATTTGACCAGAACACAACAATTCAAATGTTTGTGGTGGTGTTCTGGAGCTTTATAGTCCTATGTGTAGTATTTCAGTTATATGGGACCATGATGTGTGTTAATGCTTGCATTTGTACAGTGGTGTCCATGCATGCTTTTCCTGTTGTCTAAGACAAAGCATTTCCCTGTCCAATTTATACTCAACCCAGAGCATGTTGAGTATGAGCTGGCTGTAATAATGATGGGAAACAGTCCCAACCCTAACAAGGTTCAAAACCATGACACCTGTCTTACAGGTTGAGATCACTAACCACTAGAACACCCAGCCCAAAATGTTTAATGCATTTGATAACTTTGCCTTTCCATGAATAAATATTCAAATGAAACTTTGCTAACACTATAACAGTATGTCACATATTGAAATGGCAGATAACTCCAACATTTCCTTTTTTTCTCAGTTTTCACATTAAATGATTCCTCTCTGCAATAATGCTGTCTCACTTAACAGCGTTTTTCAACCAAACCATTTGAAGAAACTACAAACTTTTACTCAGTTTGCATGAGAAAAATGGTTTCTAGATGCACATTTCTGGGCAGATGGCTGGACAGAACTCTAAAGCCTTCTTTATTGACAAGCAGAAGAAAACTAACCCATTAAACTGTTTTTACTATTCACCTTATGGTATATGTTAAAATGAAGAATTTCCCAGGCATTTTGTTGCAAAAAAGTAGTTGGGACTGGCAATACTTCATCACATCCTATTTCAAAACTTTTATTACTTTGCTACTTTCTATATACACTGTTACATTTGTTTGTTTGTGTTGTGATTTCAAAGCTGTCAACCAATGGGGTCATGTAAAGCATGGTCAGTTTACCTCACCATACTTTTACTGGGCAGGCTTAGACCTCTAAGCAATTAACCAGTATTGTGCACATTCTTTCACCAGAAACTGTCAACTGCCCTTCTTTAATCAGTGTACTCCTGTTACAAGCACTAGACCAGTCATGGTCTAAATGTGAGCAAATGGCACTACCTATCACTCTCAAAATGGCTCAGTCTATTCATAAATTTGGTTGAACAGCATTTCTATTACCTTGGCACTCTGTTATTACAATGTATATTCAAAATCAATGACCATGTCTGGTAGATGCAGTTGGTTGTAAAATTTGTATAGGCATTTGTCACAGATGTGTCTGCCATTCTTCATCTGCAACCCTGACCATATAACTTAATCTGCTACACAAATAAAATCTTCCTGATAGACTGGACAAAGTTCATTTCTGAATTAGGCATTTCTGTAGTTTATTCATTCCTTTTTGTCAGAAATATCTTCCTCCTTCATGTATGCAGTGTAGGTCCTGGTCAAGCATTTAAGGTCCCTTTTCAGAACCTGTCACAGAACTCAAACTCAGCACCACTCAATTCCATTACGAAAACATGCCTATTCAAATATATAGAACATTTAACCTCCAAAAACTGAAGATTTTCAGATAAAAAAAACTGATACTTTTCATATTTCTGCTCAAAACATAAATTGTGGGTACTTGTTAGAACTGCCTCACTGAGACAGTTCTAATGAGTACCCACAATTTATGTTTTTGAGCAGAAATAAGAAAAATAGTGTATACCCCTGTAAATACCAGTTTTACTATATAAAAGTGGGGTTTAAGGGGGTCAAAATCATATGTTTTTGTGATGCTGAGTTAGATATCAGAACTACAAATTACACAACCAAACAAATAATAAAGAAAGAAGGAATAAAAGAAAGAAAGAATGACAAGAAGTTGAGGGGTATACTGGGTTTTGGTAGTGAGTTCATGTATCCATCTGTTCAATCCACAGAGACACAGATAATTTTGGGGGCATTTGGGTATTTAACCCAATAAAAATTTAATCTGTTGGGTAAAATCATATTTTCGTTTTTTGGTTTGAGCAAAGATACCCCACAAAATGAAAATTAATTAGGTAAAACTTATAAAACAGAAAGAAAGAGTGCGAAAAAAGCCTGATTTAGTTATAGTTATTTAAAACAGGGTAGTTCATTATACCTTATTAATTTCATGATAGTATACATCATATGAAGAATAAAAACACCTATTACGTGCAGTAATCATAATATAAAATAGTAATCAGGTGTTTTTCTGGCCTGGCCTTGAAACCTTTGAATCTGGAAATAATTGGGTACTCTGTCAAATCCATTGGGTATCAATACCCAAGGTTTTGAAAATAATTGAGTAGTTGCTCAAAACATATGGGTATTTACTTAGATACTCTCCTTATCTCTTGCCCTGAATTCCACACACTTTGCATAGAGATAGGATCTTGAAATTTTATGTGTGGAATCAGGGTATGTTTCCCCTCAGACATACAGTTCCACAGTTATGCCCTTTTTTTTTTCGACGGTCATAATAGACTCTAGTCAACAAGATATCTCATAAGTGTTTGAGCTAGAACCATGAAACTTGGTATGCTGATTGAGAATGATGAGTTTATTACCTGATTAACTGAATGTTTATGGAGTTATGCCTCTTGTAATGTAATGACAAAATCTTGTCAGCAAGATATCTCAAAAACTATTTAAGCTAATGTATGGCTTTGAGACTTGGTGCGCATATATGGTATGACGAGTAGATTACCTGACCAGCCCAACATGATCCTAACAGCATTGACTGGACTGTAACATCAAATCAAACAAACAAATAATCTAAAAGAAATGACGAAGGTACAAAACACTTCACAAGTGAGTGGATCTGGGATTCTTGGAAAGGTAAATGAACAGATGATTCTTGAAGTATACCGTTATCCTCTCAATTCGACATTCTACCTTTTGCACAACCAACTGCACAATAATAAAGAAAGAAGGAAAAAGAAGCCTTGCTAGAAATCTCAGGATTGTTTGTTGTTATGTTCATCAAGCAAAGCACATAAGATAAGTTTCAGTCAGACAGGCTTTACTCAATTTCAAGGAGTGTGTGTTAGAGGTGAGAAAGTAATTACTGTAATAACCCTAAGTATTGGGACATATGAGCCCAATAGACCCAGACCCAGACTGCAGTATGTGGCATCTGATCAGGGTCTACACTATTTGCAATGTATATGTAGCAAAACTTTAGACAGATCAATAGATAGAAGAATGGACTATTTAAAATTTTAGGACAAGTATGGTAAGTAGATAAGGTGTCCCAATACTTAGGTAAATATGGTATCTAAATACTGATTTAAAAATGCATGCATCCAGGGGAGGTTCTTAATTAAGCTCCTCCCCATCAAGATGAAGAAATTTTAGTACATCCTACATGTAAATACTGCATATATTATACTTGGTCATCCCAACCAAAGTGGACACATCACAAGTTCCACAGCAAAATGGTTAATTGGATGCGAGCAGTGAAGATCCAAATAAGCATAACATACCATTCAGTAGACTCATCTCTACCCTCACTGTTGGTTAGTAAATTCTACTTGCTTTTATTGATGTGAAGTGACTTTACAGGATATTGACCAAACTTGGTGTGGAGGAGTGGATTGTGCAACAGGTGCAGGGGATGTATGCAAATGCGCGGAGCTGTGTCCGTGTTGGTGAGGGGTACAGTGAAGAGTTTGAAGTGAAGGTTGGTGTTCACCAAGGATCAGTACTCAGTCCACTCTCTTCATCATTGTGCTTGAAGCCTTATCACATGAGTTCTGCTCTGGGGGTCCCCTGGGAAGACCTCTATGCTGATGACCTTGTTATCATTGCTGAATCGCTTGAGGAATGTGTCAGGAGGCTCTTGACATGGAAAGAAGCAATGGAGAAGAAAAGACTGAGAGTCAATGCAGGAAAGACAAAGATTACGGGACTGGACCTCCTGCAGAGTTCAGGCGAGTTTGCATGCGCCGTCTGTCGCACTGGAGTGGGCAGCAACAGCATCTTCTGCAATGGCTGCAAGCACTGAGTGCACAAGAAATGCAGTGGGCTCAAGTGCTTGAAAAAAGACCCTGACTACAGATGTACACGGTGCCAGGGAACTGCACACCCTCGGATGGCAGACCACAGAAGGAAGTCCAGGTCGGACATGACAAGCTTGAGGTGGTAGTTTCCTTTTGCTACTTAGGAGACATGCTCTCAGCAGCAGGTGGCTGTGAACTTTCAACCACAACATGTGTGATAACCACCTGGAAGAAGTTCAAGGATCTGCTACCGGTTCTCTCTTCACACCACCTCTCTTTCAAAACACGTGGCCATGTGTACAGCTCGTGTGCGGAGCTCAATGCTCCATGCCAGCGAGACTTGGCCATTGACAAAGCCAAACCTCCAGCGTCTGCAGGACACTGTAACCACCAGGTCCAATGAGCTACTTGTGCGGCTTGGCATTGAGGATCTGGACCTCATTCTGAAGAGAAGACTCCGATGGTATGGACATGTGGAACGCTCCAATGGTGCAGTCAAGCAGCCTTTGACATACAGGCTGATGGAAAGCGTGGGCCTGGGAGGCCCAAGATGACATGGAAACAGCTGACAGAGAGGGATTGCAGAGAGTGGAAGCTCTCGGCCATCAACCCTTATGATAGACATACCTGGAGATCTGGTGTGAGATCTGCCATGCATGCAGCAAGCCAGCTATCTGGAAGGCGGCCCACTGGTGTGGATGTTGCCCCTGTACCTGCACGTTAATCAAAAATCGGATTATGATGATTATGATATGCACATGGTTTTAACAATACTGACCAAGTTGTCTTTAGAAATGCAGTCTGAAATGTTAACCCTAGTCCTGCTGAGCCCAGATATACCCTGTCTTTGCAAACAGTGTAGATCCAGATCAGTTGGCTTCTGAAAGAGTCAAATGATCTGGATCTGCACGGTCTGCCATTCAGTATATGCATTCGTATCAACAGCCTGGATCAAGCAATTTGATTGGCTGAAAATTAGAAGTGGGAGTGGCATCTTAATTTATTCAGCATGACAATGGTTAACAAAGCAAACATGAAATGTTTCCCTTTAAAAAGTTCCTTAAAAGTTTTTACATTAAAATACTTTGTGCGAATATAATTAAATTCAGCACAAGTGATAAGAAAATGTTTGACTGTAAAAGGTTCGTTACAAGGAATGCAGAATGGAGCTTGTTCATTTTTTAATATGTAAGAATGACTAATTCTAGTGTGTCCAATTCTACATCTCGTGATTTTTGTTTGTTCTTTTCTGCTGTAATTAGAGAATGTGCATTTGCTGTTAAAATTTGGTTTTATTTCATTTAGTTTATTTTGAGTTTGTGTTTCCCAAACAGACTGACATTTATTGTTAATGTATAGACGGACGTTCGATTTAAAGTCGGAGTGAGGAATTTTAAAATTGGTTATCACTAAGGATAGTGCAGATTTAGCTTCCAAATCGGCTAATTCATTTCCACGAATATTAACGTGGCTGGGAAGCCAACAAAATACAATTTCTTTTGAAACTGAAAGGTAATAATATTTTTTAAGAATTTGCTGAATTAATGGGTTTCTATGGTGTAAATCTTTAAGAGATTTTAATACAGAAAGAGAATCTGAATAACTGTTTTTCAGACTGATCTCTGATATGGTAAAGTGCAATATCAATTGCCTTGGCTTCAGCGGTAAATATGGAGCTATTATCAGGTAATCTGATACTGTCAGTAAAATTTGGACTAATAACAGAACAAGCAACTTTCTCATCTTGTTTCGAACCATCTGTATAAATTGACAGGTAATGTTTATAATTTGATTTGATTTCTAAAAATTCATTTTTAAAAATATGCGACTCAACTTCTGTTTTTTTATTTTTATGAAGGTCTAATATAATCTTTGGAGGGTTTAACGTCCATGGCTCTTTTGATGGAAAAGAAAAATGCTGAACATTTTTAATATTAATATTGGCCTCTTCAAGTAACGGTTGTATTCTCAGGCCAAGGGGTTTAATAGCCGTTGGTTTATTGTTGTAAAATCTTTCATATTTAGGATTACAAACACAATCATAGGCTGAATTTCGTGGATTGGCAGCTAATTTAGTAACATATTGAAGAGATAATTTTTCCTTTCTTATATATAGTGATGGTTCATTTGATTCAGCGTATAAACTTTCGATGGGGGAAGTATGAAAAGCCCCTAGAGCCAGACGTAAACCTTGGTGATGAATAGTATCCAAAGATTACAAATAAGATTTTCTAGCGGATCCATAAACTATGGATCCATAATCCAGTTTAGATCGAATTAAAGATCTATAAAGATTTAAAAGAACAGTATGATCTCCTCCCCAGTCTGAGCTGGAGAGAACTTTAAGAATATCAAGTGCTTTTAAACATTTAGCTTTTAAAGCTTTGATGTGTGGTATAAAAGATAATTTGTTATCCAACAAAAGACCCAGGAATTTTGCTTCACTGATGACTGGAATGGGACTACCGTTTATGGTGAGATGAGGATCTAAATGTAGCTGACGTATTTGACAAAAATGAACGCATTGAGTTTTTGTTTTTGAAAATCTGAAACCATTTTCTGTTCCCCAATCTTCTATATTATTTAAACATCGTTGTAGTTTGAATTCAATGGTTTCCATATTTTTCGATCTAATAAATATTCCAAAATCGTTAACAAAAAAAGAACAATCAAGGTCTTTCACACATTTAACAATATCGTTAATTTTAATGCCAAACAAGGTAGGTGATAAAATGCTTCCCTGTGGTACACCTTGTTCTTGTTTAAATATGTCCGATAACGTATTACCTATTCGAACATTAAATGTTCGATCTGATAAAAAATTTTGAATAAAAAGTGGTAATCGGCCTTTAAGGCCTAATTTATGTAAATCTTTCATGATGCCATGTTTCCAAGTAGTATCGTAAGCTTTTTCAAGGTCAAAAAATACAGCTACGACATGTTCTTTTTTAACAAAGGCATCACGAATAAAAGATTCCAAACGAATCAAATGATCGTTTGTACAGTTATTTTTTCTGAATCCAGCTTGATATTTTGTTATAAGCTGGTTTGATTCCAAGAACCAAACCAGTCTATCATTAATCATTCTCTCCATTGTTTTACATAGCCAACTTGTCAAAGCAATAGGTCTATAGTTAGTAGCTTCAGTATGATCTTTATTTGGTTTTGGTATAGGTATAATCGTTGCTTTACTCCAGTCTTTTGGAAATTTTCCAGTGATCCAAATATCATTTAAAATATTTAATAATGTTTCTAAAGCATTATCGGGTAAATGTTTAAGAATTTGATAATGAATGTCATCAGGACCAGCCGCTGTATCATGAGATTTATGAAGAGCATCTAATAATTCTGAAGCTGTGAATGGTACATTATATTTTTCATGATTTAGTGACATAAAATTTAGATGCTCTTTCTCTCGTTCCTGTTTTATGTTTTGAAAGGTTTCGGAATAATTTGCACTAGAAGAGTTTTTCTGAAAATTCTCTCCTAGTGCATTGGAAATATCTTGAGTCATTGAGCATATATTACCATTTGATTTAATATGGACATGCTTATTATTTTTATTTTTGCCAGTAATTTTTCGAATCATGTCCCATATTTTCTTTGCTGGAGTTCTAGAATTAAGTTTGGAGACATATTGCTGCCAAGATGTTCTTGTAGCCGTTTTTATTGTCTTGCGAGCTTTAGCTCGCATTTGTTTGGCATGGATTAGATTTTCTTTTGTTGGCTGCCTATTGAACTTTCGTAAGGCAGATTTTCTTTTATTTATTGAATTTTTAACATCGTTATTAAACCAAGGTCTATTTCTTTTTGAACGTGTCGAGGACTTCGGAATACATTTTTTCGGCTACATGAATTAATGTATCAGTAAAAGCTTGTATATCATCTGCTGTTTTAAACATTTCAGGATTTAATTTTTCATTACATAGTTCCATAAAATTCTCCCAGTTTGCTTTATTCAAATTCCATAGGGAATGATGTGAAATTTATGAAACTCGCCGAAGGCTCGTTTCATAAATTTCATATGAAACTAGAGCTGGTGTTTGTAAAACACTATGCTCCCAACTGCCTGACTCTAACACTGTTTGACTCCAACACTGCTTAGCCATGACGGTAACAACAGTACAAATATATGATTTCAATGTTATTTTATCAAAGGGAAATAACTCTAAAATAGGAGATGATTGGGATAAGAAAAAAATACGGATCACCTATTTTTTCATGAGGAATCAAAACATGAAATTTCAAAACATTAGCATACATGGTTCTAAACTTATGCTATACACAATAAAGCAACGACATTAAATGGCCCGAAATTGCGAAGGGCCATAACTCCAACATTTCATTTAATTGGTTCAAAATTTATTCAGGTGATCTCCTCCTCAATCCCAATCAGTATACCAAATATCATGGCTCTAGCTTAAATACTTTTTGAGATATCTTGCTGAAAAAGTCAAAATGCCTAGAACTACAAAGGGCCATAACTACATCAATTTTTCATGGAATTCCCTAAAAAACAAACCAGGTAATCTCCACATCATCCCCAATCAGCATATAATATTTCAAGACCCTAGCTTAAGTGCTTTTCGAAAAATCTTGCTGACAAGGTCAAAATGAGCAGAACTGCAAAGGGCCGTAACTTTATCAATATTTTCATGGAATTCTCCCAAAATATAATCGGGTAATGTACACATCATTCCCACTCACTGTATCGAATTTCAAGAACCCAGCTTAAATACTTTTCAAGATATCTTGCTCACAAGATTTAATTCTGATTTTTTTCAAAGGGGCATAACTTTAAATAAACATGCTAGATAAGAAACAAAATACGGGTCGGCTATTTTTTCATTGGGAACCCAAATATAAAATTTCAAAACCCTAGCGTGCAGGGTTCTTAAGATATGGCATGCACAAAAAAAGCTTGATGAACGGACAAACAGTCGGATGGACAAATGAAGGCAAAATAATATGCCCCATCAATTTCATTTGAAACTGGGGGCATAATCAGGTCATCTACTCATCGCTACCAATCTATTCATCAAGTTTCAAGGCTCCAGCTTCAATAGTTTTTGAGATATTTTGTTCACAAGGGAAACATGCCCAAATTTACAAAGGGCCATTACTTATGAAATATTTTTCAGAATTTACAAAAAAATTAATCAGGTCATCTACTCATCATTACCAATCAATTCACCAAGTTTCAAGTCTCTAGCTCTAATAGTTTTTGAGATATTTTGCTGACAAGATAAAAATGCCCAAAATAACAAAGGGGCATAACTCAAGAAGTATATTTCAAAATTTCTTCAAAAGTTAATCAGGTTGTCTACTCATCACTACCAGTCTATTCATCAAGTGTCAAGGCTCTAGTTCCAAAAGTTTTTGAGATATTTTGCTGACAAGGTAAAATTGCCCAAAATTACAAAGGGCCATAACTCATGAAGTATTTTTCAGAATTTCTTCAAACATTAATCAGGTCATCTACTCGTCACTACAAATCCATTTACTAAGTTTCAAGGCTCTAGCTCTAACAGTTTTTGAGATATTTTGCTGACAAGATAAAAATGCCTAAAATTACAAAGGGGCATAACTCAAGAAGTATATTTCAAAATTTCTTCAAAAGTTTATCAGGTTGTCTACTCATCACTACCAGTCTATTCATCAAGTTTCAAGGCTCTAGCTTCAATAGTTTTTGAGATATTTTGCTGACAAGTTAAAAATGCCCTAAATTACAAAGGGCCATAACTCATGAAGTGTTTTTTAGAATTTCTTCAAAAGTTAATCAGGTCATCTACACATCACTACAAATCCATTTACTAAGTTTCAAGGCTCAAGCTCTAACAGTTTTTGAGATATTTTGCTGACAAGGTAAAAATGCCCAAAATTACAAAGGGCCATAACTCAAAAGGCATTTTTCAAAATTTCTTCAAAAGTTAATCAGGTTGTCTACTCATCACTACCAGTCTATTCATTAAGTTTCAAGGCTCTAGCTCCAACGGTTTTTGAGATATTTTGCTGACAAGATAAAAATGCCCAAAATTACAAAGGGCCATAACTCATGAAGTATTTTTCAGAATTTCTTCAAATGTTAATCAGGTCATCTACTCATCACTACAAATCCATTTACTAAGTTTCAAGGCTCTAGCTCTAACAGTTTTTGAGATATTTTGCTGACAAGGTAAAATTGCCCAAAATTACAAAGGGCCATAACTCAAGAAGTATTTTTCAAAATTTCTTCAAAAGTTAATCAGGTTGTCTACTCATCACTACCAGTCTATTCATCAAGTTTCAAGGCTCTAGCTTTAATAGTTTTTGAGATATTTTGCTGACAAGATTGCATCCATATTTTTTCAAAGGGCCATAACTCAGAAAAGGGGCATAATCCTGTCAAGAAAAAAATACGTGTCAGCTATTTTTTCATGAGGAATCCATATATGAAATTTCAAAACAGTAGCATTCACGGTTTTAAAGTTATGCTATGCATCAAAAAGCGTGACGAACGGACGGACGGACGGACGAACAACCCAGAAGCAATATGCCCCTCCAACTTCTTTGAAGTTGGGGGCATAATGACCACTCATGTAAGATCCTCTATTCTGATAATGAAAAGATCCCGTTTTGAAAGCTAGTATTGCTTTGGGACCTGAACACTTAAATAATCTATACATTATGTTTGGTCATCTCAACCAAAGTGGTCACATCAAGTTCCATAGCAAAATTGTTAATTGGATGCCAACAGTGAAGGCCCAGATAAGCATAGCATGCCATTCAGAAGTCTATCTGTGTTGTCATTGTTAATCAGTAAATTCTATTTGACTTAGCAGATGTGAATGTCTTTACAGGATATTGACCAAATTTTGTGAAGAGCTGTAGTCTGCAAGTTTCCAACATAAATGTTGTCCTTATCAGAACAATACTGCACATGTTAAGTTCAATGGAAGAAAGCACTACTTAGTGATTCTTATAAGTATATTTAGAGAACAATGACTTGAAATGGCGGGCCTGAATGTGAGAAAGTTACATTGCCTACTATTGTCAAAATCGCTTAATCTATTCACAAATTCTTTTATTTAGCATTTCCATTACTTTGCCTTCCTTACTATTATTGTATTCAAATACTGGTAGACACAGTAGGTTGCATTCACATTTGTTGCAGGTGCAATGAAATAAGTCTTTGACATTCATTCAATAAACTCCTCCAAAACCACTTAAGCCATATGACTGGTTTGCTACAATTGTTGCTTGGGTAAGGGCAATTCAGAATAGGTAAAAGTTTGCCACTCTGCCTCTTGATTTGGTTGCAGTGGCAATAGAAAGTTCCTATAGTCTCATAATGGGAAAATGATTAAGTTGTATTTTCTCCATAACCAGTGAAGTGATGTGAATCTTATTTGGCAGTTATGATCATCTGATGATTGTCTATTCAGTTAATGTGTTTTATGACCAGTAACTATTGTGTTTGGTTGCCATGGCAGAATTTTAAAGTAGGAAATTTGTAAAGCACCAGCAGGGAAAGAAGACCCTGTAAAGTACCAGCAGGAAAAGGGGGCCCTTTTAAGCACCAGCAGGGAAAAAAAACTGTTGAGCATGTCTCTTGTCTAGTCTTGTAAAGAGACATAGGGCATATAGCTTAGGTGGGGGTGGCAATATGCAATAGAAATACCTCTTCTCTATCATTTCTTTACTTATTCAAAGAAGACAAGAGCTTGGCAAGTCCTTGCATTCTGGCAAAGATAAAAGGACTATGAATAGAATGATCCTTAAGAGCAATTAACACTCAAACAAAGACAACTAGAATAGGCAGTAGATGGCAGGCCATCACAAATCCCCACACTCGTTACTAATAGCATGACTGACGGACGGATAGACAGACTTGCTCTCGCACACCTTTACCATGAGAGGAGGTAATGTAGCAAGTTTGGTTAAATTCTACCTAATGCTTTAGGAGATGATAGCTTGATGGACAGATGGACTGATGCCGGATGCACATACACACAGAAAAATAATGTTGCTCTTGCACATCCTTACTATGAGGGGAAGTGATGTAGCAAGTTTGGTTGAATTCAGCCCAGTGGTTTAGGAGGAGACAGCATGACAGACAAATGGACAAATATACAGATGGATGGATGCATAGAAAATAATGTTGCTCTTGCACACCCTTACCATGTGGGGAAGTGATGTAGCAAATTTGATACAATTCCATCCAGTGGTTTAGGAGGAGATAGCACAATGGATGGATGGATGGAAGGATGGATGGATGAAGCAAGGCATTTACAACATACCCATTGCTTTTTTTAAAAAAGCATTGGGATAAAAAAAAGTATCTAAAACTTACAATGTGTGATTGAAGTATCTGTTTTTGTGTAGAGGTTTTTTCGCCCAGTCAACCCAATGGTGACTGAAGTAGCAAAAGCTTTAAGTTGCAATCAAAATTTTATTCTGTGATGGTTATCTTCTCCTGTCCCTGTGCAGTATATATGTATAAAATCATGATATTTCCACCACGTTTCGTATCGATCCTACTGTTGAAATGGGATTGAGAATATGTTCAAATGGTCAAGCTCCATCAACTGTCATGCCCATTATATGATAAAAAAATAATAAAACAACACAGTTTTCTTCTTCAAAACCCAAAATGCTCAAATGATGAATGATCCTTTCATTAGTTGCGATGACAGGATTGCAGTGGCTATTTCACTCAGGGGCGTAAGCTGTGGCCCTTGAGCCTCTTGATTTTTTTTTTCTTCTTCTTCTTCTTAAAATGGTAAACTAAGGAACTAGATCGAAATGAAAATGTGTCAATGGAATTTTGTTCCCTCAAACTTCCAAGCTAGTACTCACAACAGGAAAACCATAAACAAAGATATGTCTCAAAGAATTTTAACACTAATTATTTCTTTATTAGAGATTTATGAAAAAATAGGGCAATGCTATCATGTGTAGATATGATTTAACTTTGGTCTCCTTTAGAATTTACCCTAGAAATATGCAGGACTAGAATATATTTTGCCGTAACTTTTGAACAAGGAACTGAAATCTTTAAACTTTCTGCCAACACAGAAATTTGGGCCCATGATTTTTTGTTTTCCATCAATTCTACAGCCTTGAGACCCCCTGAAGCACCACCCCTGGGGAAATCAAACATACTGTATTCGACCTAATTACCGCACTGTCCGCTTAGGTTTTTCAAAATTACTGGGAACACTCAGTTGTGGTTAAATATGTATCTACCTACTAAGGGTACACTATAAAAAAAAGACCAGAAGACGACTTTTGATTATAATTATGCAGTTTTTTTTTCTGATTTTCTTTATAAAGACATGTTGTGGATACTCATTTGAATTGCATCGACAAGTCGATGCAATTCAAATGAGTACCCACAACATGTCTCTATGAAGAAGTAGACCAAAAGTACACTGGCTGTAATGAAGACTACGGAAACTTCTTGACTGTGCGCTTATAGGGGTATTTAGATCGAATATGGTAAAACATTATAGAGAAGCTGAAAAATACTGGTGCAGAAAACCTAGCTGGCAAATAATCAGTGTCAGATGTAAAGTGGATTTCATTTTAAGAACCTCTATTATAATATTGGAAAAATTGCCAAAAATGATCTATTTTTCTTTGTCACTTTTCTTTTTTGAAGTATTTGAACTTCATAATATCTGACGGAACATTTTAAAATAATGACAAGTAGGACTGTTTGATTTCAGAATTGTTCAGCTGTCCATTGCTTAGATGGCAATGTCCCATGTGATTCATAGCTTTAGAAAAGACATTTTTTCACCAAAAAGAATGGATATGTTTCTTATATCTCCACAAAATCATATGCTGTGGGAACTCATTAGAAGTGCCTTGCTGAGGTGCTTCTAATGAGTATCCACAACATAAAATGTTTTCATAGAGAAATAAGAAAACTATTTACCTGATACCCTCTCTTATCAGTGCTCTGAATGTAGCCTATACTTCTGGCTATATTATACTTTGTCTTAAAGCAGCTAGAGACATCAGTGGCATTAATCCATGCAAAACTGCAGCAGACAGAATTGCAAGGCAGATGATTCACATCACGAAAACATGCCTATATAAATTTGACCCCCTTAAACCCCAATTTTATATAGTAAAACTGGGGTTTACAGGGGTATACATTATTTTTCTTATTTCTGCTCAAAAATAGATTGTGGGTACTCGTTAGAACCGCCTCACTGAGGCGGTTCTAACGAGTACCCACAATCTATGTTTTTAGCAGAAATATGAAAAAAAATATCATAGTTTTTATCTGAAAATTTTAAGTTTTTGGAGATTAAATTTTCTATATATTTAAATAGGCCGGTTTTCGTAATGACATGAAACTTTATGCCTCATTTTCTTTGAAAATTTTTTTTTGAAAAATTGAATGTCATCTGCTGCTATCGCCATGGGACCTTTAAGGCTTGAGAATAAACTTTCTACCACTGAATCTCCTTAACTCTTCACCATGTTATGTAATTCATACCTTCTGACATGTGCCCCAAGTAAAGACTTGAATTAGCCTGTGCATTTGTGCATTTGATCAAAGTATTTGTTGTCTGCTTTAGAAAATTTGCATTCTTGGCAATCCAAAATGTGCCAAGTGAAGATTCTGATCAGACTGTGCAAATGCACAGGCTGATCTGAATCTCTGCTAGATGCACATGTTCAACAGTACATTTTCTGATGTGGCTCAATGTATGTAAAATGTCTTGACCTCTTTTAACCCTTGTCATGCTGAATATATTAAGATGCCACACCCATTTCTAATTGTCAGCCAATCAGATTACTTAATTCAGATTGTTGATATAAATTTACATATTGTATGACAAACAGTGTAGTACCAGATCAGTTGGCTTCTTCAGAAGCCAACTGATCTGGCTCTACACTGTTTGCAAATTCAGAGTATATCCGGGTTCAGCAGGACAAGGGTTAGAATCCGTTTGTTAAATTCTTGCAGTACAGGATAAAAATTTTTTTTCTTTTTTTTTCACTAGGAAAGCTACTATCTAAAATTGTACTAAAAGTATTGGGTTAGAATTCTAGAAGACATAGTTAAAACAAATGTACTTTCTGGGTAACCTAACTGTCTTGATCTTTATTGAAAGTCATCTGCTAAATTCTCTAAGAAGTTTAGCGATAAAAACAAGCAAATTCAGAGAATTTCTGTCTCCTGCCTTTTATAACTCCTCCAAAGGTATTTACTATGTATACAGCTTGACAGTATTTGAACTCCAAATATGACTAATTAAAAATGTGGAAAACTGAAAAATTCAAAATGCAGAAAAAGTATTAAAAACTAGAGAAGTGCCCAAAATACCCCTGGCTGGTGTGAGTCTATAACAATGATATAAAGCAAAATCAATGGACCATAAAATATAGGTCACTGACCCAAATATAGTTTACAAGGTCAATCTTTGAATGTCACTGATTCATTATGTCAAGTGTAACATTTCTCCATCAGTCTTTAAGATATGAAAATTTCTGGACCATAAAATAAAGTTCAATGACCAACACATACTTGATAAGGTCAATCGAATGTGTCCCTATGATACAATTATAAAAACTATGTTAATCCACCTAATAATCTAGAAGATATTGAGCAAAATCACTAGACCATGACTTTGTCACACTGTCCCACTGTCTGAAAATATAACACCCATGCATCAAATAGTGTTGGAGATATATGACAAAATCACCGGCCCTTTCTGGGCCGTAAAATATATAGGTGACAATGACCTACATTTATTTAGAGGTCAACTGTCATGTCATACTGACCTATAATCCCAAAGTATTATGTTCATACATCAAACTGTCTTCAAGATGCAACCCAAAATCATGAAAAATTGGTCACAGTGACCTACATCTACTCTGAGATCAAACTTTAGGTAACACTGATTTATAATTCCAAATAAGGATGTTCATACATCAAAAACATTCAAGTTATAAGACCAAATCACTGGACCACGAAATACAGGTCAAAGTGACCAACATTTATTTTGAGGTCAAACCTCTGGTCATACAGATTCATAATCCCAAAGTATGAAGTACATACATGAAACAGACCAAGTTATAAGACAAAATCACTGGACCATGAAATATAGGTCATTGTGACCTTCACTACATAATCCACTAGACAAAGTGCCCAGTGGGGCACGTATACCCCTGACCAGCGCTACTGCCAGTTTTTAAAGAGCACAAAGTATGTAGCTTTGACTCAGGAGACGGCAGTTGTATGCTATATGTTATAACATTGAAAAAATTCAATCACACATAATATGAAGCCCTTGACCTCAAAGATCAGGCACAGGTGCAAAGATTGAGCTAAATAAAACTTTAGCCCTATAACTATCACCATATACTAGTGAAATCAATCACCATATACTAGTGAAATCAATCAGTCTTTATAATATAAGCAAAACTGACATTTGTATGAAAAGTCTGTGACCTTGACTTAAAAGCCATGCCCCAGCTTGGGGATGGTGCCGAGAAAAACTTTAGACGTATATATGCCATCATGCTTAATATTAATGAAACCAACAAAAGGGTCTTCATAATATAGCTATATAAAGTTTAATGAAAATTTTATGGTCACCTGCCTACTCAATGCCCTCTACATATTGGTAAAGTATCACAAAAATATCTTAAAGAATTTTTAGTTATTGCCTGCACAAGAGTTAAATAACCAAGGGAGAAAACTGCAGAATGGAGTCAGAAAGTCATTCTTGAATGTGATATGCCTACACAATGTCCTATACATACTAGTGAAGTATCATGAAAATATCTTAACATGTTTTAAAGTTATGGTTCGCACAAAATTTTTACAATTCTGGAGACAAGGGGAGGTAACTCGTGGACCAAGTCAGTTAGAGTCGTCTTTCTTGTACCTGACACCCTACCAAATGCCCTCTACAACCTAACAGTTTCCTGAAAATAGCTCAAAGGGTAGTTAGGAGTTATGGGGTGCACAATAATGCGATTATGGACAGACAGATGGATGGATGGACAAATGGATGAATTCCATGCTGATAACTATATCCCCTAAACCTCTCGGTAGGTGGATAATGAAATTCAACAAAAGGTCTTGATGGTAAAGCTATATAAACTTAGATGCATTTTTTTTTACTTTTATATGAAATTTCTAAGTCTGTGACCTTGACCTCAAGGTCATACCCCAGGATGGGGATGATGCTAAGTAAAACTCTAGACCTATATCTACCAACATGTCAAATATAAATGAAATTCCTCAAAGGGTCTTGATGGTATAGCTATATAAACTTAAACACAAAAAACTTTGACTTTTTTATGAAAATTCTAAGTCTGTGACCTTGACCCCAAGGTCATCCCTGGGGTGGGGATGGTGCTTATAAAAGCTTTAGACCTATATCTACCATCATGCCAAATATGAATGAAATCCATCAAAGGATCTTCAAAATATGAGGTCTTATAAACTTTAACGCAAAAACTTTGACCCAAAGACAAAAATAAAGTATGAACAAATAATGCTTCAAAGGACGAACGGACAGACGAACAGATTTCTTGCTGATAGCTATATCCGCTCAATCTTTCAGTTAGGGGATAATGAAATTTAATAAAAGGTCTTGATGATATGGCTATATAAACTTAAACGCAAAAATTTTTACTTTTATATGAAAATTCTAAGTTCGTGACCTCAGTCACACCCGTGTTGGGATCATGGGGAGTAAGACGCTAGGCCGATATCTACCAACATGTCAAATGTAAATGAAATTCCTCAAGGGTCTTGATGATATAGCTATATAAACTTAAACACAAAAAAACTTTGACTTTTTTATGAAAATTCTAAGTCCGTGACCTTGACTCCAAGGTCACCCCAGGGGTGGGGATGGTGCTAATAAAAGACCTATATCTACCATCATGCCAAATATGAATGAAATCCATCAAAGGGTCTGCAAAATATGAGGTCTTATAAACTTTAACGCAAAAACTTTGACCCTAAGACAAAAATAAAGTATGAACGAATAATACTTCAACGGACTGACGGACAGACAAACAGATTCCTTGCTGATAGTTATATCAGCTCAACCTTTCAGTTAGGGAATAATGAAATTTAATAAAAGGTCTTGATGATATGGCTATACTATATAAACTTAAACCCAAAATTTTTACTTTTATAAGAAAATTCTAAGTTCGTGACCTTGGCCTCGGTCACATCCAGGGTGGGGATCATGCCAAGTAAGATGCTAGGCAGATATCTACCAACATGTCAAATATAAATGAAATTCCTCAAGGGTCTTGATGATATAGCTATATAAACTTAAACACAAAAAAAATTTGTCTTTTTTATGAAAATTCTAAGCTCGTGACCTTGACCCCAAGATCATCCCTGGGGTGGGGATGGTGCTGATAAAAACTTAAAACCTATATCTACCATCATGCTAAATATGAATGAAATCCATCAAAGAGTCTTCAAAATATGAGATCTTATAAACTTTAACACAAAAACTTTGACCCTAAGACAAAAATAAAGTATGAACGAATAATACTTCAATGAACTGACGGACAGACAAACAGATTCCTTGCTGATAGCTATATCAGCTCAACCTTTCATTTTGGGGATAATGAAATTTAATAAAACGTCTTGATGATATGGCTATACTATATAAACTTAAACGCAAAAATTTTTACTTTTATAAGAAAATTCTAAGATCGTGACCATGACCTCGGTCACATCCAGGGTGGGGATCATACCGAGTAAGAGGCTAGGCCGATATCTACCAACTTGTCAAATATAAATGAAATTCCTCAAGGGTCTTGATGATATAGCTATATAAACTTAAACACAAAAAACTTTGACTTTTTTTACGAAAATTCTAAGTCCTTGACCTTGACCCCAAGGTCACCACCGGGGTGGGAATGCTGCTGATAAAAACTTTAGAATTATATCTACTATCATGCCAAATATGAACGAAATCCATCAAAGGGTCATCAAAATATGAGGTCTTATAGACTTTAACGCAAAAACTTAGACCCTGTGATGGAAAGACGAACGAACGAACGCACGCACGTACGAATGAACGAACATACTTACGAACGGACGGACGGACAAACGGATGAAGGGAAAAGCGAAAACTATATGCCCCCACATACTTCGTATGTCGGGGGTATAACAAGTCCATGTCATAAGGCTGAGCCATGTCTGACCAACTAACTGCACAAGTTGTTTCCAAGTTAAAGTTAAGATAGATTCTTAAACAGTACTAAAATTAGGTCAAAATTCTATAAGTAGTTAAAACTTTCCATAGTTTGTGATACATGGTGTAGTTGTTTTAATCATGGTCAGAAGATGTTCATATGGTTTGGATTATAGTCTTCAGATTAATTTTATTACTCTTTCCACATTTTGAATTTAGACATTTTTTTCAGACTCAGATACTATCAAAGTGTATAGGTAGTGAGTACCTCATGCTGCAACTACAGTTTAATGAAAACCTTTTTCAACTTGTACAAGTGTTTTTGTCATGGTCTGAAGATGTGTAGACAATATGGATCTCAGATTATTCTTTATCAGTTTTCAGACCTTCTTAACTTAACACTTTCACGGATAGTGGTGACTGTTGTCTGCTGATAACCTTTACAAACAGTTTGGACCCGGATCAGGCCCGACAAAACTTTTGGACACTCTGATGGTATTCCTGAAAGATTCTGTTGAAAAAGTTGATTTTAAAGAAAAATCTGCAGACGACAAAAAAGCATGCAAAATTACCCAGCATGCAAAGAGTTAACTTAATCATTTTTCAGGCACAGATACTATCAGAATGTATAGATAGTGGGTGCCTTGTGTCCTCAGCTCCTCCTTAAGCCGAATTTTTTAAAGTGTACAGGGGTTTTTGTCCTGGTCTGAAGATGCATGTGCAAGTGATCTGGATACAATCCTCAGATTAATTATTATCACTTTTTCCATGTTTTTTTTTTATCTCTAATACTTTTAAACTGTATACATACATGTAGTAGGTACCTTTGGAGAATTTTAAAAGTCAAGGGACATAAATTCCCTGAATTAGCTTGTTAAATTCTGCAGTACAGGTTAAAATAAATCTTCTCCCTGGGAATCCTAGCTACTATTTAAAAATGTACTAAAATTATTGGGGGAATATTTTAAAAGATAATTAGAGCAAGTGCCCAGAGGGTCACTCCCGGCCGGTGCCATTTCTTAATTATAAAATATTTTAAAGTTAATGACAATGATATACGGCAAGCTATAGTTTACAATGTCACTGATCTATCATTCCAATCATCAAATTGTCTTCAAGATGTAACATAAAACTACTGTACTATGAAATATAGGTCACAGTGACCTACATTTACTTTTAGGTCAACTGTTGGATCATACTAATTCATAATCCCAAATAATGATGTTCATACATCAATTAACATTCAAGATATGAGGCAAAATTACTGGACCATGAAATATAGGTCAAGGTGTCCTACATTTGTTATGCTGTCAATCATGGTGTCACATAGAACCAATATTCCAAGTATCACATTAATCCATGAAATAGTCTACTGGAGCATGAAAATATGATCACAATGACCTTGACCTTATTACACTGAATGTTGAGGTGATAAACATGTCTGATGCCCATCCGTCTTTAAGAAGTTGTTTGTATAAACAAACTGCAACATACTACTTTATTGAGGCATTACTCCATGAAATAGTTCAAAATATACGTCAAAATCACTGAAGCATTAAAATAAGGTCACAATGACCTTGACCTTATTACACTGAATGTTGAGGTGATAAACATGTCTGATGCCCATCTGTCTTTAAGAAGTTGTTTGTATAAACAAACTGCAACATACTACTTTATTGAGGCATTACTCCATGAAATAGTTCAAAATATACGTCAAAATCACTGAAGCATTAAAATAAGGTCACAATGACCTTGACCTTATTACACTGAATGTTGATGTGATAAACATGTCTGATGCCCAGCCTTCTTCAATAAGAGACTGTTTATACTGCAATATACTACTCTATTGGGGTGTCCTAGATTTTGACCTCTAGCCCCGCCCTGGGGCATGACCCAGGGGTTCATTGATGTAGAATGGAAGTGAACCCTCACAGGTACCCCCATACTAAATATGAAAAGTTTTTGATCAATGGCTGCAGAGATATAAGTAATCAAAAATCTTTGAAGTAAAACTTGGTTATAGAATCACATCCGGATGGATGGACAGATGGAGGGAAAGACGGCCAGATGGATGGACAGACAGACAAAAGGACGGACCGACTAACAGAACAGACAAAAACTACATGTATATATCCCTTCGGTATACTTCATATTCCAGGGGTATAATTAAAAGAAATGTTCTTTCTGGGTAACCTAACCGTCCTGACCTCTTTTAAAAGTCATTTGCTAAATGCTGTAAGAAGTTAAGCAATTAAAATAAAAAAAAAAAGTGTCAGAAAGCACTGCTTATTAGATACCCCCAACCCAGTCCCCATCTCCCAAGGTAATGACTGCCTTCTGATAAATTATTTAGCAAGATAAGAGCAGAAATGAAAACAAACGGAAGGATACTGATTTTTTTTTTTGATTTTGGGTTTTATGGCCCTTTCAAGAATATTTCACTTATATTGAGCCGATCGTTCATCAAGTGGGCGAAAATCAGAGAACCCGGGGAAAAACTACCTGATCATCCGTAAGCAGAACTTGCTTTCCCACATGTGACCCGAGCTAGGCTCGAACCACAGCGGTGAGAAACCTAATGGATTAAGAGTCAACTCTCCTATCCACTAGGCTACGAAGGCCCGCAAAAGGAAAGATATACCATCAGACATAAAAATAGTATACCCTACAGTCCCCCACACAAACAGTTTGCGAGGAGAAGGGTGGTGGTTGTGGGGGGGGGGGAGGAAGGGTATTAATATTCTCACTGGGTAAACTAGCTCCTATTTAAAACTGTACTAAAATTATTAAATTCTTGGGTTAAAATTCTAGAAGTAGTAGCTCAACAACTGCTATTACTGTGTAACCTAATGGTCTTGATAATAAATGTTCTCACCAGGTAAACTAGCTACTATTTAAAACTGTAGTAAAATTATTAAATTAGTGGGTTAAAATTCTAGAGGTAGTAAGAGGGTGAGTCAATAAGTAACCAGCCTATCCCATTTCTGATGGACCGAGATGGTCACGATTTTCATGCTTTGTTTCAATATTTGTTTTATACATGGGTACAAAATTGCACACGTATCGAGTCATTCTTTAATAAGATATTGAATGTCAAACATGGCTAGTGATGCAAAGGCATGCTTTTCATCTAAAGTTGAGTACCGTGCTGTAATTGGGTACTTATATTTTAAAGGTAAAACAGGCAAGGAAATACACGTTGAGTTAGCCAATGTTTATGGGTCTTCTGCACCATCTTATGCTCAGGTTAAATTCTGCATAGGGGAATTCAAATGTGGTAGAATGTCTTTAGAAGATGAAGCCAGGTCTGGACGCCCACTGGATGCCACCGACGAAGAAATGTGTAAGAAAGTTCTGGATCTGGTATACTCTGATAGGCAAATTCAGGTGGAAGAAATAGCGCAGGCATTAAGCATTTCACATGGTAGCTTTTCAACAATCTTACATGATCGTTTAGGTATGCACACGCTAACAGCCTGTGGGTCCCCAAATCCCTTAGCAATGAGCAAATGACAACCAGAGCATCAGTATGCAGCGCCTTGTTGAAGCGTTTTAGGTCAAAAGATGATTTTCTTTTGCATCTGGTGACTGTATATGAGACTTGGGTTCATTATTATGAGCCAGAGAATAAAGCTCAGTCGTCAGTGGGTAGGGCCTGGGTCCCCGAGGTCAAAGAAGTTCAAGACGCAACCATCTGCTGACAAGGTGATGGCCACAGTATTTTGGGACGCAAAAGGCATGTTGGACATTTTACCCAAGAGAAGTACAATAACTGGAGTGTACTATGCAAACTCGTTAGACCAGCTGAGAACCGCCATCCGTGAAAAACACCGAGGTAAACTCTCTAAAGGTGTTTTGCTGCAACAGGACAACACGAGCGTCCCAACTTGCAAAGTTGCAATGGATGCTGTAGAGTGAAACGGGTATGAATTAATACCACATCCTGCCTATTCACCTGACCTAGCTCCTAGCAACTTCTTCCTATTCCAAAACTTGAAAAAGGATATCCTTGGACTTCATTTCCAGTCTGATGAAGAAGTCGTGATGGCAGTTGAGGAGTGGGTCAATGGAAAGGACCCTGACTTTTTCAGTTCTGGGCTGATTGCACTTGAACACCGTTGGTCTAAGTGCATCACACTAGAGGGCAATTACATCGAAAAAGAAGAGGTAGATCTTGTAAAGAATCTTGCAGTTGCAGATATAGTTTATAAGAACAGGGTTACCTACCGTCAATAGAATATTAAAACTGAACTTCGGAAGCGAATTTCTAGTTTATTTTGGTTAGTAGCAGCTTTATTCATGTTTTATTTTCAAAGGCACATGAATCTGATATAGTCTCATTGGAGGTTTGATTATCTTCAAGTAAAATAAGCGATTTATGACAGATTTTCTGGTTAGAAGAAAACACAAATTTTCTGTAGATTCCTTATCATAGAAACGGTTGGTTGTATTTGTTTCTATGGTAAAATCAAGCAGCTGTCGATCATGAACAAGTGCTCGACGCTGATTGGATAATATAATTTATCCAATCAGGAGTCACCAGATTTCAATCCTCCGAGGGAGTATAAAAGCGGTAGTTTGTACCTTATCGAGTCGGTTGTCTGTTTACAGTCGAAGTGTCAACGTCGTAAAGAAAACAGTGAAGCATATTATCAGATCGTTTAATAACTTTGAGCCATATAGTGGCAGCTATCTTTCTCGTGTCTCTAGAGAAGCTAGGCTTCTTAGAGAGAGAGACTGAAGCAGTCCATTTAAAGTGTTCGGGTTGTTAGCAATCTATTAGCTGATCAAGGTGCTAGAAATAATCTGGGCTTGAGAGTTGAGCCACTTAGTTTGAGTTCGTCTAGCCTCATAAGCCAGGTTTACTGGTTAGATTTATCAGTAGCTGAGCTTCTATATTTATAGCCAAACTACAGGCGGAAGATCATTTTAACAGCTAAGTGCTGAAGACATATGTTTTTAAGATATATCTATAAGCAGGTAGCTTCAGTTTGATATGTCTTAATGTTTATCTAATTGTTGAGTGATTCTATGTTTCATGAATGATTAAGTTAATCAATGGTCATAAATCAACAGGCAAAGTAGCCCAAAGAAAAATTCATATATACGTATATACAGATATTTTTACTTCTTGTCATATCATTGAATTATTGTTTCTACAACGTTTTTGCTGAACTTACGGCTTTGCAATAGGCTCTTGCATAGTCCTAACTACATCTTAACATCGGTACACGTTACAATCTCAACCGGATATAAGTTAGGCTGGTTACTTATTGACTCACCCTTGTAGCTCAACAACCGCCACTTCTGTGTAACCTAACTGTCTTGATCAATAAATGTTCTAACCGGTTAAACTAGCTCCTATTTATAACTGTACTAAAAATATTAAATTATTGGGTTAAAATTCTAGAAGTAGTAGTATTCAGTAGCAGCTCAACAACTGTGTAACCTAACTGTCTTGATCTAAATTGAGTCATTTGTTAAATTATTAAGTAGAGGTTCAAATAAATGTTCCCATTGGGTAGCTATATTTCAAGTACTACCAAACCTAACTATACACAGTCCATTTTATCTCCTAATCTGCATTAACAGTCAAATCAAATCCTATTATCCAGAAAAAAAAAATATCATTATTCACCTGCTGAATTTGGCCTAGTATGCTAAGTGTTAATTTTGTTTGTGGTGCGGTATCAACCAAATGGGGTCATGTCGAGCACGGTCAGTTTACCTAACCACACTTTTACTGGACAGGCTCATTCCTCTAAGCGGTTAACCAGTATTGTGCACATTCTTTTGCCAGACCCTGACAACTGTCATTCTTGAATCAGGGGAAGGGAGAGAATGACCATAGAAAATATTTCATGATCAATCTCCACGAAAGAATGTTACTGACCTGGCTCGGGTCAAACTCACAACCTCCTATCACCAGTCAGCCCAGCACCCAACTGAGCCAGGGAGGCCAGCTGCTAAGTGTTAATAAAACCAGGCCCCAAGATTATGACACATTTCCCATGCTCAACTCAGCATGTACATAATGGACTAAAATGTCAAACAATATGGCAATTTTCCATATTGTGAATTTACGCTGTTCAATATACTCGTTTTCAAGTTTGCAATATACGACAAATGTCCCAAAATTTTGAACACTTTATTCCATACATTTTTTTTATATTTTTTTTTGCCTAAATTTTGCTTTTTATGAGGTTAATTCTTAAAATACTTTGTGGAATGGCAAACAGTGTAGACCCTGATCAGACTGCTCCTTAGGAGCAGTCTGATCAGGGTCTACACTGTTTGCATATGTCATTTTATCAGGCCATTTGGTGTTTGAAATTTTAGTATATTTACTGTACTAGTATCACTACTATGCACTAGATACAGAGAGATTGTGAGCACCGACACACTTCCAAGTACCTTTTTTTATATTATTTCTCATCACTGATTTTAACTTGCTTTGGTACATAGATATAAGTAATGTGTGTGGGGACCAGTAAGGAATTCTGACAGGGGAGACAACTATCTATTCTCCCAAACTCTCTGTTTACCCTCTCTCATCACAGAAGTAAACACAGATACACCTCATTTACATGAGTGACAAAACCTATATGCTCTATAAATGCCTATCTATTCCATTAGGTCACAAATTAGAATATTATTTGTTTCCTTTTACCCAACAGACCCAATAAAATTGGCCCCACTCAGAATAGCTTGTTCATCATTTCAGAATCAAAACTATTTTTTTCTTTATCACAGTTCTATTTATAATTTGTAGTTTGGAGAATTTTTAAGTATATTATAATTTGCAGTTTGGAGAATTTTTAAGTATATTCCGTTTCAACGTATTATTTGATGGCACACTTGAGTACTGAATATTGTATTAAAACATTTTAACCCTTAAAGCACCAAGAAAACCTGCATCTGAAAATGTTGTCTGCTGCATCTTCTTGCAAACTTTTCAAACATACTTTTTGCATGTAAGCAAACAGTGTGGACCCAGATCAGACTGCTCCTAGAGGAGGAATCAGACTGCTCCTAGAGGAGCAGTCTGATCTGGGTCCACACTGTTTGCAACAATGACTTTTAAAGTATTCGACAGAAGACAAAGCAGACCACAATTGTTGTGTTTGGAGTCTTAAGGGTTAAACGAGATTCAGAGGATTAAGTTCTATCTCTAATGAAATATATTTTCTTTCATGAAAGAAACAAAATACTGTACAGCCGACCCTCGTTACAGACTGGGTTGGGTAAGAAGAAATGAACAGTTTATTAACCCATTGTAGTCGGGAGACCCGTAAAAGGGTGATCGGCAAACAGTGCAGACCCAGATTAGACGCCACAAAATGCGGCGTCTGATCAGGGTCTCCTTTGTTTGCAAATAGTTTAGTCATTTTTCTCTAGGAATATGTAAATCTCATAGCCGGATGTACCTAACATTGAAATTGGACTCTTCCAATATATAGTGTGGGAGAGTCTATTCAGTATACAAAGGGTTAAGTTTGGCTCTACATAGGTTTATTATGGTAACACAATCTAGTTCCTATTTTCTCTCCAGTGTAAACCAAATAAAATGGCCATTACTGATCATTATTGTATGTGTAAACATGAAAGTAATGAATAAATAGACAGTTCAAATCCAAAGGTTGGTGTGGACCTTTATTCTTGCTATAAGGCATGTACTAGGCAACACCCCAATTAACCCTTAAAGTGTCAATCACAACTGCAGCAGATGACAATTTTGATTTTTCAGACTAATTAACAAGGCTTAATGTTTCATGTGAAAATGTGTACAATTATTGGACTATTGAGGTATTGGATGGATGGATGGATGGATGGATATTTTGTTTATAGACGCTCAACCCTAAAAGGGCATATAGCGTCTAATAAGTTTTATGTTATATGATGATTTTATCTAATGAGAAATTTAAAAATATCTAGGATTGATGTATTTATTTTAAAGAGATAAAGTATCAATGATTTTAAGTGATTAAAAATACTGATCATATTTTATTAAAAAGTCCGATCTCTTTAAGAAAGTCGAGTATTTTCTGAGTTGGCATATCAAAAAGTTCCTTTATAGTTTTTATATTAAAATACTTTGTGCGAATGTGATTAAATTCGGCACAAGTGATAAGAAAATGTTTGACTGTGAAAGGTTCATTACAAGGAATGCAGAATGGAGCTTGTTCATTGTTTAAAATATAAGAATGAGTAATTCTAGTGTGTCCAAGTCTACATCTCGTGATTTTTGTTTGTTCTTTTCTGCTGAGATTAGAGAATGTGCATTTGCTGTTAAAATTTGGTTTGATTTCATTTAATTTATTATAAGTTTGTGTTTCCCAAACAGACTGACATTTGTTGTTGATGTATTGACAGACGTTTGATTTAAAGTCGGAGTGAGGAATTTTGAAATTGGTTATTACTAAGGATAATGCAGATTTGGCTTCTGAATCTGCTAATTCATTTCCACGAATATTAACGTGGCTGGGAAGCCAACAAAATACAATTTCTTTTGAAGCGGAAAGATAATAATATTTTTTAAGAATTTGCTGAATTAATGGGTTTCTATGGTGTAAATCTTTAAGAGATTTTAATACAGAAAGAGAATCTGAATAAATGATAAACTGTTTTTCAGACTGATCTCTGATATGGTAAAGTGCAATATCTATTGCCTTGGCTTCGGCGGTAAAAATGGAGCTATTATCAGGTAATCTGATACTGTCAGTAAAATTTGGACTAATAACAGAACAAGCAACTTTCTCATCTTGTTTCGAACCATCTGTATAAATTGACAGGTAATGTTTATAATTTGATTTGATTTCTAAAAATTCATTCTTAAAAATATGCGACTCGACTTCTGTTTTTTTATTTTTATGAAGGTCTAAAATAATCTTTGGAGGGTTTAACGTCCATGGCTCTTTTGATGGAAAAGAAAAATGCTGAACATTTTTAATATTGATATTGGCCTCTTCAAGTAACGGCTGTATTCTCAGGCCTAGGGGTTTAATAGCCGTTGGTTTGTTGTTGTAAAGTCTTTCATATTTAGGATTAAAAACACAATCATAGGCTGAATTACGTGGATTGGCGGCTAATTTAGTAACATATTGAAGAGACAATTTCTCTCTTCTTATATACAATGATGGTTCATTTGATTCAGCGTATAAACTTTCGACGGGGGAAGTACGAAAAGCCCCTAGAGCCAGACGTAAACCTTGGTGATGAATAGTATCCAAAGATTTCAAATAAGATTTTCTTGCGGATCCATAAACTATGGATCCATAATCCAATTTAGATCTAATTAAAGATCTATAGAGATTTAAAAGAACAGTACGATCTCCTCCCCAGTCGGAACTGGAGAGAACTTTAAGAATATCAAGAGCTTTTAAACATTTAGCTTTTAAAGCTTTGATGTGTGGTATAAAAGATAATTTGTTATCGAACAAAAGACCCAGGAATTTTGCTTCACTGACGACTGGAATTGGACTACCGTATATGGTGAGATGAGGATCTAAATGTAGCTGACGTATCTGACAAAAATGAACGCATTGAGTTTTTGTTTTTGAAAATTTGAAACCATTTTCTGTTGTCCAATCTTCTATATTGTTTAAACATCGTTGTAGTTTGAATTCAATGGTTTCCATATTTTTCGATCTAATAAATATTCCAAAATCGTCAACAAAAAGTGAACAATCAAGGTCTTTCACACATTTAACAATATCGTTAATTTTAATGCCAAACAAGGTAGGTGATAAAATGCTTCCCTGTGGTACACCTTGTTCTTGTTTAAATATGTCCGATAACGTATTACCTATTCGAACATTAAATGTTCGATCTGATAAAAAGTTTTGAATAAAAAGTGGTAATCGGCCTTTAAGGCCTAATTTATGTAAATCTTTCATGATGCCATGTTTCCAGGTAGTATCGTAAGCTTTTTCTAAGTCAAAAAATACAGCTACGACATGTTCTTTTTTAACAAAGGCATCACGAATAAAAGATTCCAAACGAATCAAATGATCGTTTGTACAGTTATTTTTTCTGAATCCAGCTTGATATTTTGTTATAAGCTGGTTTGATTCTAAGAACCAAACCAGTCTATCATTAATCATTCTCTCCATTGTTTTACACAAACAACTTGTCAAAGCAATAGGTCTATAGTTAGTAGCTTCAGTATGATCTTTATTTGGTTTTGGTATAGGTATAATCGTTGCTTTACTCCAGTCTTTTGGAAATTTTCCAGTGATCCAAATATCATTTAAAATATTTAATAAAGTTTTTAAAGCGTTATCGGGTAAATGTTTAAGAATTTGATAATGGATGTCATCAGGACCAGCAGCTGTATCGTGAGATTTATTAAGAGCATCTGATAATTCTGAAGCTGTGAATGGTACATTATATTTTTCATGATTTAGTGACGTAAAATTTAGATGCTCTTTCTCTTGTTCCTGTTTTATGTTTTGAAAGGTTTCGGAATAATTTGCACTAGAAGAGTTTTTCTGAAAATTCTCTCCTAGTGCATTGGAAATATCTTTAGTCGTTGAGCATATATTTCCATTTGATTTAATATGGACATGCTTGTTATTTTAATTTTTGCCAGTAATTTTTCGAATCATGTCCCATATTTTCTTTGCTGGAGTTCTAGAATTAAGTTTGGAGACGTATTGCTGCCAAGATGTTCTTTTAGCCGTTTTTATTGTCTTGCGAGCTGTTGCTCGCATTTGTTTGGCATGGATTAGATTTTCTTTTGTTGGCTGCCTATTGAACTTTCGTAAGGCAGATTTTCTTTTATTTATTGAATTTTTAACATCTTTATTAAACCAAGGTCTATTTCTTTTTGAATGTGTCGAGGACTTTGGAATACATTTTTCGGCTACATGAATTAATGTATCAGTAAAAGCTTGTATATCATCTGCTGTTTTAAACATTTCAGGATTTAATTTTTCATTACATAGCTCCATAAAATTCTCCCAGTTTGCTTTATTCAAATTCCATCGGGAATGATGGTCTTCATTTGTCGATTCAATTTCTTCAATTTTAATTGGAAAATGATTGCTCCCATGAAGGTCATCTAGAACTGACCAATCAAAATTTAAGTAAATATTTGGAGAGCATATAGACAAATCTAAAGCAAAATAATTTCTTGTAGGAGAATGAAGATAAGTTGGTTGTTTATCGTTAAATAAACATAAATCATTTTCTGCAATAAAATTTTCTATTATTTCTCCTTTGTCATTTGTATCCAGACAACCCCATAGTTTGCTGTGACTATTAAAATCACCTAATAATAAATAAGGACGAGGTAACTGGTTTATAAGATTTTCTAAATCGTGTTTAGAAAATTTACAGTGTGGAGGAAGATATAGAGAACAAATTGTTATGGATTTAGACAGAGTGACATTTACAGCAACAGCTTGTAAATTACTATTTATATCTATCTGTCTATGAGGAACATTTGATTTTACAAGGATAGATGAACCTCCTGAGGCTTTCTGATTTTCAGTTGCGATATGATTATATAAACTATAATTTTTAAAATTAATATTATCTGTATTTTTTAAAAAGGTTTCCTGGAGACAAAAGACAGTCGGAGAAAGTAGTGTTGTTAAAATTAAAATTTCGTTATAATTTGCTTTTAGTCCTCGACAGTTCCACTGAATAATTGATTTTTTATCCATGATAAATGGAGAGATGATTTGAAAATAAGGAACTTAATCCTTTTGTTTTCTCTGAGACTGCGAGAACATGGAGGAGTCAGTCTCTAACTCCATGGTCTCAAGGGAATCGAACCGATTGACCAACTTGATCGGATCGGCCGACGCCCCTTTACTATATGGATTTGGTCCTTTATCTTTATCTTTTTCTTTTCCATTTTTTTCTTTCTGGTCAGCTGTCCTGGACCTGGATCTCTGTTGTGATCCACTTGTTTTAGTCGGCTGTGTTTGTGAACTGTTTTGAGATTTTGTTGGTGGTCTAGACTGATGAGTAGATGTGGGTTTAGGTTTAGGTTTTACAGTAGGAGTAATAACTTTTGAATTTGCTTTGATGACAGAATCTTTTTCGTTAAACTGGGTAGAAATTTCTTTGGTTTCAGGTTTAGTGTTTAGGGATTGAACAACTTTTGCAAAGGTAATTTCAGGTTGATTTTCTTGTATTTTTTTGGCTTCCAAATAAGTGATTTTTTGTGTAACTTTAATTTTCATGATTTCTTTCTCTTTTTTCCAAATTTCACACTGATTTGATTTTGATTGATGGTTTTTGTGACAGTTCACACACTTGGCTTCATTTTTACAAGCATTTGTAGAGTGATCAAAGTCACCCATACCACATTTTTCACATACTGATCCAGGTAATTCAGGACAGCCGTTTTCATGATGTCCAAACCTCTGACAGTTGAAACACCGCAGAGGATTTGGAATGTAGACTTCAACCGGTATAATTCGGTAAAAGATTTTTAGTGATTTCGGTAAAGTTGTGGTGTTGAAAGTTAGTAAAAGTGTATTTGTTTCTATAAAGTTTCCATCTTTTTTAATTTTAAAACGTTTGCAAGCTGTTACTCCTTGTGTGTTAAGATATTCTGTGATATTTTCTTCAGTTTCATGTTTTAGCATCCTGTCACGGATAATACCTTTGCAACTATTGAGTGTTTTATGTTCCGTGACAGAGACATTAATGTTAAAGAATTTTGTAATTTTCAAGAGATTATCAGTTTGAGATTTTCTGTTAGTTTCGACCAAAAGAGTTCCATTTTTTAATTTTTTTACATTTTTTGGAGTGCCTATTAAAGATTCTATTTGCTTTTCTATGATGAAAGGAGACAGTGAAGTAATTGGTTTGTCTTCCTTACTCGAAATCACTAAAAATTTAGCGAAGTTCTCATTAGCTTTGAATGTAAATGTAGTCGGTTGCGTGTCGTCCTCCGAAGAGTCGAACGCCAGAAATCGTTTTCGAGAGGCCATGGTGATGAAATTTTTGATTCGATAGCTATGCGCCCCACCCTCCATGGAGCCCTACAAGGGGACGTTTAACAGAAATGGATCTCCTATTTCTAACGTCAAGGCTACATTGCTATTATACTCGGTGTCAAGATCAGAGTCTTCAGCTCGGCCTCATGCTTAGATGATTTCCCACCTATTCATCTAAATTCCCATAGAAAAATTTATGAACAGTTGAGTTCATCCCCCTATCCACAGCCTCCACTCACAGAGGTTTCCGCCAAAGCCCCAATACAAGCCCACCAATTGACCCTTCAGCCGCCGCCCATTGAAACTCACTTAAAGTTAGATGAACAAGAGAAAAATAAGCCCGGTTTGGTACCATAAAGATACGTATGAAAGAGAGAAAGAAGCTAAGAACAAGTTGTGCGCTTCTAGAGCTTGGCACGACTGAGCCGATTGATCCAGGCCGGATCTAACCCAGACCGCTCTTCTATCTGAAATAAGGGCCAAAATGATGTGTTGAAAAGCTGGAGATCCCTGGGCTTTCCTCAATCATCAGGTCCCCCTCTCCCAGCATACGAGATGCCACCCACGGCAAACAGGTGGTTCCTGTTTTAATAGGGGATTACACCCTATCCACTACAGAAGGAAAGTGATCTGTAGATTTTATTCCCTACAGACAAGGGAGGCCGAAAACGTCTGGGAAATTGAAAGGTTATTTTTAACAAATTAGGAGATCCATATTTAAAATAAACAGTTTATTATAGAAAGAAGGATTCATTTTGGATTTATTTTTTAAGAGTCAAACAAACAAGCTGTGTTAGATGATATGTAGCTTTCAAATGATATGTAGCTTTCATACCTTGAAAAACGTTTAGTTTTTTTATCTAACAATAATAAATGCATCTTATTTTTAATGTGGAATATGCTAGAGTTCGGAAAAATGACACAAACACAAGACAAACACATATGTTAAATACAGATGAGGTTATAATCTTCGTCCCATGTGCGACCCACGGGCACAGAATGATACACAAACAAATGAAGCATGTTAGTAACATGAGATAGGAAAGGTTTAAAAGGATAGATCTCGCGAAATTTGTTTTTTCCAATTTAAGATGCATTTCAATAAATGAATTTTATATTCTGGAATTATACCGGTTGAACGGACGGTTGCTCTGTTATGTTAGGGGTTTAACCCAACTGCCACAGAAGTGGAAGGCAGCCACCTATTTCGAGGGCCCGGGTGGTCACGGGCGGCCTCTTTTAGCCGGCTCGTACGTCACGCAGAGGGTACGTCTGGCCTATTCTAAGCCCGGGACCAGCACGGGACATTGAGGTATTGGATATGAGGTGATACCACCACAGAATACCAATATTGACTGAGGTGATAGCCGAGTTCAATATTGGTATTCAATGGTGGATATCAACGTCATATCCAATACCTCAAAAGTCAATAACTGTTTTATTATATAGTTTTGTCTTTTCTCTTGATAACTGGCAATAACAGTCAGCACTAGACCCCATTAATATAAAGAAGGCATAGACGTTGGCGTCACTACCGATGACATCATTAAAAATTGATATTAACTGGAAGGTGCCAGATGATTCACATGAAATGTCAACTTATTTTCTCTCTCTCTAAAAGAAAAGAAGACAATAAAAGCATTAAAATGGCGTCTGCTACAAATTTAGCTTCAAGGGTTAATTTACAGTGTGTCCTGAAAGCCTGAATACTCCATCTTTTTTTTTGTGTGTAAATTTTTAAGCATTTCATAATATTTTTTTATTTTTGCCTAAATTTTTATGCATATCATAGTATAATTAGTAGAATAGGAATCATCATTGACTCTGATCAGACTGCTATGGAGGTCTGATCTGGGTCCAGAGTATTTGTTATGCTATTTTTTCACAATAGCTGGTGTACCAAATTTTAGTACAATTATTATATTATGTATCATGCTTAAAGTACACTGACAATAAAAGAAATGCAACACTGCTATAGTTTGTAAAAAAAAAAAAACAACTTATGATTGTAAAACTGATCTACTTTGTAAAATGTGCATGTAATCAAAAACTGAAGGCACAGTTGAATCATTTATTCTTCAATATAAGTTTACATGCAAGAAATTGTGGATCAACATGTATACATAAATTACAACAGAAAAAACAAGGCCTGTCCCTAGACAGGACAGCTTGCCTGATTTTGCGCTTAAAACTTTGATGCAAAACCTAAACATAAAATTTCTAAGTCCCTGACTTTAACCTCTAGATCATGAGCCGGGATGTGGATAGTGCTCAATAAAATTTTGGATGGATGGATGGTATTTTATTTATAGACGCCCAACCCTAAAAGGGCATATAGCATCTAATAAGTTGTATATTATATGATGATTTTATTTAATGAGAAATTAAAAATATCTAGGATTGATGTGTTTATTTTAAAAAGATAAAGTATCAATGATTTTAAATTATTAAAAATATAGATCATATTTTATTAAAAAGTCCGATCTCTTTCAGAAAGTCGAGTATTTTCTGAGTTGGCATATCATTAAAAAGTTCCTTTATATTTTTTACATTAAAATACTTTGTGCGAATATAATTAAATTTAGCACAAGTGACAAGAAAATGTTTGACCGTAAAAGGTTCGTTACAAGGAATGCAGAATGGAGCTTGTTCATTTTTTAATATGTAAGAATGAGTAATTCTAGTGTGTCCAATTCTACATCTCGTGATTTTTGTTTGTTCTTTTCTGCTGTAATTAGAGAATGTGCATTTGCTGTTAAAATTTGGTTTTATTTCATTTAGTTTATTTTGAGTTTGTGTTTCCCAAACAGACTGACATTTATTGTTAATGTATAGACGGATGTTCGATTTAAAGTCGGAGTGAGGAATTTTAAAATTGGTTATCACTAAGGATAGTGCAGATTTAGCTTCTAAATCGGCTAATTCATTTCCACGAATATTAACGCGGCTGGGAAGCCAACAAAATACAATTTCTTTTGAAACTGAAATGTAATAATATTTTTTAAGAATTTGCTGAATTAATAGGTTTCTATGGTGTAAATCTTTAAGAGATTTTAATACAGAAAGAGAATCTGAATAAATGATGAACTGTTTTTCAGACTGATCTCTGATATGGTAAAGTGCAATATCAATTGCCTTGGCTTCGGCGGTAAAAATGGAGCTATTATCAGGTAATCTGATACTGTCAGTAAAATTTGGACTAATAACAGAACAAGCAACTTTCTCATCTTGTTTCGAACCATCTGTATAAATTGACAGGTAATGTTTATAATTTGATTTGATTTCTAAAAATTCATTTTTAAAAATATGCGACTCAACTTCTGTTTTTTTATTTTTATGAAGGTCTAATATAATCTTTGGAGGGTTTAACGTCCATGGCTCTTTTGATGGAAAAGAAAAATGCTGAACATTTTTAATATTAATATTGGCCTCTTCAAGTAACGGTTGTATTCTCAGGCCAAGGGGTTTAATAGCCATTGGTTTATTGTTGTAAAATCTTTCATATTTAGGATTAAAAACACAATCATAGGCTGAATTTCGTGGATTGGCAGCTAATTTAGTAACATATTGAAAATTTTGGATCAACATCTATAAATACCAAATATAAACTAAATCCATCTGAGGAGATAGAAAATATAAGGCCTTAAAAACTTTGACGTAAAAACTTTTAACATTTTTGTTAACACTGCCACCAATGCCAACATGGGAGGCAGTGCAATAGCACCTCCTGTATGGTTTTGTACAGGCGAGCTAAAAAAAGTATTAACCTACTTTTCTTTGCAGTGCAGAAGTGTTGCATTTCTTTTTTAAGTCAGTATATAAAAACAAAAATAAACTTACCGAATCCATCAGATAAATTTTGCTTGAGTTATAGGAACTGCTACTGTGGTTCTGGTCCAAAAATCCTTCAAGAAGGTTCAAATGGCACCTGAAATGATAAAGTTCTGTTTATTAAAGCATCTGAAGTGACAAAACCTATGAGGATTGCCCTTGGAAACAGGTTTACAGAACTGCATATGCCTCGTAGCACAGGATTAAGTTTATTTCAAAACTAGGAAAGAACGAGAATCCAAAACTTTTAGGATGACTTGCAGTGTAAACCCTTATCTGCATTCTGCAGGGTCTGATCTGGGCTACACTGTATGTTTGCCTGCCCCAACACTTAGGATTATTGGAGTAAGACATATTTCTATGTTTTGTTTTGTTTTAACTACATAAAAAAGTACATTATCTGGAGTCCAGTAGTATTGGTTGAGGGTCTGGATGGGGAGGGGAGGGGAAAGTGTATCTGATCTCTCTAATGAGTAAAAACAAGAAAAGCTTATTCCCTTTCTTTAAAATTCTGGGCCCAGTTGTTCAAAACTAACGATGTCGTTAGTTAATGATTCATTCAAATTTACATCGAGTGATATGCAAATATGCTGAAATTTTTTGCTGAAAAAATGTGAGTGCAAAAGCTACTCACATTTTTTCAGCAAAAAATATCAGAATATTGTGTATTGAATCCGCTAAAACAGTTAATGAAATGACCCTTAACAAGCTCGTTAAGCTAATGACGCTTTGAACAACCTGGCCCAGACTTTTTATTTAATGAATAAGAACCCCTTCCAGACTGAGCATCCAGACTCTGTATGTGTAAAGATGAATGTCCTGATCAGACTGTGCAAATGCAAAGGCTGGTGTGGACCATAACTAGTTCTATATACACCACAACCTCTTTATAACATTATTGTTGGGGTCCATAGCATAAACCGTGTTAGTTAAACAACCGTGTTATATCCAAATAAAAATGTATAGATTATATTGAAAAATGACCATTTATGGTCATTTTTCAATATAATCTATACATTTTTGGGATCCATCTTAGAACTGTGTTATATCCAAAACCGTGTTATAATGAACTATGCTATAAAGAGGTTGAAGTGTAGCAATATGCAACAGCCTAATATTTTAAACACTATATTCCTTTTCTTGTCTTGTCTTTTATGTATTCAAAATTAGTTACCATACTGGCATACAATGAAGACCCTGTTCAGACCTCCAACAGGAACAGTCTGATCTGGGTCTGCACTGTTTGCAAATAGCATTTTTTTCTCATAAAACCTGGTCAGGGGTGTAATTATATTATGTATCATGCCTGAAGTAAAAAGATAAAAATAAACTTACCAATTATGTCAGATAAATTTTCCTTGCATAAAAGAAACTTTTGCTGTGATCTCTCATCTTTTTTGAAATTTTCAAAAGGCATCTGAAATTGTGAAATTCTACTCAAAATTGGCAACTGAAATGATAAATGTAATTTCAAATCTGAGAAATGTGAGTATCTGGATGTGGAATAATAGTTATCTTATATAACCTAAAAAAAACAAAAAACAATAGACTGTCTTTCATTGACTGGGAGCTGTTTTCAGGCCAATGAATATATCTGATGTTCACCAGCTTGCCCGCACCTTCCAGTTAATATCAATTTTTAATGATGTCATCGGTAATGACGCCAACGTCTATGCCTCTTTATATTAATTGGATCTGGTGCTGACTGTTATTGCCAGTTATCAAGAGAAAAGACAAACTATATAATAAAACAATTATTGACTTTTGAGGTATTGAATATGACGTTGATATCCACCATTGAATATCAATAGTGACCTCGGCTATCACCTCAGTCAATATTGGTATTCTCTGGTGGGTATCACGTCATATCCAATACCTCAATAGTCCAATAATTGTATGTCTAATGTACCAGTGGTTTGTAAACACTTCTCACACACCAGTGGGATAACAAATTATTTGCTTGATCTGTATACCAAATCAAGTGAATTGGGATCAAGTCTCATCCCTGGCAGCGGCAATAAACTCACAAAAAATGTGAAATCACTAAATTGGTATAGTGATATCACTAAATCAGTTTTAACCCTTGTCATGCTGATTAAATTAAGACGCCACACCCATTTCCAATTGTCAGCCAATCAGATTACTTAATCCTGTTTGTTGATATAAATTCACATACTGAATAACAAACAGTGCAGATCCAGATCAGTTCAGAAGCCAACTGATCTGGATCTACACTGTTTGTAAAGGCTGGGCATATCCAGGTTCAGCAGGAAAAGGGTTAAGATATCACAAAATAATGAAATTTATTTTGTGATATTGGTAACAGGGGTATTTTTAGCAAGAGGTACCTCACAGCAACTGTGCTCTTGTGTTCTTGATCTTTGCTTCACATCTGGGTGCCTCAGGAAGGCTGTATTTCGTGATCACAACCTTTTCTGGGTAACTTCAGTCGTATATTTTGGAAATCAAAGTACAGCAACAAAAATGTATATTTTCCTGGAACCTGAAAATCATACTTATGTACTGGTAATTTATATAAAAATAAACTTACACTGTCCAGATATCCAAAATGTCTGCGTTATTCTGCTTGACCCAAGCCAAATGAACATTGGTTTTTACAAATGTATAAATTAACAACTCACCAAATGCACCCAAATGCACGCTTTGTCATACAGTTTTTTGTCAGGTAGCCACTATGAGCATAACTCCAGATAAGAGGAGCATACAGATAACTATTTACCTTATTTCTCCACAAAAGCATACATTTTGACATTGTGTGTACTGAATAGAAGCACCATTTGAAGTGGGATGCTTTATGATATAAAGATAACTCATAACGTGTTATGCTGCAAAGGCTACAGTTCAAGTTGGTAGACTTGGACAGTTTTATGACAGCTGATGAGTTTTACTATTGTGCTTTTGACATCTTTCAGAAAGTCATGTTTTGCTTGGCATTTTACACAGAAGTAAATTAGCAAACTTTTGTCACAATTTAATGCAAAACCATTTTTCGTAACTACCTATGCTCAAAATGTTTTATTCAAGTTATTGATTTTTGAAAAAATCAAATATTTTCACTTTTTCCCCATAGTAAAAATAAATACAAATTATGCAGAAATCTGTATTTTGTGTTGAGGTTTTACAGCCTAGTCAACCCAATGGGGTCATGTTGAGCGCAGTCAGTTTACATAACCGCACGTTTACAGGGCAGGCTTAGTCCTCTAAGCGGTTAACCAGTATTGTGCACATTCTTTCACCAGAAACTGACAACTGCCCTTCTTGAATCAGCGGAAGGGAGAGAATGACCGTAGAAAATATTTCACGATCAATCTCCATGAAAGAATGTTGCCGACCTCGGTGGGGTTTGAACCCGCAACCTCCTGGTCTCCAGTCAGACGGCGCATCCAACTGAGCCACCGAGGCCAGCACAGAAATCTGTAGGGTAGGTAACTTGGAGGCAGAATTTCAACAAGTTCCACCTATTCAATTTGTGATACTTTCACAATACTGTTGTGAAACATCAGTTTACAAAAGAAATAGCATAAATCAGACAAGTTTTTGGCTATAAATTTAATTTTAGGGTAAATATTTGAGAACAAAACACAGAAACAGAAAAGACAAATGGTTTCTGATAAGATATGGTCAAGTAGAACAAAATATTTTCATTTACAATAAAACACAGGTAAAAAAAAAATTACTTTCCAAGTGACGTCAAAAGGACTGGCAGTATGTACATTCAACAGCTGACATTATGTCTCTCGGGAGGAAACTATCTCACAAATTTACTTACAATTAAGGGCCAGAATAAGGAACATCCAGGCACCATATGTATTCCCTACTACAATAGAGCAACCCAGACATGTAGACCAGGAAGCTTGGATAACAATTAGAATGCTTCAAAATGTTATGGAATACTACTTTCGTAGTTCCATGCAGGCTGTTCCATGTGAGAATATATAGTTAACTCAAAGTGCATTGCTACAGAATTTAAAGCAATATGTACTTATTTTTAAGAAATCTTGAATGCGCCAATTCACTCTTGAAGCATGCATACAGTAAAGTTTCAATGACTCGAGCACCGATGGCTCATTTACCATGGCTTATGAAATTCTCCCAAATATCTCAAGAAAACAAATATTTAGGGATATATTAGATACACTTGCTTATCATGAAATTTGCTTACCATTATAATATTTGTTTGTTTGTGTTGAGGTTTTACGGCCCAGTCAACCCAATGGGTCATGTCGAGCGCGGTCAGTTTACCTAACCACACGTTTACTGGGCAGGCTTAGTCCTCTAAGCGGTTAACCAGTATTGTGCACATTCTTTCGCCAGAAACTGACAACTGCCCTTCTTGAATCGCCATTATATAATATAGAAGATCGGAGAGACATCCCTAAATTATACCCATTTGCCTTCTGACCTGACATTGCCGACTGTGATTAGCCCGCAGTGGCTTGAGCTACACATCTAGAACAAACTTTCATGATCCCAAAGAAGTTTGAGCCATTGAAGTTCAATTATTTATCATTTTAATAAACAGACTGTTCTCATGTAGAGTGTGATCAGCAAGTGTCCTAGTGCCTTGCACATGCATAGTGTGGCCTAAATGGTCACTGCTCAGATAGCGAAAAGCGAATGTCCTAATCAGTTTCTGCTGGTGCGCTTGTTGGTGTCGCTTTTTCTATATGCAGGCTTTCAAGTGAACTCCAGTGAAAAAACAGGGATAAAGTAGGGCTCAAAATTTTGAAACAGTAGGGCAAAAGTAGGAATTTAAATCATGAAAAGTAGGGATAGTAGGGATGTTCTGAGTGTTTTCAGACTTAGAAAAAGATAAAATAAGAAAAGAGTTTTCTCTGAACAATAACACTACATCACCATGGTAAGGAAATACCAAAATAAATGTTCCAAAAAAAGGAGTTACAACTGAAGTAAAAATATTTCATAAACATCTGCATTGTGACTGCTCAGATTAAATTGATCCAATTTTTACAAACTTCAATCAAGCGAGGAAAGAAATTACAATTTTTGGTCACTTCTAACATTTTTGGACTAAAAAGTAGGAATAGTACGGCATTTTCAGAAAAAAGTAGGGGAAAGTAGGAACACACAAAAACAAGAGCTGTCGTAGGACAGCGTAGCTCGCCTGCTGGGTACATTTTATATTGTAACATTTTTATCATTAAGAAATTCAAAATGAAATAATTTATGAAATAATTTTCAAGTTATATGGCGAAATCATTCAACCATATAATATAGGTCACACTGACCTAGATGTATTTGTATGTAAATCATTTTGTCACATAGATATAATAATCCAGGTATGACAATTCTCCATGAAATAGTAATAAAAATAAAAGGCAAAATCACTGAAGCATGAAATATAGGTCACAATGACCTAGATATAGTAAGTGGTCATTCATTGGGTCACATGGAACTAATATCCCAGGTGTGACATTTATCCAACAAATAGTATTCAAGATATAAGGCAAAATCACTGAACCATGAAATATAGGTCACACCAACAGAGATATATTTTGACGTCAATAATCGGGTCACAAGGAACTAATATCCCAGGTGTGACATTTATCCAACAAATAGTATTCAAGATATAAGGCAAAATCACTGAACCATGAAATATAGGTCACAATGACCTAGATATAGTAAGTGGTCATTCATTGGGTCACATGGAAGTAATATCCCAGGTGTGACATTTATCCAACAAATAGTATTCAAGATATAAGGCAAAATCACTGGACCGTGAAATCTAGGTGACCTGGACCATAAAATGTAGGTCACCATGACCTTCACTCTCTTACACTTAAACCGATGTCACATAGTTAGCTGATGTATAACCAGTTGTGTCTATAACCTGTAGGCATATAAGATTTTACAAATGTGTCCTAGATTTTGACCCCTAGCCCCACTCCAAGGCCCACCCTGAGGTATGAACCCAGAAGTATGTTCTTTTGGAATCTCAGAAGACTCCTCCAGGTACCCAAATTCTAAATATGAATGCTCTATGAGGAGTGAAAGTCAAGATATAAGAATTCGAAAAACTTTAACACAGTATTACAAAGGTGTCCTAGATTCTGACCCCTAGCCCCACCCAGGGGCATGAATCCAGGGGTTTATTTTCTTGGAATCTCAGAAGATCCTCCAAGGTACCTAAGTTCCAAATTTGATGCCTCTGTGAGGAGTGACTGTTGAGATATAAGCATTTGAAAAACTTTAACGCAGTGTGACGGGAACGGGAACGCAAACACGGACGACCGGGGTGACTACAATAGCTCTCCTTGTACTTCGTACAGGCGAGCTAAAAAACTATGCACACATTTGAAAACTTAAACATTGTGCTAACGCAGACGCCGATGCGGATGCGGATGCGGACGCCAACGCCTGGGTGACAACATAAGCTCTCCAGGGACATAGTCCCGTCGAGCTAAAAAATGTAAAAATATATATTTGTTCGGTCAGTTTTGAGGTCTTCTAACTCATCCATTAATCATTACTGGCAATAAACAAATCACAGATAAAGCCTATCCAGTAATAATGAAGCACAACTGATAATTTTCTGTGTGGGAAAACTGTTATGTTTTGATTCTCAAGTCCTTTGATTAGATGATCTCTCATTTTAGAAACAGTATATGGCATGCCATATCATATCATAATTGGATTTTTGATTAACGTGCAGGTACAGGGGCAACATCCACATCAGTGGGCCCCCTTCCAGATAGCTGGCTTGCTGCACGCATGGCAGATCTCGCACCAGATCTCCAGGGTACGTCTATCATGAGGGTTGATAGCAGAGAGCAACCACTCTCTGCAATCCCTCTCTGTCAGCTGCTACCATGTCATTTTGGGCCTCCCAGGCCCACGCTTTCCATCAACCTGTATGTCAAAGGCTGTCTTGACTGCACCATTGGAGCGTTCCACATGTCCATACCATCGAAGTCTTCTCTCCTTCAGAATGAGGTCCAGATCCTCAATGCCAAGCCGCACAAGTAGCTCATTGGACCTGGGTGGTGACAATGTCTTGCGGCCTGACATTGCAGATCTGTCTGATCATTGCCCTGTCATTTCGCTTAGATGCTGGAGGTTCGGCTTTGTCAGTGGCCAAGTCTCGCTGGCATGGAGCATTGCGCACCGCACACAAGAGCTGTACACACGGCCACGTGTTTTAAAAGAAAGGTGGCATAAAGAGAGGACTGGTAGCAGATCCTTGAACTTCTTCCAGGCGGTTCTCACACATGTTGTGGTTGAAAGTTCACAGCCACCTGCTGCTGAGAGCATGTCTCCAAGGTAGCAAAAGGAAGCTACCACCTCAAGCTTGTCAGGTCCGACCTGGACTTCCTTCTGTGGTCTGCCATTCAAGGGGCATGCAGTTCCCTGGCACCGTGTACATCTGTAGTCAGGGTCCTTTTTCAAGCGCTTGAGCCCACTGCATTTCTTGTGCACCCAGTGCTTGCAGCCATTGCAGAAGATGCTGTTGCTGCCCACTCCAGTGCGACAGACAGCGCATGGAAACTCGCCTGAACTCTCACGGGTAGGAAACTTCATAATTGGAGCCAGTGGCTCTGATAAGCAAATGTTGTGTGCATCTTCCGGAGCATGCGTGGCTCTGAATATAGCGGCTGAAAAAAAGTAAACAAAAGAGGTAGGTCAGTCACTTGTCAAAAGAATCTGTTTTTGTGGAGTAGTTTTTCTCAAAAAGGAGAATTACATGCTGCTTTCAAGCCTTTTAACAGTTTTCTCACCTAATAGATAGTTTGTAAATGTGTACGATCTCGTCTGAATTACTTGTGGCGTGGGCTGATCGATGCTGAATAAACTGATCGTGGAAGGTTCAGCAACGATATTCCCGGTTATTTTTTCATAAAATGCATATGCGCCTCGACTGTTTGGCATTTTTTATGTGTGAAATGATTGTTTGACCTGTCTCACTTACTGAAAAATAAAAATTGACAACAAACTAATGGAAATGGAGGGCAAATAAACAATGGCTCCGATGGTGTAGGGCGGCTCTGAATATATCGGTCGGCTCTGATAGCTGAGGGTTTGCAGAACTATTATTATAAAAGACAGCCTCTGTCCAGTTGCGAGTATTGAAGCCTTGCAGCAACGTTTGTCTCTTCTGATCTTTGGAAATCTATTCTGTGCTGTAACAGTTGATTTTTGCTCTAAAATGTCTTGACGGGGATGTACAACCTTATCAAAACAAGCACAGAAACTGATTATGGCCTCTGTAGTGGATTTTAGTGGATTTTTCTGTTTCAAGATATGCGATGAAATCGATCACATCACAGGTGCAATTTTTGTGGTCCTCGTTTTAGCAGTAAGAGTAACTATGTATGACAGGGGATAGAGACATACATAATGTTTTAAATCTCTGAACAAGCGATCTAGACGTAGACACCTTTCTTCCATAAACACTCAGAATGAAATCTAAGGTGATAACCAAGCACCATAAATAATTACAAGAATGGCGTTTGGAAGAAGTTTTAGAGTATCATATTGACCAATTCATGTTTCAAGATTTTTTGTCTCACAAATTTATTTTTGTTTTAGCTTTCTAAGGAATTGTTCTTGCTAGAAGTATGCCATATGGGTTATTTCTTCATCTTGCAAATTTCCATCTATTGTTACATTCAAAATATGAATTTGACCTAATTTTACATGCCAATGAACACACATATATAATTGAAAAACAGGTATATTTCACAGTTTTGGTCCATTTCGATTTTAAGTTAAAGAAACTTGAACCAGAGTAGCATCTCTTGAACAGGTCATTTTTTTTTTAATTAATGACACTGACCTACTTTTCATGGTCTTCTGAACATGGGTTTTGAAATTAGACAGCTTACATTCTTATTGAAACGTATGCACTAAAACTACTTCAAAAAGCCATTTTTGAAATTGGAAAGGTGCTAAGTTATTACCTTAGACATCATTTTGTATTAAAATATGTCTCTTCTCCTCATGATACATAGTTACCAACCCACTTTTATACACTTGTATCTCAAAAAGTAGCTTTCTGTACGAAATCATGCAAAACAGGATTAAGCTAAACAGTTTCAAAATAATATTTGCATGGTAAGTCTGACTTAAAAGTTTATGTTTTGTCCGGAAATCATATTTTCAGGATTATAAAAATGTATTTAGTTTCCCAAGCTCCTTCACTATTTCACTTTTCTGAAGCTTACCGAAGGCTGTCCACAACTGTTTGCTTAACTGAAGCAATGTCAATGGATTCCCATTTTTGTCGTGAACCATTAATGGCAAAAACTCTCCATCTGAACATGTAGTCACAATGTCTATCCCTTTGTCTTAACATTCTTTTTTACAGTGAAATTAGGTCAAATTCATATTTTGAATGTATCAATAGATGGAAATGTGCAAGATGAAGAAATAACCCATATGGCATCCTTCTAGCAAGAACAATTCCTTAGAAAGCTAAAACAAAAATAAATTTGTGAGACAAAAAGTCTTGAAACATGAATAATGGTCAATATGATACTCTTTTTTTTTGATTTGGGTTTTATGGCCCTTTCAAGAATATTTCACTTATATCGAGCCGATCGTTCATCGAAGGTGGGCGAAAACCGGAGAACCCGGAGAAAAACCACCCGATCATCCGTAAGCAGAACTTGGCTTTCCCACATATGACCCGAGCGAGGCTCGAACCACAGCGGTGAGAAACCTAATGGATTAAGAGTCAACTCTTTTATCCACTAGGCTACGGGGTCCCGCCAATATGATACTCTAAAACTTATTCCAAACACCATTCTTGTAATTATTTATGGTGCTTGGTTATCACCTTAGATTTCATTCTGAGTGTTTATGGAAGAAAAGTGTCTACGTCTAGATCACTTGTTCAGAGATTTAAAACATTATGTATGTCTCTATCCCCCATCATACATAGTTACCCCTACTGCTAAAACAAGACCTCAAAAATTGCACCTGTGACGCGATCGATTCCATGGCATATCTTGCAACAGAAAAGTCCACGTAAATCCACTACCAGCGGCCATAATCAGTTTCAGTTTCTGTGCTTGTTTTGATAAGGTTGTACGTCCCCGTCAAGACATTTTAGAGCAAAAATCAACTGTTACAGCACAGAATAGATGTCCAAAGATCAGAAGAGACAAACATTGCTGCAAGGCTTCAATACTCACAACTGGACAGAGGCTGTCTTTTATAATAATAGTTCTGCAAACCCTCAGCTATCAGAGCCGACTGATATATTCAGAACCGCCCTACACCATCGGAGCCATTGTTTATTTGCCCTCCATTTCCATTAGTTTGTTGTCAATTTTTATTTTTCAGTAAGTGAGACAGGTCAAACAATCATTTCACACATAAAAAATGCCAAACAGTCCAGGCGCATATGCATTTTATGAAAAAATAACCGGGAATAGCGTCGCTGAACCTTCCACGATCAGTTTATTCAGCATCGATCAGCCCACGCCACAAGTAATTCAGACGAGATTGTACACATTTACAAACTATCTATTGGGTGAGAAAACTGTTAAAAGACTTGAGAGCAGCATGTAATTCTCCTTTTTGAGAAAAACTACTCCACAAAAACAGATTCTTTCAACGAGTGACTGACCTACCTCTTTTGTTTACTTTTTTCAGCCGCTATATTCAGAGCCTCACATGCTCCGGAAGATGCACACAACATTTGCTTATCAGAGCCACTGGCTCCGATTATGAAGTTTCCTGACCATGACTCTGCAGGAGGTCCAGTCCCGTACCGCAGATCATGATCTTTGTCTTTCCTGCATTTATTCTCAGTCCTTTCTTCTCCATTGCTTCTTTCCAAGTCAAGAGCCTCCTGATACATTCCTCAAGCGATTCAGTGATGATAACAAGGTCATCAGCATACAGGTCCTCCAAGGGGACCCCAGAGTGGAACTCTCATGATAAGGCTTTAAGCACAATGATGAAGAGCAGCAGGCTGAGTACTGATCCTTGGTGAACACCAACCTTCACTTCAAATGCTTTCGTAGACCTGGAGAAGGCATTTGATCGAGTACCCACCAGATGACCTTCCGAGGTACTCGATCAAATGCCTTCTCCAGGTCTACGAAAGCCATGTAGAGTCTCTTATTGGCAGCTAGATACTTCTCTTGCAGCTTCACTTCAAACTCTTCACTGTACCCCTCACCAACACAGACATGGCTCCGTGCATTTGCATACATCCCCCGCACCAGTCGCACAATCCACTCCTCCACACAAGTTTTCTCTTGCAGCTGCCTGACAACAAAGATTGCGTCTGTAGTGCCTCTGCCTGAGACGAAGCCAAACTGGGAATCGTCGATTGACACCATTTGTCTGATGAGGCTATCCACAATCCTCTCCAGGATTTTCATAACCTGCTCTGTCAGCTTGAGACCGCGGTAGTTGCCCCTTTCCAATGAGTCCCCTTTTCCCTTGTAGAGGCACACAATGAAACTCTGCTCCCAGTCAGAGGGTACCTTGCCATCATGAATGATTGCAACTGCGAGGTCACGGATCATGGAGGCGCCCATGTCACCGGCGGCTCATATCATCTCCACCACTATGCCTGATGGGCCTGGTGCTTTGCCAGCCTTCATCTGTGAGATAGCCTTCTTAACCATATCAATGGTGATTGGGATGGGTGGGCCTTCTACTGGTGGTTGATATAACAGGTGGTCTGGGTCCCAGTCAAACTCAACGTTGAGAAGCCAGGCCTTCTGCTTTGAGTCTTCACTCATTGACATCTCTCCTGCATCATTCTTCACAGGTTTGTCACCAATAACATCAGTGTTCTCTCTTCTAAACTGGTTAGCAAGGCAGTAGACTTCTGAAGACTTGGGGTCAATATTCTCGTAGACCTTCTTGTCGGCTTCTTGACAAGCATGGTGTACTGCATGTTTGGCATTTCGTTTGGCTGCATCATATGATGCCCTAGTGCCTTTACTAGCCTTCCAGGCTTTGAAAGCTGTCCGCTTGGCAGCAATAGCCTTTTCCACGTGTTCATTCCACCACCAGGTTTCACGACGCCAACGGTGTGGCCGAGTTGTGCCACATACCTCCTCAGTTGTCTTGAGCAGTCCAGTCTTGATGTTGTTCCAGATATCCTCAGTGGCCCCATCAGCTACACCTGCAGTTGTGCTCACATGCAAGTTGAAGACCTCCTGGAAATGATTGCTTGTCTGAGGGTCTTTAAGCTTCCAAACTTTGAGGCGAGAGGTAAACTTGCGCTTGGATTTTGGAGGCAGATCCCACTAGGATCAATTCCACTGAGGATGCTGACCATATTTGCAATGGTGTAAAACCACAGTCATTTGTATTCATTTGTACAGAGCATTTGAAGTGTCTAACAAAGATTTTCGGCATAGGGCTAAACATCATGTTTGCAATTGCCATTTCAGTGGCAGTTGAAATGTAAGTACCGCCTTCACTATCATACAAGTTGACGACATCATCGTCGCAGTTGAATTTCAAGAAACAAATCCAGTGCAGACCTACATCATTAGGATGGGTATCAAAAATCTGTACAATTGGATTACTTCAATGTACATGTAGGTATCTATGACGATGTAACGTAACCTTATCCATAACGTCACGTTATTCCAATTATTACTCCTAGTTTTGTTTTCATATATCATAAGTGGCATCCGTAAATTAAATAACATTCCATGCTTTGTTAGGTCTGTGCATTGTAGGTCCATGTTTGTCAAGAGATCCATGAATAATTAGTCCGTATTTTGTTATGCAGTCCGTGTATTGTCAATAGGTCCGTAAGTTCATGAGTTCGTGTCAATAAGTGGTCCGTGTTTTGTCAACCACCACACACGTTCGACATTTAACTTTGAGAAAACCACAAAAAAGATTATTGTTCTCACTGACCCCCAAGTGTGGGACCATGCTTATCAAAAATATTAAAAAAAAGATGCAGATTTACATGGTATTCTTGAGTTTTGATTTCAGTAATTAATAAGACTGTTTTTGTGCAAATGTGCATCAGTTTAGGCCCAGACCTAGGCCCACCACATTTTTTTCTTGACCAGTTTAGGACCGGATCAAGGCCCACCACCTTCTGATACCTGTTTTCCAAAAGACTCAAATGTAAGCCGTTACGCAGACTTTTGAAATGGAGGGTGCAAATCTTTAGCTATTCTATAAATGCTAAAGAAATATGGATTTGGGGGCAAAAATTAGGGGTATAGTTTGGGGTCAAAATCTGCATGAATGTATATTGCAGAGTCATGTTTGAATTTAATTATAGCGGTGATATTAAAAATTCTGAATTAGGGGAGGGAATAGTTTGCTTGGGGGAGGGAAGTGGGGGTAAAGGGGAGAGAAGTGGGGGAAAGGGGGAGGGAAGTGGGGGAAAAGTGGGAGGGAAGTGGGGGTAAGTGGGGAATGCCTACCCCCCTGTCCAACCCTCAGAGACATTCTGAGTGTTTTTGGACTTAGAAAAAGATAAAATAAGCAAAAAATGTTTTCTCTGAGCAATAACACTACACTACCATGGAATGGAAATACCAAAATAAATGTTACTAAAAAGGAGTTACAACTGAAATAAAAATACTTTATAAACTTTTGCATCGTGGCTGCTCAGATTAAGTTGATCTGAGTTTTACAAACTCCAAGCGAGTGAAGCAAGCGAAGAAAAAAATTACAATTTTTGGTCACTTCAAACATTTTTTGACCAAAAAGTAGGAATAGTAGGGCATTTTCAGAAGAAAGTAGGAACACAGGTCAATTGTCGTGTTATACTGACCCATAATCTCAAAGTATGATGTTCATACATCGAATTGTTTCAAGATGTAACCCATAATCATGAAATACAGGTCACAATAACCTACATCTATTCTGAGGTCCAACTTCAGGTCACACTGATTTATAATTCCAAATAAAGATGTTCATACATAAAAAACATTCAAGATGTAAGACCAAATTACTGGACCATGAAATATAGGTCATAGTGACCTACATTTATTTTGAGGTTGAACTTCTGGTTATACAGATTCATAATTATGAAGTAAGATGTAGATACATAAAACAGACTTCAAAGTATGACAAAATTGCTGGACCATGAAATATAGGTCTACATAACCCACAAATCTATGTAGCAAGGTTAAGCCATGTCTGACCAACTAACTGCACAAGTTGTTTCCAAGTTAAAGTTAAGACAGATTCTTAAACAGTACCAAAATTAGGTCAAAATTCTAGAAGTAGTTAAAACTTTCCATAGTTTGAGATGTATGGTGTACATGTCAAGTCCAAATTATACTAATACATGTATGAATTTAATAGGTGCTACCTATATCCCTGCGTCCAAATTATCATCACATACTTCATAGGTGGGTTGGCCAGTTCTAACAGTTGATTTCAGACCACGCTTACTTTTGAATCCACTGCATGGATTGCTATATAATATCCAAGTCAACAGTATTTCAGTAGTTTAGACTTTTACCCGACCCAATCGCATGAATTCGGGTCCTGCTTAGTTACTAGCAGCTCTGCCATGGAGGCTTTAGGCAGCCCATCTATTTCACGGGCCCAGTGGACAAGGGCCATGCTTTCCGAAAACTAGTGTATGCAGGTAACAGGCACGACGACATACACTATCATTCACTACCTGAAATCCATTTTACTGCTTCAGGATTTTTCCTAAAGACTTTTGACCATTTGTACGTTTTTGTCTTTGTTTCTTTTTGGTCCTCTTTTTTTGCGAGTCTACACATTATGAAAAGCAGGAAAAAAAAAAACAAAAAAAAAAAAACATAAAAGTATCAACAATTTACACGATTTACAAACCAGTCAAACAAACACATTATTGTATTGAAGTTTTTCAGATTATCACCTGAAAAGAGCATACAGTCTATGTGTTATCAAAAAATTTACATCAAAGTGTACCTTATACACCAAACGAATCATGATTAGCTTATAAAGAGACTGAGAATGGACAGAAATAAAATTCGAAGTGGAGACAAAATTAAAAATGGCGGCGATCACAAATTTTGTAGTCTGATGTCATGAGTCAAGCGATTCAACCCCCTGCAATTGGAATACTTGGCGTTATTTGCTGTTTTGTTGCTATTGTCAGCACGGCCACAGTGTCAAAAGTCTCAGCCAAATCATGGAACGCTTATTGTTTTTCAGGATAAGCACCGAACTACCCAAGCATTTGTTGGACCAGTACATTTGTGGTCACACATCACTGGTCACAGTTAGTCTATAGTAGTGCATCTGCACGCGGAACCGCTTTGCAGTTCGGGTTGGACGCACTTATTAATTTTAATATCTCTGAGAACTGACATTGAAGTTTAACTATTCTATACCTATGTTAACAGATTTAGTGAGAACAGATGATATCATAATTTATATTGTATATGTATAAACTTTTATTTATAAACTTATAGAATATTCCAGTTATGGTCAATTAAGGCTCAGTTATCCAAAACTGGATAGATAATACAAATTTGAGATTGTCTCGAATCATAAACAAACTTATAGAATATTCCAGTTTATGGATGGATGGATATTTTGTTTATAGACGCTCAACCCTAAAAGGGCATATAGCGTCTAATAAGATGAATATTATATGATGATTTTATTTAATGAGAAATTAAAAATATCTAGGATTGATGAGTTCATTTTAAGAAAGATAAAGTATCAATGATTTTATGTTATTAAAATACAGATCATATTTTATTAAAAAGTCCGATCTCTTTCAGAAAATCGAGTATTTTTTGAGTTGGCATATTAAAAAGTTCCTTTATATTTTTTACATTAAAATACTTTGTGCGAATATAATTAAATTCAGCACAAGTGACAAGAAAATGTTTGACCGTAAAAGGTTCGTTACAAGGAATGCAGAATGGAGCTTGTTCATTGTTTAAAATATAAGAATGAGTAATTCTAGTGTGTCCAAGTCTACATCTCGTGATTTTTGTTTGTTCTTTTCTGCTGAGATTAGAGAATGTGCATTTGCTGTTAAAATTTGGTTTGATTTCATTTAATTTATTATAAGTTTGTGTTTCCCAAACAGACTGACATTTGTTGTTGATGTATTGACAGACGTTTGATTTAAAGTCGGAGTGAGGAATTTTGAAATTGGTTATTACTAAGGATAATGCAGATTTGGCTTCTGAATCTGCTAATTCATTTCCACGAATATTAACGTGGCTGGGAAGCCAACAAAATACAATTTCTTTTGAAGCGGAAAGATAATAATATTTTTTAAGAATTTGCTGAATTAATGGGTTCCTATGGTGTAAATCTTTAAGGGATTTTAATACAGAAAGAGAATCTGAATAAATGATGAACTGTTTTTCAGGCTGATCTCTGATATGGTAAAGTGCAATATCAATTGCCTTGGCTTCGGCGGTAAAAATGGAGCTATTATCAGGTAATCTGATACTGTCAGTAAAATTTGGACTAATAACAGAACAAGCAACTTTCTCATCTTGTTTCGAACCATCTGTATAAATTGACAGGTAATGTTTATAATTTGATTTGATTTCTAAAAATTCATTCTTAAAAATATGCGACTCGACTTCTGTTTTTTTATTTTTATGAAGGTCTAAAATAATCTTTGGAGGGTTTAACGTCCATGGCTCTTTTGATGGAAAAGAAAAATGCTGAACATTTTTAATATTGATATTGGCCTCTTCAAGTAACGGTTGTATTCTCAGGCCAAGGGGTTTAATAGCTGTTGGTTTATTATTGTAAAATCTTTCATATTTAGGGTTAAAAACACAATCATGAGCTGAATTACGTGGATTGGCGGCTAATTTAGTAACATATTGAAGAGACAATTTCTCTCTTCTTATATACAATGATGGTTCATTTGATTCAGCGTATAAACTTTCGACGGGGGAAGTACGAAAAGCCCCTAGAGCCAGACGTAAACCTTGGTGATGAATAGTATCCAAAGATTTCAAATAAGATTTTCTTGCGGATCCATAAACTATGGATCCATAATCCAATTTAGATCTAATTAAAGATCTATAGAGATTTAAAAGGACAGTACGATCTCCTCCCCAGTCGGAACTGGAGAGAACTTTAAGAATATCAAGAGCTTTTAAACATTTAGCTTTTAAAGCTTTGATGTGTGGTATAAAAGATAATTTGTTATCGAACAAAAGACCCAGGAATTTTGCTTCACTGACGACTGGAATTGGACTACCGTATATGGTGAGATGAGGATCTAAATGTAGCTGACGTATCTGACAAAAATGAACGCACTGAGTTTTTGTTTTTGAAAATTTGAAACCATTTTCTGTTGCCCAATCTTCTATATTGTTTAAACATCGTTGTAGTTTGAATTCAATGGTTTCCATATTTTTCGATCTAATAAATATTCCAAAATCGTCAACAAAAAGTGAACAATCAAGGTCTTTCACACATTTAACAATATCGTTAATTTTAATGCCAAACAAGGTAGGTGATAAAATGCTTCCCTGTGGTACACCTTGTTCTTGTTTAAATATGTCCGATAACGTATTACCTATTCGAACATTAAATGTTCGATCTGATAAAAAATTTTTAATAAAAAGTGGTAATCGGCCTTTAAGGCCTAATTTATGTAAATCTTTCATGATGCCATGTTTCCATGTAGTATCGTAAGCTTTTTCAAGATCAAAAAATACAGCTACGACATGTTCTTTTTTAATAAAGGCATCACGAATAAAGGATTCCAAACGAATCAATTGATCGTTTGTACAGTTATTTTTTCTGAATCCAGCTTGATATTTTGTTATTAGCTGGTTTGATTCCAAGAACCAAACCAGTCTATCATTAATCATTCTCTCCATTGTTTTACATAAACAACTTGTCAAAGCAATAGGTCTGTAGTTAGTAGCTTCAGTATGATCTTTATTTGGTTTTGGTATAGGTATAATCGTTGCTTTACTCCAGTCTTTTGGAAATTTTCCAGTGATCCAAATATCATTTAAAATATTTAATAAAGTTTTTAAAGCGTTATCGGGTAAATGTTTAAGAATTTGATAATGAATGTCATCAGGACCAGCAGCTGTATCGTGAGATTTATGAAGAGCATCTAATAATTCTGAAGCTGTGAATGGTACATTATATTTTTCATGATTTAGTGACGTAAAATTTAGATGCTCTTTCTCTCGTTCCTGTTTTATGTTTTGAAAGGTTTCGGAATAGTTTGCACTAGAAGAGTTTTTCTGAAAATTCTCTCCTAGTGCATTGGAAATATCTTTAGTCGTTGAGCATATATTTCCATTTGATTTAATATGGACATGTTTGTTATTTTTATTTTTGCCAGTAATTTTTCGAATCATGTCCCATATTTTCTTTGCTGGAGTTCTAGAATTAAGTTTGGAGACGTATTGCTGCCAAGATGTTCTTTTAGCCGTTTTTATTGTCTTGCGAGCTTTAGCTCGTCCAGTTTATGGATAAATCATTTATCATCAAGACTAGATCACGGTAAATGTCCTAAAATTTCAAACAAAATTAAATAATTTCAGTTCTTGCTAATAGAAATTTTAGGAATTATGATTTGCTAAAAATTTTACTGTTTGAAATTTTAGGACAGATTCAATTACAGCCAAAATTGACCTGGCTATTAGACACCCCAAAATAGACACCCCAAATGACAAAAAAAAGGACCTATACGATGAAAGGGTTTTCTTATTTGCTATGTGTGATAGGTAAACTAAATGTGAAATAATAATCACCACATGGATATTTGTTTTCAATTCCATCCAATTAATTCTATGTTGAATAAATATTTCTCATAACAAAACAATTAATTATCCAGTATACTAATTAATCACCAGATACATTTTTCGGCACTCTGGGAATGTGCCACTTTCTTAAAATATGCTGGCTTAGTCCACCGTCTTCTTAAGTAACAACCCTCTTCACTTTACCGCATAAGATACACAAACTTCAAAAGGGTACCACATGTTTGTTCTTGTTCGAGCCACTACAGAAGCACAAAAGTCCCTTTCCTCAAAGATTAAGTGTTCAGAGTTTTAATGTGAAAAGCACAGACTCATTAGAATTTCTGCCATTTGAATTTTGAAGCTAAATGCAGTCTGATGAAGATCAAAGATTTTAGCTCTGCACCAAATTGAAACCTGTGAACTGCGTTTATCATTACTAGCAATATTTATTTCTTTAAAAAAACAAGAATTCCGCGGAAGGCGTCATCGCACCTGCTGGCGCAAAAGTCACAGGAGCCACAATCAGAATGTGGTTATTAAATAAGTTTATTTCATTCTTAGCAGTGCTTACTTGGAAAACTGGGTTGAAAAAAATGTAGACAAAGTGCCAAGTGGGGCACATATATTCCAGGCCAGTCCCATTCCTTCTAATGGCTATATCTTCAGCACTGACTTTTCGTATCATACAGCCCAATGATAATGGAACATTGACGTAAAATGTGTAAAAGTCACTGGAGCATGAAATTTAGGTCAAGGTCACGGGTCAAGGTACCTGCTAATTCAGTACATCAAGGAGAAGCACAATGCAAGGTATGGTGGTTGTAGGCCTTATAGTTGAGGAGTTATCAAACATCAACGTAAAATTTGTCAAATATAGGTCAAGGTCACTGGGTCAAGGTACCTGCCAAGCCAGTGCAATGAGGTGAAGCACAATGCAAGGTATGGTGGTTGTAGGCCTTATAGTTGAGGAGTTATCAAACATCAACGTAAAATTTGTCAAATATAGGTCGAGGTCACTGGGTCAAGGTACCTGCCAAGCCAGTGCAATGAGGTGAAGCACTATGCAAGGTTTAGTGGTTGTAGGTCTTATATTTGAGGAGATACCGAACATCAATATAAAATGTGTCAAAGTCACTGGAGTGCACAATATAGGTCAAGGTCACCAGGTCAAGGTATCTGTCGAGTCAGTACATCGAGAAGAAGTGCTATATAAGGTTTGGTGGTTGAAGGCCTTACAGTTGAGGACATATGGAAGGGTGACGTACACGGTGTAAAAGTCAATGGAGCATGAAATATAGGTCAAGGTCACCCAGTCAAGGTACCTGCAGAGTCTGTACATTGAGGAGAAGCACTATGCAAGGTTTGATGGTTGTAGGCCTTCTAGTTGAGGAGATATTGAACGTTGACGTAAAATGTGTAAAAGGCACTGGAGCGCAAAATATAGGTCAAGGTCACCGGGTCAAGATACCTGCCAAGTCAGTACATATTGGAGAAGCACTATGCAAGGTTTGGTAGCTACAGGTCTTACACTTGAGGAGATCTGGAACGTTGACGTAAATTATGTTAAAGTCACTGCAGCCAAAATATAGGTCAAGGTCACCAGGTCAAGGTATCTGCTAAGTCAGTACATTGAGGAGAAGCACTTTGCAAGGTTTGATGGTTGTAGGCCTCATAGTTGAGGAGATATTGAATGTCGACGCAAAATATGTCAAAGTCACTGGAGCGCAAAATATAGGTCAAGGTCACCGGGTCAAGGTACCTGCCAAGTCTGTACCTCTAGGAGAAGCACTATGCAAGGTTTGGTAGTTGTACGCCTTATAGTTGAGAAGATCTGGAACGTCAACGTAAATTGTGTCAAAGTCAATGGAGCGCAAAATATAGGTCAAGGTCACTGGGTCAACATATCTGCCAAGTCAGGAGGTCAGGGAGATGTGTCATGCAAGGTATGATGGTTGTTGTAGAATTGTAGTTGATTAGAATACTAACTTTGACGTAAATGTCGAACTTCGACATAAAAGAACTGTTAAGAGACAGACGGACGGACGAACGGACAGACGAATGGAAAAGCGGGCACCTATGTTGCAAAGTCAGGAGGTCAGGGAGATATTTCATACAAGGTTTGATGGCTGTTTAGTCTTGTAGTTGATTAGAATACTAACTTTGACATAAATGTCGAACTTCGACATAACAGAACTGTTAAGAGACGGACGGACGGACGGACAGACAGACGAACAGACAGACGAATGGAAAAGTGGGCACCTATGTCGCAAAATCAGGAGGTCAGGGAGATGTTTCATGCAAGGTATGATGGTTGTTGTAGAATTGTAGTTGATTAGAATACTAACTTTGACGTAAATGTCGAACTTCGACATAAAAGAACTGTTAAGAGACAGACGGACGGACGAACGGACAGACGAATGGAAAAGCGGGCACCTATGTTGCAAAGTCAGGAGGTCAGGGAGATATTTCATACAAGGTTTGATGGCTGTTTAGTCTTGTAGTTGATTAGAATACTAACTTTGACATAAATGTCGAACTTCGACATAACAGAACTGTTAAGAGACGGATGGACGGACGGACAGACAGACGAACAGACAGACGAATGGAAAAGTGGGCACCTATGTCGCAAAATCAGGAGGTCAGGGAGATGTTTCATGCAAGGTTTGATGGTTGTTTAGTCTTGTAGTTGATTAAAATACTAACTTTGACATAAATGTCGAACGTCGACATAAATGTTGACAGACGGACGGACGAATGGACAGACAAACGGAAAAGCGGAAGCCTATGTTGCAAAGTCAGGAGGTCAGGGAGATGTTTCATGCAAGGTTTGATGGTTGTTTAGTCTTGTAGTTGATTAGAATACTAACTTTGACATAAATGTCGAACGTCGACATAAATGTTGACAGACGGACGGACGGACTGACGGACGGACGGACGGACGGACGGACGGACGGACGGACGGAAAATCGGACGCCTATATCGCACCCTGCTACAAGCAGGTGCGATAAAAATGTAGTTGTTTAGAATTTGGTGGTGGAACAGATTATCCTCACACCGAAACGAAACTTATTGCAAGAATTATCTGTCATCAATTTTTTTTTTTTTTTTGTGTTGAGGTTTTACAGCCCAGTCAACCCAATGGGGTCATGTCGAGTGTGGTCAGTTTAGCTAACCACACATTTACTGGACAGGCTTAGTCCTCTAATCGGTTAACCAGTATTGTGCACATTCTTTCGCTAGAAAATGGCAACTGCCCTTCTTGAATCAGTGGAAGGGAGAGAATGACCTTACAAAATATTTCATGATCAATCTCCATGAAAGAATGTTGCCGACCTCTGCGGGGGTCAAACCCGCGACCTCATGGTCTCCAGTCGGACGCGCATCCAACTGAGCCACCGAGGCTGGCTTCTGTCATCAATACTAATCCCTTTCATTAGATCCCTATTCAGGTGAAAATGTCCCTTTGTGCATTTGTGTAAGTCAGATCAGAGTGCGAGACGCAGTCTAGTGCAGGATGTAGTCACTCAATTTGCTGATTAGGTCATTGGTATAAAACACTGTAATACTTGAATCGCAGTCTCCAGCTAATGAACAGACTGATCACATTTGTAACAAATGATTAGGTTCATTTTGGCTTGATGGGACCTATCATCTCTGTTGGGACATTTACCTGTTCAAACAGGATGCACTAAGCATATGACAATCACATGTCAGACAGGAAATATTTCACTGGAGGCGTTAATCCCCATGACGAAAACGTTTTCGGCATGATTACTGAAACCTTTGGCATGCTAAATCTAAATATTAGCAGCAGATCTTATCGAAGGAAACAGTGTACAGATGAGCGGAACTACCCAGATCAGAATGCGTGGATGCACATGCTAATTTACAATTCCGCATGTAGCGCTTTCTTGTAATCGCATGTGCATCACGCCTTGCAGAAATGATCAGATCAACTCTGGAAGTCTGGAATAGCAATAAGACAATACATGAACAAACAGCAAATAGTCAGATTGTATAGTGCAGATCCATAGATTTATCCTGGCCTTTGTAATTCAACCAGAATTTTTATCATGTCTGCCACAAGGTAACAACAGTTCTAGATAGCCTGCGCATTATTTAACCCTAAATCATGCGGACATTCACTTGACTGTTGCGTGGAAATGGCTAACATTGTGATGAAGTCTCTGTTTTTCCTTTGTTTTTGTTTTTTCTTGTGAATTTCCAATCAGTACCTCTTGTGTTTGTATAAAATTAAAATGTGATTCCCATGCCATTTATGTACATAAAATTCCTTATGACACGGCTGTGTGCATTTAAATTTTGTGGTAGCTTTCAACACTACTACTTTAGTTTCTGGTTCCGTAACAGCAAAAAAAAAAAAAAAAAAAACAAAAAAAAAACATGACCAAAATTAGAATTTGTCGATAAAAAATTACTTGAAGAAAGCTGTGTTCGTAAATTTAGAAATCCCCTTTTTGCAAATCGCTGCTGAGATTTTAGGACATTTCCAGAAATTATTTTAGGCAAATATATTAGATGTTTGAAATTTTAGAGTGTTTGGAATTTTAGGACATTTACCGTATCCAAAACTGGGTCGATATATAGTATAATTTTTTGTGATTGTATCGAATCATAAACAATCCATATTGTTCCATTTAGTTTTGAGAGGTTTACCTAAACTCAAGAAAAGGGTTCATAATTTTATATTGCCTTGGAATATAATGACTTTTGAGACTTATATCCTGTTTCAGGAACCAATAAGGTCTCCCATACTTCTATGCATAGATTGGGAGAATAAATACCAAATAGTTGGATCATATATATTGTCCCACTGTTTTGTTGTAGATAAATCTTTTAACACAAGAGTGAAAAATGTATAGTTTTTTTTTCCTTTTGTGAATAATGGCCAAATTTTAGAATACTAGAGCTGGTGTTTGTAAAACACTATGCCCCCAACTGCCAGACTAACACTGCTTGACTCCAACACTGCTTGCTCATGACAGTAATAACAGTACAAATATACAAGATTTCAGTGTTATTTTATAAAAAGGGAAATACCTCTCAAATGGGAAATATTCTGGATACAAACAAAATATGGGTCACCTATTTTTTCATGAGGAGTCCATATATGAAATTTCAAAACATTAGCATACATGGTTTAAAATTTACACTATGCACAAGAAAGCAACAACATTAAATGGCCAAAAATTTCAATGGGCCATAACTCCAACAACATTTCATTTAATTAGTTGAAAATTTAAACAGGTGATCTCGTCCTCAGTCCAATTCCGTTTATCAATTATCAAGGCTCTAGCTCTAATACCTTTTGAGGTATCTTGATAAAGAGATTTCAATGATATTTTATTTAAAGGGGAATAACTTTAAACTGGGAGATAATTTGGTTTAAGAAAAAAAATATGGGTCACCTATTTTTTCATGAGGAATCAATATATGAAATTTCAAAACATTAGCATTCATGGTTCTAAACTTATGCTACGCACATGTAAGCGACAATATTAAATAGCCTAATATTGCAAAGGGCCATAACTCCAACAACATTTCATTGAATTTGTTGAAATTTTAATCAAGTGATGTCCTCTTCAGTCCCAATCAGTATACCAAATATCAAGGCTCTAGATTGAATACTTTTTTAGATATCCTGCTAATGAGATCTCAAGGTTATTTTATTAAAAGGGAAATAACTGTAAAAGGGGAGATAATTTGGATAAGAAAAAAATACAGGTCACCTATTTTTTCATGAGGTATCCATATATGAAATTTCAAAACATAAACATTCATGGTTCTAAACTTATGCTATGCATATGAAAGCAACAAGATTAAATAGCCAGAAATTGCAAAGGGCCATAACTCCAACAACATTTCATTTAATTAATTGAAAATTTAATCAGGTGATCTCCTCCTCAGTCCCAATCAGAATACCAAAAATCAAGGCTCTAGCTCAAATACTTTTTTGAGATATCTTGCTAAAGAGATTTCAATATTATTTTATTACAAGGGAAATAACCATAAAATGGGAAATAATTAGGATAAAAAAAATACTAATCACCTATTTTTTCATGAGGAATCCATATATTGAATTTCAAAACATTAGCATACATGGTTCTAAACTTTGCTATGCACATGAAAGCAACAAGATTAAATGGCCAGAAATTTAGGGCAATAACTCCAACAACATTTCATTTAATTGGTTGAAAATTTAATCAGGTGATTTCCTCCTCAGTCCCAATCAGTATATCAAATATCAAGGCTCTAGCTCAAATACTTTTTGAGATATCTTGCTAACGAAATTTCAGTGTTATTTTATCAAAAGGGAAATAACTCTAAAATGGGAGATAATTCACATAAGAAAAAAATTCAGGTCACCTATTTTTCATTCGGAATCCATATATGAAATTTCAAAACATTAGCATACATGGTTCTAAATTTATGCTATGCACAAGAAAGCAACAAATGGCCAAAAATTGCAAAGGGCCATAACTCTAACAATATTTCATTCAACTGGTTGGAAATGTAATCAGGTGATCTCCTCCTCAGTCCCAATTTGTGTACCAAATATCAAGGCTCTAGCTCAAATACTTTTTTAGATATCTTGCTAACGAGATTTCAATGTTATTTTATTACAAGGAAATAACGCTAAACTGGGAGATGATTTGGATATAAAAAAAAAAAAAATTTTTTTTCATTTGGAATCCATATATGAAATTTCAAAACATTAGCATTCATGATTCTAAAGTTATGCTATGCACAAGAAAGCAACAAATGGCCAAAAATTGCAAAGGGCCATAACTCTAACAATATTTCATTTAATTGGTTGGAAATTTAATCAGGTGATCTCCTCCTGACCCAATCAGTATACCAAATATCTAGGCTCTAGCTCAAATATGTTTTGAGATATCTTGCTAACGAGATTTCAATGTTATTTCATTACAAGGGAAATAACTCTAAAATGGGAAATAATTCGGATAAGAAAAAAAACAGGGGTCCTATTTTTTCATGAGGAACTCACATATGAAATTTCAAAACATTAGCATACATGGTTCTAAACTTATGCTATGCACAGGAAAGCAAATTGCAAAGGGCCATAACGCCAAGAAATTTTCATTAAATTGGTTGAAAATTTAATCAGGTTATCTCCTCCTCAGTTTCAATCAGTATATCAAATATCAATACTCTAGCTCAAATATCTTTTGAGATATCTTGCGAGATTTCAATGTTATGATGGAAGACAATATAGTGGAAGATATTATTCTACCATGTATAATAAATATCTCTTAATCTATTGTCTAATAACGTAATTTTGAGATGGCCCGTTAACGCAGACAAGTAGCGATTACATCCAGGTGTTTACTACATGTACCAATGCACGAATTTAGGTACATTCCGAAGATAGTACAGTGAACTGGAAGGTCCAACTGTCAAGAGCAAAGCAAGGAATTTCCTTTATTATGGATGATTTAATTGTCTAAAGAACATCCATTAGAAAGTTAGAGACAGTCCAGATATATCATCATACCATAATCGGATTTTTGATTAACATGCAGGTACAGGGGCAACATCCACATCAGTGGGCCCCCTTCCAGATAGCTGGCTTGCTGCACACATGGCAGTCTCACACCTGATCTCCAGGTACGTCTATCATGAGGGTTGATAACCGAGAGCTTCCACTCTCTGCAATCCCTCTCTGTCAGCTGCTACCATGTCATTTTGGGCCTCCCGGGCCCACGCTTTCCATCAACCTGTATGTCAAAGGCTGTCTTGATTGCACCATTCGAGCATTCCACATGTCCATACCATCGTAGTCTTCTATCCTTCAGAATGAGGTCCAGATCCTCAATGCCAAGCCACACAAGTAGCTCATTGGACCAGGTGGTGACAATGTCTTGCGGCCTGACATTGCAGATCTGTCTGATCACTGCCCTGTCATTTCGCTGCAGACACTGGGTCGGCTTTGTCAATGGCCAAGTCTTGCTGGCATGGAGCATTGCACTCCACACACAAGAGCTGTACACATGGCCACGTGTTTTGAAAGAGAGGTTGCGTGAAGAGAGGACTGGCAGCAGATCCTTGAACTTCTTCCAGGCGGTTTTCACAGGTGTTGTGGTTGAAAGTTCACAGCCACCTGCTGCTGAGAGCATGTCTCCTAGGTAGCAAAAGGAAGCTACCACCTCAAGCTTGTCAGGTCCGACCTGGACTTCCTTCTGTGGTCTGCCATCCAAGGGGCGTGCAGTTCCCTGGCACTGTGTACATCTGCAGTCAGGGTCCTTTTTCAAGCGCTTGAGCCCACTGCATTTCTTGTGCACCCAGTGCTTGCAGCCATTGCAGAAGATGCTGTTGCTGCCCACTCCAGTGTGACAGACAGCACATGGAAACTCACCTGAACTCTGCAGGAGGTCCAGTCCCATATCGCAGATCATGATCTTTGTCTTTCCTGCATTTACTCAGTCCTTTCTTCTCCAATGCTTCTTTCCGAGTCAAGAGCCTCCTGACACATTCCTCAAGCGATTCAGCGATGATAACAAGGTCATCGACACAGAGGTCCTCCCAGGGGACCCCAGAGCGGAACTCTCATGATAAGGCGTCAAGCACAATGATGAAGAGCAGCGGGCTGAGTACTGATCCTTGGTGAACACCAACCTTCACTTCAAACTCTTCACTGTACCCCTCACCAACACGGACACGGCTCCGTGCATTTGCAAACATCCCCTGCACCAGTCGCACAATCCACTCCTCTACACCAAGTTTTCTCAGCGCCCACCGGATGACTTGATAAAACGTCTTCTCCAGGTCTACAGAAGCCATGTAGAGTCTCTTATTGGCAGCTCGATACTTCTCTTGCAGCTGCCTGACAACAAAGATTGCGTCTGTAGTGCCTCTGCCTGGGACGAAGCCAAACTGGGAATCGTCAATTGACACCAACTGTCTGATGAGGCCGTCCATAATCCACTCCAGGATTTTCATAACCTGCTCTGTCAGCATGAGACCGCGGTAGTTGCCCCTTTCCAATGCGTCCCCTTTTCCCTTGTAGAGGCAGACAATGAAACTCTGCTCCCAGTCAGAGAGTACCTTGCCATCACGAAAGATAGCAACTGCAAGGTCACAGATCATGGAGGCGCCCATGTCACTGGCGGCTCGTATCATCTCCGCCACTATGCCTGATGGGCCCGGTGCTTTGCCAACCTTCATCTGTGAGATAGCCTTCTTAACCATATCAATGGTGATTGGGATGGGTGGGCCTTCCACTGGTGGTTGATATGACAGGTGGTCTGGGTCCCAGTCAAACTCAATGTTGAGAAGCCTTTGGTAGTGCTCTAGCCAGGTCTTCTGTGTTGAGTCTTCGCTCATTGACATCTCTCCTGCATCATTCTTCACAGGTTTGTCACCAACAACATCAGTGTTCTCTCTTCTTAACAGACTTTGAACAATATTGACTTATGCACTTACTTGGTTTTCTTCTTATATATTAAATGGAAATATCCCTTATTGGATATAACTTCCATTGTCTTTTGGGTAAAACACATCCAGGAGTAAAAAACATGAATTCCCGGATTTGCTACCCTTCCACTACCCATTAATGGAGAAGTTCTGTTCTTATTCTTTTCATAATAATGGGAAGGAAATTTACTCAGATTTATCGGAACATTAAATGAATGAGGAAGTGAACTAAATTTAGTCCGGAAAATTTCTTGAACGATATAAAGGACCCATTTGTTTTCCTCACTGTTTCGTAAAGTATACTAATCTTTCTCCCATTGGAATATCTGGATGTGGTAAGACAGGCAGTGGGAGAGTTGGTTTTATGACTTGTAAATATCATCTATGTTTAGAGGAGGTAGAACTATTTGTTGCATTAATACTCCTCTTAGAAAAGTCCTTTTTTGTATCAGACCTAAAGGACCGTGATTTATTCCTAGACCTATACAGTACGTTCTGCTTAGGTCTGGAAATTTTATCAGCTGTCTAGCTTTCTAAACGATTATTAATTTGTATATTATCGGAAAAAGCCAAAATCTATATTACTGTACTTCGAAGTTAGATTTTGTAACTTCTTAGCTTATTAATAGAATTAATTAGAGAAATTTTTGTTCTTGACTAGAATGATCCAAAAGAATTTAGATAAGGGAATAGTAGAATCGTATCGAGCCTACAGTAATTTATGCCTAAAATCATATAGGTGTTTGATTGAGTTAACTACTCCTTTCCAAGAATCTGGACAAGGCATGACTGACATAGATTCTTGCTACAGGTATTAATTGTCAATGAAATAAATTAATATGGGATGATGATGATGAGTTCAGGTTTAACGACGCATCAAACCATGAGGGTCATTTGCGTCAAAACTTGGTTCTGTTATGAAATGGTTATAATGATAACACAAGAATTCCGCGGAAGGCGTCATCGCACCTGCTGGGGCAAAAGTCACAGGAACCACAATCAGAACGTGGTTATTAAATAAGTTTATTTCATTCTCAGCAGTGCTTACTTGGAAAACTGGATTGAAAAAAATGTAGACAAAGTGCCTAGTGGGACACATATATTCCAGGCCAATCCCATTCCCTTTAATGACTATATCTTCAGCACTGACTTTTCGTATCATACAGCCCAATGATAATTGGGTGTAAAATGTGTAAAAGTCACTGGAGCATGAAATATAGGTCAAGGTCACGGGTCAAGGTACCTGCTAATTCAGTACATCAAGGAGAAGCACAATGCAAGGTATGGTCGTTGTAGGCCTTATAATTGAGGAGTTATCAAACATCAACGTAAAATGTGTCAAATATAGGTCAAGGTCACCGGGTCAAGGTACCTGCCAAGCCAGTGCAATGAGGTGAAGCACTATGCAAAGTTTAGTGGTTGTAGGTCTTATATTTGAGGAGATACCGAACATCAACATAAAATGTGTCAAAGTCACTGGAGTGCACAATATAGGTCAAGGTCACCAGGTCAAGGTACCTGCCGAGTCAGTACATCGAGAAGAAGTGCTATATAAGGTTTGGTGGTTGAAGGCCTTACAGTTGAGGACATATGGAAGGGCGACGTAAAAGGTGTAAAAGTCAATGGAGCGCGAAATATAGGTCAAGGTCACCCAGTGAAGGTACCTGCCGAGTCTGTACATTGAGGAGAAGCACTATGCAAGGTTTGATGGTTGTAGGCCGTACAGTTAAGGAGATATTGAACGTTGACGTAAAATGTGTAAAAGGCACTGGAGCGCAAAATATAGGTCAAGGTCACCGGGTCAAGGTACCTGCCAAGTCAGTACATCTAGGAGAAGCACTATGCAAGGTTTGGTAGTTGTATGCCTTATAGTTGAGAAGATCTGGAACGTCAACGTAAACTGTGTCAAAGTCAATGGAGCGCAAAATATAGGTCAAGGTCACTGGGTCAACATACCTGCCAAGTCAGGAGGTCAGGGAGATGTGTCATGCAAGGTATGATGGTTGTTGTAGAATTGTAGTTGATTAGAATACTAACTTCGACGTAAATGTCGAACTTCGACATAACAGAACTGTTAACAGACAGACAGACGGATGAACGGACAGACGAATGGAAAAGCAGGCACCTATGTCGCAAAGTCGGGAGGTCAGGGAGATGTTTCATACAAGGTTTGATGGTTGTTTAGTCTTGTAGTTGATTAGAATACGAACTTTGACATAAATGTCGAACTTCGACATAACAGAACTGTTAACAGACGGACAGACGGACGGATGAACAGACAGACGAATGGAAAAGTGGGCACCTACGTCACAAAGTCAGGAGGTCAGGGAGATGTTTCATGCAAGGTTTGATGGTTGTTTAGTCTTGTAGTTGATTAAAATACTAACTTGGACATAAATGTCGAACTTCGACATAAATGTTGACAGACGGACGGACGAATGGACAGACATACGGAAAAACGGATGCCTATGTCGCAAAGTCAGGAGGTCAGGGAGATGTTTCATGCAAGGTTTGATGGTTGTTTAGTCTTGCAGTTGATTAGAATACTAACTTTGACATAAATGTCGAACGTCGACATAAATGTTGACAGACGGACGGACGGATGGACGGACGGATGGACTGACGGACGGAAAATCGGACGCCTATATCGCACCCTGCTACAAGCAGGTGCGATAAAAATGGTGACTAATAGCCTTTAATGCTGGCTGTTTTCCTATATTTCTATATTTTTTTATGTAATAGAATATTTGCCCCTACTAGACTGTCTATGCAAATTGTCAGTATCTAGAGAAGATATTTTGATTATGATAATGTTGTAATTTATTTGTATAACATCTCATAGGAGTCAATAAACTGACAATTTGATGTGTAGTTTTGACCAAATTTATCCCCTATAATTTGTTCTGGATATGCTTGGTAGTATTTTCTATCAATTTAGACTGAGGAAGAACTAATAAAGGAATTGAACGCGACTCCATAAATAGTTCAAATAGTAGAAATTTATAGGGAGTATGATCTTCTGAAGCTCTCGGACACATCTCCGGTAAAGCTTAAAAGACTTCTTAAATAATTTTATCAGAGGATCAGGTATCAATAAGGAGAAAGAAATGCATAACTAAATTCAGTTAAGAATATTTCGTGGTGTTTTTACCCTTAAAACGCCAAGAAAATCTGCATCTGAAAATGTCGTCTGCTTATGACATCTGCTGCATCTTCTTGCAAACTTTTCAAACTTACATTTTGCATATAGGAGTGTGGACCCAGATCAGACTGCTCCTAAAGGAGCAGTCTGATCTGGGTCCACACTGTTTGCAACAATGACTTTTAAAGTAACCGGCAGAAGACAAAGCAGACAACAGTTGTTGTGATTGGTGCTTTCAGGGTTAATTAAAACTGTTGGCTTCATCTTATTCCAAATTCATTTTTAAAGAAATTTTCAGAATTTCAATATCACATAATGCGAAACCAATTCATAGCGTCTGTTTAATTGTTCCAGAGTATGTGTCAAAATCAAAGTTAACCCTTAAAGCGCCAATCACAACAATTGTCGTCTCCTTTGTCTTCTGCTTGTAATTTTAAAAGTCATTTCTGCAAACAGTGTGGACCCAGATCAGACTGCTCTGCTCCTTTAGGAGCAGTCTGATCTGGGTCCACACTGTTTGCCGGTATGCAAAAAGTAGGTTTGAAAAGTTTGCAAGTATATTCAGCAGACGACATAAACAGATGACATTTTCAGATGCAGTTTTTCTTGGCGCTTTAAGGGTTAAAAGTCAGTATCGTGTATGCCTGCTGTTTGCGCTCGTTGCTTCACGTATCCTGTTAGCCATGGACTTGACGAGAGAGCTGATCTTTCTCAGAGGCATGTAGTTCTACTTCTGCTGTAAAGCAGCCATCAGTTCCTGGACATTATAGGGAACGTGACATTGTGACTGAACCCGTCTGTCAAGTTCGTCCCATAAGTGTTCTGTGAGAGAAAGGTCAGGGCTGTAATAAGGTGGCCAATCAAGCAGAATCACATTGTTCTTGGCTAAGAAGTTGCAGCAAACTCTAACGACATGCGGCCTGGTATATTCTTGTTCAAATGTCAGACTGTGCTGCTGCACAAACAGAATCATACACTGAAGAAGAATTCTGTCTCTGTACTGAATGGTGTTTAAGGTTTCCGCTGACCATGATTAGAGGCAATGCCACCCTACAGCATTACCAAGCCACCACCAAATCTGTCCAAGATGCAAGTGTCCATGAATCGTTTGCCCCCAAGTCGATAAATGCATTTACATTCATCAGCACAGTATAGGGTGACCTATGACTCGTCACTAAATGGGACTTTTCTCCATCGGTGCATAGGAAACTGATGAAGGCAGTGTCATTGCAACCATCCTGTTCTGACAGCTTCCCTGTGTTATATGACGTCCAATGTGGGTCGTCTGACATACAAGTCTATTTCCTTCAACAGTTTCACACAGGTTTAGGATGAATCCTGTTTGTTGTGACGTTTGCTGCTGTTTCCACCACCATCCTTAACCGGTCATGCAGAAGTGCCAAACGTATTGCACTATCTTGACGTCTGGTTGTTTCACGGGGTCGTCCACTACGAGGTCTGTCTACTAACTGCACCCTCGCGTGGAAATGTTGCCGAAGTTGGCTTACAGTTGACTGGCAATACCAAGCTGCCTAGTTTGTGTTGAGGATTTACGGCCCAGTCAACCCAATGAGGTCATGTCGACCTCGGTCAGTTTACCTAACCACATGTTTACTGGGCAGGCTTTGTCCTCCAAGCTGTTAACCAGTATTGTGCACATTCTTTCACCAACAACTGCCCTTCTTGAATCAGCAGAAGGGAGAGAATGACCATAGAAAATATTTCGCGATCAATCTCCACGAAAGAATGTTGCCGACCTCGGCGGGGGTTGAACCCGCAACCTCCTGGTCTCCAGTTGGACGGCGCATCCAAATGAGCCACCGAGACCACCAAGCTGCCTAGTGACCCGTGACTGAGAAGCATTAACAAGTCAACTGCATGTTCTCTGTCTCTTTTGGGTAGCTGTGGCATTTCATGACATTATCTATCCAAACAAATTTTATGGAATGGAAACAAATGACGTAAAGGATCTGTCTGGTATGATTATTCACTGTGTAAAGTCCCTGGCTCATGGATATTAACGTATGGGCAAATTTTAATGTGTTTGTTATTAGTAGTTAATCAATTATGCAAAACCTATGGGTTTCTTTTTCTTTTCAGTACACTTCAGAGTCTGATCTGGATCTTTTGATGAATAACGCCCCAAATTATCGACTGTATATTCGGTGTTTCCTCTACAACTCTATCAGGTTGTGGTGTTATATGAATGTTAACAACCTGAGGGGAGAGATGTCTCGATCTATGATACCCAAGGTTGACAAAATGCCGGCAAATATGAGTATTTTCCATGCCAGTAAATAGTTTACCGGTAAATACTGGAAAATACTGGCAAATACTGGTTGAATTAATTGACCACCCTGGAATTTATACAATAACCTCACTCAACATTCATAGGGGTAATTTCAATTATACTTGTCAAACTGTTTAATATTTATACTTAAGTTTAACACAAGTATCAACTTATTAAATAGCTTAACTTAAATAAACTATTAGATACATGTACATATAAATACCAGCATTACTAGAAAATACTGGCAAATACTAGTCATCTGAATTGACCACCCTGGAATTTATACAATAACCTACACTCAACATTCATAGGCATACTTTCAATTATACTTTAGACTATATGGTCTTGCTATTAGGTGTCAAAGGCCAGTTGCATAGGTGAATTTTTACCTGTAATGTTTTAATCTGTGTTTTTATGCTACTGAGTTTGTCCAAATAATAAAGGTCATTTTTTTTTTATTCAAGATACCATAAATTATGTTTTTTTGAAAAAAAAAAAATAAAGTTTTAGCCATTAATTCACTTTTGTCTGAGTCAACATACAATGTACTTAAATTGTGAAATGTTTTATTCTTTATGGTGACAGCCTTACATAAAAAATAGCTAAGCATCTTTAAATCATTTAATTTGGTTTTATATTATTTTAGGTCAACTTGGTTAAGATTTCTGTAGTTATTTCAAGCTGAGAAAGTTCAATTGACCAGTATTTGCCACTAAAGAGGTATTTTCCAGACCGGTAAATACCACCGTTAAATATCGGGGATGGAATTTACCACCCAACCTTGATGATAACAATAATAATTTTAAATATATTCAAAAGAAAAAGAAGGAGAACGGTGACTTCTTTTCTTCTGTAATGTTTTGATTTATTTGTCTTTCTACTTTTTCTGAGAGAAGACAAAGAAGATGAAGAAGAAGAGGAAGACAAGTAAACACAAAACTGTATCTTCTCTTCTTTTTATTATTATATTTAGGTTGATCTCTTCAAGTACATATTTTAAGAGAAACAGACCTAAAGTCTTTCAAGTATTTGTCAGACAATACTAGGATCTGATATATTCCCCAAGCAGTCCATTCCTGGAGGCTCATTTGTAACTGATGGCTCCAAGTTCAGGGATATCTAAAATCGGCTACCTGGTATTCAGTGCCTAACGTTTGCTGCCTAGTACATGTTGCCTGGTGCCCAGTGACTGGTTACTGATGATCACTGATGAATCAATAGTCTAATGACTGGTGCCTGGTGCCCAGTGGCTGGTGCCCTGTGCCTGGTGCCTGGTGTTTACCAGTCGATGACTGGTGCCTGGTGCCCGGTGCCTGGTTGACCAGTGCCCAGTGTCTGGCACCTAGTGTATTTACCAGTCAATTCCCAGTGCCTTGTAAAGCTGATTGGTGCTTGGTGCCCAGTGACAGGTGGACTTACATTATGGATGCCTGTAGCATCCGTGGAGTTGCCACCAAGATGGGGCTTACCCCCAGCAATAAAGCCATATGGGGTGATGATCCCATCATCAAAAGGTAGCAGAATAAAGTCTTTGTTTCTCTGCAAGATCCTAAGTATTCTCAGTCCAGTTATTACAGATCGAACAAGTAGATAACCTGTAACAAAAAAAAAAGATAAGCATTTTGAATGATTATGCCACATCGCTTTAATATGAGCACAAACACCGCGAACGATCAACATGAAAAGTCACGAAATTTTATGACACAGATCAACGATCAGATCTCACACCAGATCTCCAGGTATGTCTATCATGAGGGTTGATAGACGAGAGCTTCCACTCTCTGCAATCCCTCTCTGTCAGCTGCTTCCATGTCATCTTGGGCCTCCCAGGCCCACGCTTTCCATCAACTATGTCAAAGGCTGTCTCGACTACACCATTGGAGTGTTCCACATGTCCATACCATCAGTCTTCTTTCCTTCAGAATAATGTCCAGATTCTCAATGCCAAACTGCACAAGTAGCTCAATGGACCTGGTGGTGACAAAATCTTGCGGCCTGACATTGCAGATCTGTCTGATCATTGCCCTGTCATTTCGCTGCAGACGCTGGAGGTTTGGCTATGTCAATGGCCAAGTCTCACTGGCATGGAGCATTGCGCTCCACACACAAGAGCTGTACACATAGCCACGTGTTTTGAAAGAGAGGTGGCATGAAGAGAGAACTGGTAGAAGATATGAACTTCTCTCAGGCAGTTTTCACATGTGTTGGGGTTGAAAGTTCACAGCCACCTGCTGCTGAGAGCTTGTCTCCTAGGTAGCAAAAGGAAGCTACCATCTCAAGCTTGTCAGGTCCAACCTGGACTTCCTTCTGCCATCCAAGGGGCGTGCAGTTCCCTGGCACCGTGTACATCTGTAGTCAGGGTCTTTTGTCAAGCTCTCAAGCCCACTGCATTTCTTGTGCACCCAGTGCCTGCAGCCATTGCAGAAGATGCTACTGCTGCCCACTCCAGAGTGCCAGACGGCACATGGAAACTCTCCTGAACTCTGCAGGAGGTCCAGTCCTGTACTGCAGATCATGATCTTTGTCTTTCCTGCATTTACTCTTAATCCTTTCTTCTCCATTGCTTCTTTCCAAGTCAAAAGCCTCCTGACACATTCCCACAAGCGATTCAGCAATGATAACAAGGTCACCGGCATAGAGGTCCTCCCAGGGGACCCCAGAGCGGAACTCTCGTGATAAGGCTTCAAGCACAATGATGAAGAGCAGCGGGCCGAGTACTGATCCTTGGTGAACACCAACCTTCACTTCAAACTCTTCACTGTACCCCTCACCCGGTGAACATGGACATGGCTTCGCACATTTGCATACATCCCCTACACCAGTCACATAATCCACTCCTCTACACCAAGTTTTTCAGCGCCCACCAGATGACCTTTAGGTACTCAATCAAAACGCCTTCCCCAGGTCTACAGAAGCCATGTAGAGTCTCTTGTTGGCAGCTAGATACTTCTCTTGCAGCTGCCTGACAACAAAGATTGCATCTGTAGTGCCTCTGCCTGGGACGAAGCCAAACTGGGAATCATCTATTGACACCAACTGTCTGATGAGGCCATCCACAATCCTCTCCAGGATTTTCATAACCTGCTCTGTCAGCTTGAGACCGCAGTAGTTGCCCCTTTCCAATGCGTCCCGCTTTCCCTTGCAGAGGCAGACAATGAAACTCTGCTCCCAGTCAGAGGGTACCTTGCCATCATGAATAATTGCAGATGCGAGGTCACGGATCATGGAGGGGCCCATGTCACCATCTGCTCGTATCATCACCACTATGCCTGATGGGCCCGGTGCTTTGCCAGCCTTCGTCTGTGAGATAGCCTTCTTAACCATATCAATGGTGATTGGGATGGGCGGGCCTTCCACTGGTGGTTGTTAAGACAGGTGGTCGGGGTCCCAGTCAAACTCAATGTTGAGAAGCCTTTGGTAGTGCTCTAGCCAGACCTTCTGCTTTGAGTCTTCGCTCATTGACATCTCTCCTGCATCATTCTTCACAGGTTTGTCACCAACAACATCAGTTTCTCTCTTCTAAACTGGTTGGCAAAGTGGTAGACTTCTGAAGACTTTAGGTCAATATTCTCAAAGACCTTCTTGTTGGCTTCTTGATGAGCATGGTGCACTGCATGTCTGGCATTTCATTTGGCTGGAGAAATGAAAGAAAAATTAGTTTTTTTTTTCACCAGGTAAAAAATCCTGTTTACTTTCTTTGTTCCACAGAAAAGAAACTGACACATGATCAAAATAGCGGAAAGAATGACATCATACAGGTAACTGCCTAAGGGACCTTCTGGATTAAGACTCTTAAGACGTCGTTTTTCTGTGCAAGTTGAATACAGAATAGAATAGCACATTATCTATAAGGTTAATGTATTATGCAGTTAAAATTATTAAATTATTGGGATAAAATTCTAGAAGTAGTAGCTCAACAACCGCCACTTCTGAGAGGGTGGACAGGGGGGACGGGGATACAGGGATAAGGGGGGCAGGGGATGGGGGTAAAGGGGGCAGGGGAAGAGGGGACAGGGGTAGGGAATTTTTTGGGGCAGGGGTTATACCAAAATTTATTGTATTTTACTGATTTTACTCTATTTCTATGTACTTCAATGCAAAAACTGGGTATCAGAAGTATCTAACAGACATACTGAAGTAAATTCAGGTATATTAACAATGAATCCGGCGTTGATTTCACTTCACCAACAAGGAGTGTTCCGCCAACCGTGGTCTACACTGATTTCTTTTACGTCCGATTTCGATTTATCTCTAATTGTTTACTTCCTTTTGATTCCGAAAATAGCCGTTATTTCGGTTGGCAATCCACACTTTTAGAAATAATTATCTGTCTGCCGTAGACAATCGTTTTATTTGCTCATTGTTGGATATGGACTTTTGCGCTGTTCAAAAAAAACAAAAAAAAAACAAAAAACAAACAAACTTCAAGATCCAACATGAATTTTCTTTCTGATAGGTGCTCCAAACACACATAAAATTATACACGTTGCCCAGTGGGGTGGTTGGGTGAGGCAAAGGTGTCGTGTATCTTACGTCACCGAGGCATCCAACTGATATTTGCTTACAGCTGGGCAAGGCCTGCTATCCTTGCAAAAGGTAAAAGTAGAGGGGGAATGTTTTTATTTCTTCTGTTTCTTTACTTTCATTCATTTTCCTTTCTCCTATGTCCCTCTCTTTCATCTCCCCTACTGTCTCCTATCTCTCTTCTCCCTTTCTCTGGGAGACGACACAAAATGACCCACAAGGGTTGACTCAATCAAATCAATCACACGTTGCCCGGTGACAAAACACAGACCATTCACGGACTTACAGACCAATAAAAATTCTGTGTCCGTGGTCCGTGAATAGTCTGTATTAATTGCAAAATATAGTGAATTTAACTGCTAATTCATCCGCGCATAGTCCATAATTGGTGCATTGTACATCGGTCCGTTATAGCAATCAGATCGTCTGAGAAAAAAGAATGGTCAGTTATGGTCCGAAAATGTTCCGTAAATGGTCCGTAGCAGCAATAACATAATCAGTTAATTGAAAACTGCAAAATAACTAAATAATAAATCATAATTTGAATTGATTGTCTCGTATGACCTATAATCTAAACACTTGACTTTGTTTTGGATAATTTGACTTGTCGTACTGAATGTGTGATATTTTGTCACCTTGGATGAAACGTGTTTGGCGTTTTGAACATGTGAACATAAAGCCAGAATCCAACATGCAGCAGATACAAACCAGTGGAATTTCGGTCACTTTAAGTAAAGTGAATAAGTGAACTCAGGAACTGATAGTCAGATCCACATCTAACACCATCATCAAAGATATAGACAGAAAAAAACAATTAAGCAGCCACAAAATGAACAGATGGCAAGCAGAGCTGGCAACTTTTTCCCCAAAATGGTGGCAACTCTGTTACCCAAACTTATAAACTGAATTATCTTAAACATACATAATTGTTAAAAGTAAAGCATTAGAAAGTGAAACACTACGTAAGATTTAACAAAAAGTACTAAAATGGAAGTACCCCCTCGGAACGATCAGTAATGAATTACTCGCGTGTATGTGTGTGTGGGTGGGAGAGCTTAAGCTAGATTTACAGGATCCCAACCCTCGCTCTCAGCTTCCATAGTGGTAAAAATGTAAAAATTTATATTTGTTTGGTCCGTTTGGAAGTCTTCTAACTCATCCATTAATCATTACGGGCAACAAACAAATCACAGATAAAGTCCTTAATGAAGCACAACTGATAATAAACTGTTATGTTTTGCTTCTTTCTCATTGTAGAGACGGTATATGTTATGTCACTATACCATCGAGGATGCTAATCATATTTGCAATGGTGTAAAACCACAGTCATTTGTATTCATTTGTACAGAGCAGTTAAAGTGTCTAACAAAGATTTTCGGCATAGAGCTAAACATCATGTTTGCAGTTGCCATTTCAGCGGTACCTGAAATGTAAGTACTGCCTGTACTATCATACAAGTTGACAATATCATCGTCGAAGTTAAATTAAATCCATTGCAGACCTACATCATTAGAATGGGTATCAAAAATCTGTACAATTGGATTACTTCAACGTACATATAGGTATCTATGACAATGTAACATCACGTTATCAATAACATCACGTTATTCTGATTTTGATATTACTCCTAGTTTTTCATATATCATAAGTGGCATTCGTAATTTAAATAACAGTCCGTGCTTTGTCGTCTGTGAATAATAGGATCTGTGGTTTGTCAAGTCCCTGAATTGTAGGTCTGTGTCCGCGAATAATTTGTCCATATTTTGCTATGCAGTCCGTTTATTGTCAATAGGTCCATAAGTCCATGAGTCCGTGTCCGTAAGTGGTCCATGTTTTGTCAACCACCACACACGTTCGACATTTAACTCTCAGTTTTTGAGAAAACCACCAAAAAGATTATTGTTCTAACGGACCCCTAAGCGTGGGATTATGTTTATCAAAAATATCAAAAGAAGATGCAGATTTACATGGTATTCTTGAGTTTTGATTTCAGTAATTAATATGACTGTTTTTGTGCCAATGTGGATCAGTTAAGGCCCGGACCTAGGCCCACCATATTTTTTTCTTCACCAGTTTGACCAGATCAAGGCCTACCACCTTGTGATACCTGTTTTCCATATGGCTCATATGCAGGCCCTTATGCAGATTCTTGAAATGAAGGGTGCAAATCTTTAGCTATTCTGTAAAGGGGGTGCAAATGCTAAGGAAATACCTATTTTGGGGCTAAAATTAGGGGCGTAGTTTGGGGTCAAAATCTGCATGAATGTATATTGCATAGTCTTGTAAGAAATTTAATTACATGTATAGCGTTGGGGATATTAGAAATTCTGATTTAGGGGAGGGAATAGTGTGCTTGTCAGTCAGTTTACTAACCATACTTTTTTTGGCCAGGCTTAGTCCTCTAAGCAGTTAACCAGTATTGTGCACATTCTTTAGCCAAAACCTGATAAATAAGAAAAACTTTTTAACATTTTTATTAACGCCACTACCAACGCCAACATGGGGGGGGAGGGGGGGGGGGGGGGCAGTGCAATAGCTCTTTCTGTACTTTTGTACAGGGGAGCTAAAAAAGTACTATGGTAAATGTCCTAAAATTTCGAACACCTAATATTTTTGCTCAAAATAATTTCTGGAAATGTCCTAAAATCTCGAACAGAGGCAGTTTTGCAAAAAGGGGATTTCTAAAATTTCGAACACAGCTTTCTTCAAGTAATTTTTTATCAGCACATTCTAATTTCGGTAAAGTTTTTTTCCGTTACGGAACCGGGACTAAAGTAGTAATGTTGAAAGCCACCGCAAAACGTAAATGCACACAGCAGTGTCATAACGAATTTTATGTACATAAATGGCATGAGAACCATATTTTAATTTTAAACAAGAGGCCCACGGGCCACAACTCGCTCACCTGAGTGAAACCGCCACTGCAGATATGCAGATGGCATGCAACATTTTTCCAATACTCTTATGACAAGGCAATGGCTTAAACAGTTTTTGAAATATCTTGCTTACAAGGTTAAAATGCTGAAATTTTCTAAACGTTACAAGTAAAATAAGTCACCCCCAATGCCTCCTACCAACTTTTGAGTCAACTGGCGTTTCGGTGCAGTAGAAGAAGCAAAAAATAGATTTTCAAGATGGCTGCCATCTTGGATTTCCGATCGGAATGATTATAGCTATTTTCTGATCTACAAGTCACCCTGATGCTTCCTACTAAGTTTCAAGTCAATTGACTTTTAGTTTTAAGAGAAGAAGCGAAAAATAGATTTTCAAGATGGCTGTCATGGAGGCCATCTTGGATTTCTAATTGGCACGATTTGAGCTATTTTTTATGTACAAGTCATCCCGATGCTTCCTAGCAAGTTTGGAGTCAATTGGCCATTCGGTTCAGGAGAAGAAGCGAAAAATAGCTTTTCAAGATGGCTGCCATGGTGGCCATCTTGGATTTCTAATCAGCACAATTTTAGCTATTTTTGATTTATAAGTCACCCCAATGCTTCCTAACCAGTTTGGAGTCAACTGGCTTTTGGGTTTCGGAGTAGAAGCGAAATAGATTTTCAAGATGGCTGCCATGGTGGCCATCTTGGAATTTGGACCGACACGATTTTAGCTATATTTGATCTACAAGTCACCCTGATGCTTCCTAGCAAGTTTGGAGTCAATTGGCCTTTCGGTTCAGGAGAAGAAGCGAAAAAGATTTTCAAGATGGCGGCCATGGCGGCCATCTTGGATTTCCGATCGGAACGATTTTAGCTATTTTTTTTATCTACATTTCACCCTGATGCTTCCTACCAAGTATCGAGTCAATTGGCCCTGGGGTGTAGGAAGAGTAGGCCTTTAAAGCAATTGTTCACGCCGCATGACCCATGATGGACGACGGACATTGACTGACCACAATAGCTCACCATGCGCACTTCATGCTCAGGTGAGCTAAAAATCTGAGCAAATTTGGCTCAGTGGCTTCAGAGAAGTCGTCAAATTCTCAACAATTTTCCCATATAAATGTTATGGGGCTCATACAAATGCATGGGGAAGCAAACTTGACCTTGCCGTAAAAAGGTCAAATGTCAACGTACGATAATCTTTTCAGCAATTTTGGTAGATCTCCTGTCCCTGATGATTTGTGCACAGATTTAGCCCCAAGGCATCCTCAGTTCTGAAGAAGAAGATTTTTAAAGGGTCTTACCATATATGGGCATGGTGGCCATCTTGGTCGACCTACCGCGACCATTTTAGCAATCTTTCGTTCCCCTGACTTAAGAAGGCACAATATGAAATGTGAGGAAATTTGGCTCAGTGGCTTCAGAGAAGAAGAAATTTAAAATTCTCAACAATTTTCCTATTCAAATGTATGGGGCTCATACAAATGCATAGGGAAGCAAACTTGATCCTGCCATAAAAAGGTCAAATGTCAACGTACGACAATTCTTTTGGCAACTTTGGTAGACCTCTCCTTCCCGATGATTTGTGCAAAGATTCAGCCCCAAGGCATTCTCGGTTATGGAGAAGAAGATTTTTAAAGGTTTTTACCATATATGGGCATGGCGGCCATCTTGGTCAACGGACCGCGACAATTTTAGCAATCTTTTGTTTCCCCACACTAAGGTGGCTCCATATGAAATTTGAACAAAATTAGCTCAGAAGCTTCAGAGGATAAGTCGTTTGAAACTCTTAACAATTTTCCCATTCAAATGTATAGAGCTCATACAAATGCATAGGGAAGCGAACTTGACCTTGCCGTAAAAAGGTCAAACGTCAACGTACGACAATTCTTTTAGCACCTTTGGTTGACCTCTCGTCCCCGATGATTCATGCAAAGATTCAGCCCCAAGGCATCCTCGGTTATGGAGAAGAAGATTTTTAAAGGTTTTTACCATATATGGACATGGCGGCCATCTTGGTCAACGGACTATGACAATTTTAGCAATCTTTCGTTCCCCCACCCTATGGTGGCTCCATATGAAATTTGAACAAAATTAGCTCAGAGGCTTCAGAGGAGAAGTCGTTTGAAACTCTTAACAATTTTCCCATTCAAATGTATAGAGCTCATACAAATGCATAGGGAAGCGAACTTGACCTTGCCGTAAAAAGGTCAAACGTCAACGTAAGACAATTCTTTTAGCAACTTTGGTTGACCTCTTGTCCCCGATGATTCGTGCAAAGATTCAGCCCCAAGGCATCCTCAGTTATGGAGAAGAAGATTTTTAAAGGTTTTTACCATATATGGGCATGGCGGCCATCTTGTCAATGGACCGCGACAATTTTAGCAATCTTTTGTTTCCCCACCCTAAGGTGGCTCCATATGAAATTTGAACAAAATTAGCTCAGAGGCTTCTGAGGAGAAGTCGTTTGAAACTCTTAACAATTTTCCCATTCAAATGTATAGAGCTCATATAAATGCATAGGGAAGCGAACTTGACCTTGCCGTAAAAAGGTCAAACGTCAACGTACGACAATTCTTTTAGCAACTTTGGTTGACCTCCCGTCCCCGATGATTCATGCAAAGATTCAGCCCCAAGGCATCCTCGGTTATGGAGAAGAAGATTTTTAAAGGTTTTTACCATATATGGGCATGGCGGCCATCTTAGTCGACGGACCGCGACCATTTTAGCAATCTTTCGTTCCCCCACCCTAAGGAGGCTCCATATGAAATTTGAGCAAAATTGGCTCAGCGACTTCAGAGGAGAAGTCGTTTGAAAATGTTAACGGACGGACGGACGGACGGACGGACGCACGGACGGACGGACGGACGGACGGACGGACGACGGACGAAAAGTGATCACAATAGCTCATCCTGAGCAGAGCTCAGGTGAGCTAACAAGCCCAGGAGATACAGACTGAAAATTCACAAGAAAAAAAAAAAAAAAGACTTCCATCACAATGTTAGCCATTTCCATGCGACAGTCACGTGGATGTCCGCATGATAAGGGTAGATTATGCGCAGGCGATCTAGAACTGTTGTTACCTTGTGGCAGACATGATAAGTATTCCGGTTGAAAAACGAAGGCCAGGATAAATCAATGGATCCGCGCTGTACGATCTGACTATTTGCTCTTTGTTTGTGTATATCACCACTACTTTGTATGTCTTATTGCTATACCTACGTGGATTTTCATGGGTCTGCTCAGATACTCCACCGGACGACAAAACGCGGTTCTAGGACAGTCTCATTTCCAGTATAATATATATGTGAAAATACAGAAAATGCAACATTCCCTTGCCATGCATGAAGAAACTGTGTGCTCGAACAGTAACGTGACGAGAAATCGTGGCTGAAACCGCTTAGAGAGAAAACACACACTTATGTTCTTTAAATTATAGAGCATTTATTTGTCAGAAATGCATATGAAACTGGCAGGTATTAAAATAGAACCTAAGTATTGGGACAGATAGGCCTGTGCAGACTGTAGATTCAGATCAGACGCCGCAGAGAAAGAGGGAATGAAACTAGTTAGGGAGAAGAGGGAACGTGGAAAATACTTTTAGGACAATAAGATGTGTGACCAGTTAAGATTCAGATCATCTTCCGATGCAAAGGCAGTCAGATTTTGCCGTATGTGGTAGCAAACAGGCATGCAAAGTCCAGTTCTTGGAGAGATTACAAATCTTTGGTTAAATATATCAGTTTCAGTGAAGGTTTAAATGCATTTTGCGGCGTCTGATCTGGGTCTTCACTGTTTGCTCAGGCCTGTCTGTCCGAATACGTAGAGTAAGTATGGAAATTCGATCAAATCGAATCCCTTCAGAAATCATCCTGGATCCGCCTCTTATTCAAAAAAAAAAAAAAAAAAATGCTGGGTCAACTCATAAATTCATCATCAAGGCGTATGCAATTAGCTCCCTTTAAACAGTAAAACCTAAAGAGTGAGGACCTTACTCCGCATTTACCAGGGTATAAATAAATATAAGTTCTGTTATTCTTTTACATTATGTATATATTGAGAACATTATAATTATTAAAATACCCAGAAAATGAACAGCTACAAAGCAACATTTCCCTTGCCTCGCATTAAGAAACCACGTGCTCGTAGCGGTGCATCATGTGAAATCGTGGCGGAAACCTCATCGGGAGAAAAACAAACTTATTTTATAGAGCCTTTTCTTGTCAGAAATGCATACCAAACTGGCACGTATTAAAAATGTAAAGAACCTAAATATTGGAACAGATGGGCCTATGTAACAGCGTAGACCCAGATCAGACGCTGCAGAGAACAAGGGAATGAAACTAATTTGGGGGAATAGGGGAATTGGCCTCTGGGCTTTTCAAGATCGTCCTCCGAGTACCGGTATATTCGTTTTTTAATTAAAGCCAGTATTGGTGTCTTCACATGTATTCCTGTATTTTTCATGGGTATTCCTGTATTTCTGTAGTATTCCGGTATTTGGGTAAGTCGTGTGCGCTATACCAGAATACCTTAGTTGATCTGATCATTTCTGCTAAGCGTGACGCGCATGCGATAGTAAGAAAGCACTACACGCGAAACTGTAAATTAGCATGTGCATCCACGCATTCTGATCTGGGTCGTTCCTGCTCATCCGTACAATGTGTCCTTTGATAATATCTGCTGCTAATATTTAAGTTTAGCGTGCTAAAGGTTTCAATAAGTATGCCGAAAACGTTTTCATCTTGGGGATTAACGCCTCCAGCAAAATATTTCCTGTCTCTGTCTGACCACGTGATTGTCATGATGCTCAGTGCATCCTATTTGAACAGGTAATGGTCCCAACAGAGATGATAGGTCCCAACAAGCCAAAATGAACCTAATCATTTGTTACAAATGTGATCAGTCTGTGCACTTGCTGGAGACTGCGATTCATGTATTACAGTGTTTTATACCAATGACCTAATCAGTGATTTGAGTGGACACCATCCTGCACTAGACTGCGTCTCACACTCTGATCTGACTTACACAAATGCACAAAGGGAAATTTTTGCCTGAACAGGGATCTAATTGATGACAGATAATTCTTGCAATAAGTTCCATTACCGAATTTTAAACGACAATACATTTTTTTTAAAGAAAGAAATATTGCTAAAAACGATAATGGCAGTTCGCAGGTTTAGCATATGTAGTTCAGGTTGGTATTGAGCTAAAATCTTTGATCTTGATCAGGCAGCTTTCAGACCTGGTTGTCCGCACTGTTCATTTATGTACGAGTCCTTTCCAACAGAAATGACCTTATGACATTTGAGACCAGCATAGACAAGATCAACATGCACATCCGCGCAGTCTATGTATCGGGACGGTCTGATCTGGGTCTACGCATACTGCCAACAGAATGCAGTGTGAATACTGCGCTTCAAAACGGCAGAGATTCTAATCACTGCGCTTTTCACATTTAAACTCCGTACACTTCACCTTTGAGGAAAGGGACTTTTATGTTTCTGTAGTGGCTCAAACAAGAACAAACATGTGGTAACCTTTTGAAGTATTTTTTGGTCAGTGCGGTAAAGTGAAGAGGGTTGTTACGTAAGAAAACAGTGGACTAAGCCAGCCTATTTTAAGAAAGTGGCACATTCCCTGAGTGCCGAACAAACGTATCTGGCGATTAATTAGTGTACCGGATAATTAATTGTTTTGTTATAAGAAACATTATTCAACTGAAAACAAAACATCAGTGTGGTAATTATTTATTTGTTCATACAATTTCACATTCAGTTTACCAATCACACATAGCAAATTAGAAAACCCTTTCTTCGTGTTGGTCCTTTTTTGTCGTTTCGGGCGTCTGACAGCCAGGTCAATTTTGGCTGTAAATGAATCTGTCCTAAAATTTCGAATAGTAAATTTTTTCGCAAATCATAATTTCTAAAATTTCGAACAGCAAGAACTGAAATTATTTAATTTTGTTCGAAATTGTAGGACATTTACCGTAAGTAGTTGTGGTAATGGTACCAAACCATAATCCAAACTCATTAATCCATAAACCAATGACAAATCAGAATGTTCAGACCAACAGATATGGACCCCAGAATAAAGGATGTAATCAGGCGTCCACGGATAGTAAGCATTACTTGGTAAGCAAGCTTTGCCCACCATGCCCATAGGCCTAAATGAAGGAAATGTAGGTAGAAGCATATGTCCAGGGTTTCGGACGTCTACTTATGACTTGTCTTTGAAAAAACAACAGAAACAATTCTGGAAACTGCCACATTGTAGGGACTGACCAAATCTTGATGTCTCCCATAGAACTTCTTAGTGCTACTACCAGTTTGGCTTTTTGATACCCCCGGCTCAACAACTTTGTAGTGAGCACTTTCCCACACTCAATGAAGTCCTGATAATTTGAACAGGCTCTGGCATAACAGATTAACTGTGATACATAAACGCCGTATGCTGGTGCAGACGGGATATTACTGCTCAGGAATAGAAAGTTAACAATGGGAAAATTGAAAGCATCCCGTTTGTCGTAAAGCCTAGTATAGTAGTAAGCTTTCCATTGACAATGTAGAGATAACAATCCAAGTATGAGGAGGAGGCTGCAGTCTGTTGTTTCCTTTATTGCAAGTTCATTCCAAATACTCTGCAAATTTTTTGGGTTTCTTTTAGAGACAATACATCATCTATATATCAGTAGGTGAAATTGAATTGTTGTGCAAGGTGTTTCTTGCCTGCTTAGAGGAGACTTTGTACAAACTCTGCCTCATACGAGTATAAAAACAAGTTGGCAAGCAAAGGTGTACAGTTAGTACCCATCTGGTAACCTAATTTTCTTTGCAGATTGATTGACTGATTGATTAATTGTGCTTGAATTTAACATGTCAACCCTTGTGGGTCATTTTGGGTCATCTCACAGAGAAAGGGAGAAGAGAGATAGTAGAGGAGATGAAAGAGAGGGACAGGGGAGAAAGGAATATGATTGAAAGTGAGGAAACAGAAGAAATAACTAGAGCTGTCAGAGAATTGGACTATCGCCCCGCTACAGTGCCATCAGAGGACAAAGACATAAGTGTGTTGAAAAATTTTGTTGTTAAAAAATTGGAGAGAAAAATGGGATGAAACTGTTTTGAAAATTGAAAACCTACCAAGGGACATAACTCCAAGAGTTATGGGCTCTTGGTCACTGTCACTACATTTTCCTTACCTTAGAAACAAAGTGTGGTATTTGTTTGTGTTGAGGTTTTATCGCCCAGTCAACCCAATAGGGTCATGTTGAGCGCTGTCAGTTTACCAGATTCTTTCGCCAGAAACTGACAACTGCCCTTCTTGAATCAGCAGAAGGGAGAGAATGACCGTAGAAAATATTTCACGATCAATCTCCACGAAAGAATGCTGTCAACCTCGGCGGGGGTTGAACCCGCGACCTCCTGATCTCCAGTTGGACGGCGCATCCAACTGAGCCACCGGGGCCGGCCACAAAGTGTGGTATAAGCTTTATCTAAGTAGTTATTAAGCAAAATGCATTTTAAGTTTTTGAAAACCCACCAAGGGACATAACTGCAAATTATAAACCCTTTGCCCCTATTCTGGTAAACTTGATACATCCAGTCATTGTCCATATTTATAGGAACTTTCAGCTTTCTAGTTTTCTTAGGTTCTGAGAAATTTGTTACTAAATTTTCAAGAATGGCAAAATTTAAAAACCTTCAATGGGACAAAACTCCATGAGTTATGGGCCCTTGGCAATCATTCTGCCACTACACCTTCCTTACCTTAGAGACCAAGTGTGGTATATGTTTCATCGAAGTAGGACACCAAACATTAAAATAATTGAGCAAAATGCATATAAATTTTTGGAAAACCTACCAAGGGACATATCTCCAAGAGTTATGGACCCTTACTCCCTATTCTGGTATACACGATACATCCAGTCATTGTTCATGTTTATACGAACTTCCAGCTTTCTAGCTTTCATAGTTCCTGAGAAATCTGTTACGAACATTTTCAAGAATGGCAAAATCTGAAAACCTATCAAGGGATATAACTCCAAGAGTTATGGGCCCTTGGCCACCATTCTGCCATTACACCTTCCTTACCTTAGAGATCAAGTGTGGTATAAGGTTCATTGAAATAGGACCACAAACATAAAAGTTAAAACCAAAATGCAGTTTAAATTTTGAAAATCTACCAAAGGACGTAACTCCAAGAGTTACGGGCCCTTGGCCACTCTTCTGTGATTACACCTTACTTACCTTAGAGACCAAGTGTAGTATAAGTTCCATTGAAGTAGGACCACAAAGATAAAAGTTATTAAGCAAAATGCATTTTAATTTTGCAATCAAGAAATCACAGAAAGACAGTATCAGGGAGTCACAGAAGGGCATGGCAAATCCAGTATAGCCCCATTTTTTCAAAGCAGAACTATAAAAACCTTCCCCCTCTACTCATTACTTGCTGTAAAGATAGCAGGATAGCAGGCCATGCCTAACTGCTGGAATGCCCCGGTGACGTAAGATATATGGCAACTTTGCCTCACCCAACCGCCCCCTTGCAGTGCAGAAGTGTTGCATTTCTTTTTTAGATCATATATAAAAACAAAAACAAACTTACCAAATCCATCAGATCAATTTTGCTTGAGTAACAGGAACTGGTAGTGTGATTCCTCCCCCTCCAGAAACCTTCAAGAAACTTCAAATGGCATCTGAAATGAAAGTTCAGTTCATTAGCATCTGAAATGATAAAACCTATGAGGGTTGCCCTTAGAAACAAAGGTTTGCAAAACTGCATCCCACTGCATATGCCTCCTAGCACACAAGCAAGTTCATTTCAAAATTGGGAAAGTACAAGAATCCATAACTCTGGAGTGAACTGCAAACAGTGTAGACCCTTATCAGATTCTTTCGCCAGAAACTGACAACTGTCCTTCTTGAATCAGCAGAAGGGAGAGAATGACCATAGAAAATATTTCATGATCAATCTCCACAAAAGAATGCTGCTGACCTCGGCGGGGGTTGAACCCGCGACCTCCTGGTCTCCAGTCGGACGGCGCATCCAACTGAGCCACTGAGGCCAGCCACAAAGTGTGGTATAAGCTTTAAGTAGTTATTAAGCAAAATGCATTTTAAGTTTTTGAAAACCCACCAAGGGACATAACTGCAAATTATAAACCCTTTGCATGGTCTGATCTGGGTCTACACTGTTTGTCTGCCTGTCCCAAAACTTAGGGTTATTGGAGTCTCAGAGATTGGAGTGAGATACATTTCTATGTTTTGTTTTGTTTTGTTTTAACAACATAAAAAATACATTATCTGGAGTCCAGTAGAATTTGTTGAGGGTCTGGATGGGGAGGGCAGGAGAGGGAAGGGGAGGGGAAGTGTATCTATTTCTCTATTGAGTAAAAACAAGAAAAGCTTATTCTCTTTCTTTAAAATTCTGACTTTTTCTTTAATCAAAATAAATAAACCCCTGATCAGACTGTGCAAATGCAAAGGCTAGTGTGGACCTTTACTACTTCTATATGGCAATGTGCACCGGCTTAATTTACAACTTGGACGTCTTAACATTTTAAACACTTTATTCTATTTCTTGTCTAATAATAGTACACTGAGTCCAAGCTTTTATGTGTTCAAAAATACTTAGCATACAATGAAGACTCTGTTCAGACTCTGCCAACAGGAACAGTCTAATCTGGGTCAGCACTGTTTGCAAATAGCATTTTCTTCTTCAAAACCTGGTCAGGGGTGTATGAAATTTCAGGACAATTATATTATGTATCATGCCTAAAGTATAAATTTAGATAAAAATGCTTACCAATTATGTCAGATCAATTTCCCTTGCATAACAGAAACCTGCTGTGGCCTCCAGTCTTTGTGAAATTTTCAAAAGGGATCTAAAATGATAAAGTGTTCTTCAAAATTGGAACTGAAATGACAAATGTAATTTCAACATCACAAAAACATGCATATATAATTTTGACCCCCTTAAACCCCACTTTTATATAGTAAATGGGGTTTACAGGGGTATACATTATTTTTCTTATTTCTGCTCAAAACATAGATTGTGGGCACTCGTTAGAACTGCCTCAGCGAGGCGGTTCTAACAAGTACCCACAATCTATGTTTTGAGCAGAAATATGAAAAATATTAGAGTTTTTTATCTGAAAAGTTTCGGTTTTTGGAGGCAAAATTTTCTATATATTTGAATAGGCGTGTTTTCGTAATGAAATCCGAGAAATATGAGGATGTGGACACGGAATAATAGTTAATGTCTAATGTACCAGTGGTTTGTAACCACTTCCCACACACCACTGGGGTAATCATTACGGAAACGCGCCTATTAAAATATATAGAAAATTTTATCTCCTAAAACTGAAAAATTTCAAAAAAAAAATTCTGATATTTTTCATATTTCTGCACAAAACATAGATTGTAGGTACTCGTTAGAACTGCTTTGGCAAGGCGGTTCTAACGAGTCCCCACAATCTATGTTTTTGAGCAGAAATAAGAAAAAATAATGTATACCCCTGTAAACCCCAGTTTTACTGTATAAAAGTGGGGTTTAAGGGGGTTAAAATTATATAGGTATGTTTTCCTGATGCAAATTATTTCATTGCTTGATTTGTATACCAAATCTACTGAATTTGGCACCAAGTCCTATCCCTGGGCAGCCTCAATAAAATCACAAAAATGTGATACAGTATCGCTAAATCTGTTTAATGAGATCACAAAATTTATTTTGTGAGGGTATTTAGCAAGAGAGCACCTCATTGCAACTACGTTCTTATCGTTCTTTCTCGAGGTTTCGCATCTATCGTTTCTCTTTTACGAAAACACGCCTATTCAAATATATTGAAAATTTCACCTCCAAAAAACTGAAAGTTTTCTGCTAAAAAAAGTGATATTTTCTCATATTTCTGCTCAAAACTTAGATTGTATGTACTCATTAGATTCGCCTCGGCGAGGTGGGTTCTAACGAGTACCCACAATCCACGTTTTGAACAGAAATAATTAAAATGTATACCCCTGTAAAACCCAGTGTTACTATATAAAAATGGGGTTGAAGGGGGTCAAAATTATATAGGCACGTTTTCGTGATGTTCTCGGGAAGGCTGTACAGTATTTCGTGATAATGACCTTTCCTGGGTATCTTCATTTACGATTTTAGTATATTTTGGAACAAAACAAAAAAAAAAGTATTCCTGGAACCTTACAATCATAGTTTTGTGCTGGTTATTTTTATAAAAATAAACTTACACTGTCCAGAACTCCAAAATGTCTGCGTAATTCTGTCTGATCCCAGCCAAATGAACAATGGCTTTTACAAATGTAAAAATAAACAACTCACGAAATGCACGCTTTGTCATACATTTTTCTTTGTCAGGTAGGCACTGTGAGCATAGCTCCAGGTAAGTGGAGTATACAGATAAGTGTATTACCTTATCTCCACAAAAGCATATATTTTGACATTGTGTGTACTGCATAAAGGCACCATTTGAAGCAGGATGCTTTATGATCTAAAGATCACTCGATTTTTTTTAAATATTAACTGAAACATCAACACTTTTTAATTAAAAATTGTCTCTTATCTTGAGTACAGAGCCAGTTCAACAAGAGATTAAAATGGGCTGATCAAAAAGTTCACTGGCTGACCAAAAAGTACTGTATTTAATTAGAGTATCAGCAAAAACTGGATGCCAGATCAAACTGCTCTAAGGAGGAGCATTTCCATGTGAGAAGATACGTTATCTGAAATGGCGCATCGCTGCAGAATTTAAAGCAATATGTACTCTCTTTTTTTTTATGAAATTTTGAAGGTGCTAATTTACTGCGCGAAAACCGCATTATAATCGGATGTTGCGTTGCTTTCTTATCTGTTAAAATCTCAGAGCTTCTGTCGCGAATTTCGTGTTCGCTAGTGATGTTTGGGTGTACAGAATGATGGCGCTTCCGATTTACCCACTGTGCGGTTATACGCTGTGGTACAGTAAACCCTTTAATGACTGGAACACCGATGATCTCTTTATCATGGCTTAGGAAATTCTCCCGATAGCTCAAGAAAATCTATTAGAAAAACTTGCTTATCATGAAATTTGCTTACCATTAGAATATAGATCAGAGAAACATCCCTAAATTATCCTCATTTGCCTTCTGACCTGGCGCTGCTAACTGTGATTAATCCTCAGTGGCTCGAGCTACCCATTTCTAGAACAAATTTCCATGGTCCAAAAGAAGTTCGAGCAATTGAGGTTCAACTACTTTTCGCTTTAATAAACAGATCGTTCTCATGTTGAGTGTGATCAGCGTTCGGTGGGGGAGGGGTAACGTAGGGGTAATTTTGGTACGGGTGTGCGAGCCAGTATTTCAAAACCTACCCCATTCATATACCTGGCCTTTAAAAAAACGGACCCATTCATATACTTGATCATCCTGGCCTTTGAAAAAAACGGACCCATTCATATACTTGATCATCCAAAATGTTGACCTATTCATATACTGCCCTTTGATTTTTTTGTACCCATTTTTTGCTGGTTGTTAGACAAATATCACAGTTAATTCATGTAATACCAAGAGGATAAACAGCCTCGAAAAATCTCTGAGCGAAAAATATGTGCATATACCAGGATGTCAGAAAAATGGGGCCTTTCACATAGGAATCCAGAAAAATTGGACCATTCATATACTTTTTGTTGAAAAAAGGGGGCCAATCATATACCTGGCAGTGCTGAAAAAGATGGCTATTCGGCACGCACATCCGTACTATGCCATAAAAACGAAGTTACCCCTTCCCCGCCGCCCCCCCCCCCCCCCACCCCCTTCACGAGATCAGCGAGAGCCCTGGCGCCCTGCACATGCGTAGTGCGGCCTAGATTCGAAAAGCGAACATCCTAATAAGTTTCTGCTGGTGCGCTTGTTGGTCAGAGTCAGCGCTTTTCCCATGTGAGTTGCTGTGTCGATTCAAATCAAACATTGCTTTTAGCAGCTCAGCAAGTACCGGAGAATTCAGCTATTTTCACAGTTTTTACTCATACTTACCGCTTGATAGATACATTTTCTCGTATGAGGAAGAACATCTAGGTTCTAAATCGTCCAGCGCATTTACGCAGTGCATTCTTGATCGTTGCTGCTCGGCTAGCCAGTGATTGTGACATTTGGGACGGGCATATTAACGAAGTCTTAGCAATAATGAAAATCATCCGGACTTGGAGATGGGTCTGGGTCTTTGTTGTTTGCATGTGTAGAGCTCGGAGTAGCACGTACATGTCTGTCCTTCTAGACGGTTATAGATGGGCCGCGTCAAGCGAAAACGTGTCTTCGAACATGCGCAAAATGTGCGGATTCATATCATCCTGCACCATGCGCTAATTTATAGATAAACCGGTTTTGGGTATATGTAAATTATACCATAGTTTGGTGACCTTTCACTATCTGACCCCAAACGAGGCGGAGCCGAGTTTGGGTCAGACAGTGAAAGGTCACCAAATTATGATATAATTTACAGTATTCACAAAACCGAGACAATAACATGATTTATCTGTTTTAACCAATGTATGGGACTTTTTTTTTCTTACAAAAATTGTACTTTTATTTACTTATTATATATTTTTCTATTCTTTTTATTATTATTATTATTATTATTATTATTATTATTATTATTATTATTATTTTTATGGTAAAGTGGTAACACCTGGTCTGATGCAATGCTGGACCCATTGACCTTGTGTACTTAAAATGATGTAACACCTCGCTTTTTTTTTTCTTTTTTTTTTAATTAAACTGACTGAGGCACTACTGTTAATATCTGATTGGTTGCGATCATGTCAATCAAAAGAAGTTACATCAGCATCTTAATTTGGTCAAATTTTGGTGCAGTCTGGTTGGTCAACTGTAGCTTTGGTCATTATAATATACTCCAGATAGTCTGGTTTAATGTGTTTATTCATTGAATGTGTCATTTTTAAATAGAAAGATGCTCAGTGCAGAAGTAATTTTGAAGGTCCTCTAACCTTTTCCACTCTCTGGACAATTTCAGCAGACAATATAACTGATGATACTTTTCTAAATTTTTTTCCAGCCAACAGAATTTGACATTTCATGCAAACTGTCTATTGGAGACAATTTTCATGAAATGTCAAATCCAGTTTCCTGGGAAAAGTAAGAAAACTATTTCAAAATATTATCTGCTGAAAATTTATGTTTAGCACTCTCTGTGCAATTTCAGCAGACAACATATTGATGATACGTTTATTTTTTTCCAGAAAACAATTTGACATTTGGAGACAATTTGCATGAAATGTCAAATCCTGTTTCCTTGGAAAATAAGAAAATATTTCAAACTGTGTGAAAATTAACTTAAGTTTTATTTACATAGAGAAATTGGAACATCCATTGGTTAAGTATCATTTGCACGCCTTCCAAACGAAAGAATGCGTAACCACAGGTTCAGAACGTGAGTCAGTAATAGCGACATCGGTTAAGCATTCGATGACTCAAAAACGATAAACAAACTTTGCATTTTCTGTGTTTCATATTGGGTGTATTAAATTGCCGTTTTTTTTTGTTTTTGTTTTTTTTTTTTTTTTTGTTTTGTTTTGTTTTTTTGTTGTTGTTTTTTTTTTGTTGTTTTTTTGTTACACACTTAGCATGCTAGATAAAAATTTCAGCAGACGACATTTTGCAATATTTTATTTATTTATTTATTTATTTATTTATTATTATTATTTTTTTTTTTTTTTCAGAAAAGAAAGAATTTGACATTTCTTGCAACTTGTCTCCTGGGGAAATGCTTTCGGAGTTTATCTTCTGATGACTTTGGGCAGAGCCACAGAAAGGTTAAACAAAATGGGATGATCGTAGCTAACAGTGACCAGCTTCATTTAAACTGGCAGATGGGATCACTGGTTTAGTGTACAACTATTTCATACTTTTCTGGGCCACAGTAAAAACTATCAGTCCAGAGGTGCTGTGGACCACCTGATGAACTATCGCCCTCCGCCGAGGGCAATAGTTCATCAGTTGTTCCACAGCACCTCGGGGGCCTAGGGCGATAGTTCATCAGGTGGCGTACAGCACCTCGGGCTGATAGTTTTGACTGTCGCCCAGAACGCGTATTATATATATGTATATACAGATTATATAGATTACCCAACTCATATTGAAGTTGCAAGGAGATAGTCCAAAATATGAGCCCAGGTGATAGTTCTCTGAGAACCGGTTCAATCTGGCTGCCTTTTGTCACAGGTGAAAATGCGTTAGATACAATAATGAACTCCATTGTCCGCTGTTTCCAAGGGAAGTAATTAAGTAAGAACCAGTGTTTCTTTGACTAAAGCATTAGCTTCCCTTATACTATGACGGGGTACTTGCGTCAGTTTTATTCGCTGTTGTACGACCCCGCACCAAAGTCATCGACTTGCGAGTCCGTCCGTCCATCCGTCCGTGGTCATTTAGCGGAAATGGCCATAATTGTTGATCTGTTAGGAAGATTTTGATATTTTTCCCACACAGATTGATACCGACGAGATCCAACAATGTGTGGAAAGCACTTCACACTCCTGTCGCAACCGCCTTAATTCTTCTCTCTGTTCTTCTGAATAATATGCACCATTTATCATGCGACCTTCCTCAAGACGATAATCCACCATGCTAACGCCCTGACTATCCCGAAAGATAGAGGCCATCACATTCCCTGCTGGAGAAGCTCTCTTAACCCTTCTCTTACTGAACACGACATGTCCTGCAAATAGTGTAGATCCAACTGATCTGGATCTGCTCTGTTTGTCATTAAACATGTGAATTTCTATCAAAAACGCGGATCAAGTAATTTGATTGGCTGGAAATTAGAAGTGGGCGTGGCATCTTAATTTATTCAGCAAGGCAAGGGTTAAATTTCTTAGGAAGGGGTGAGCCAGGGTGCATCCATTACATACTCTGCTTTTTGGCCTCACGATCAAGGTGGTGGACGCATAAATTCCTCAGGGTCATCTTTATAGAGAGACCACAGATATTAGAAACATCAAGCCTGCTCTTCTTCTGATCTTTGGTCAGCATTCTAGGGACCTGTCTATATAATTGAGACCTTGGAAATTTTTATAGTATCGGTCAAGATAGACTGAACTGCCCCACTTGATCAGACTGTGCACAAGCTGGTACCGGGCCATTTCGGCCCCGGGTCGTTTCGACCAATTTTGGTGGGTCGTTTGGGTCTGTTTGTTGTTGTTTTTTTCCTGAGGGACTTAGGTTAGATATGGTTGTTAAGGAAGAGTCTAGTGGTGTGTTAGGTAGGGGCTGATAGGTAAGGTCTGGATATAGCCTTTTTCTAACAAGTCAGTTTTGTCTTAAGTATCCTATCTAGCATTGCATTGTGATCACCATGCTTATGCGCCACTAGGTTTTTTTGTGCACCTTTAGAAATGTTTGCTCAGGAAGGTATATGCCAACGTTTAGGGTAGAAACCGTATTTGAATAATTTAATATTTGAGATATTTGAACAGTGACTGCTCTGGTGCGCAGGCTGCTTTCTGCAATCGTTGTTAGAAGTTTTTCGCGATGCTATTTTCAGACCCTTCCGATCCTACACATGAAAGCACATGTTCACCCGTCAGGTGGCTATAATTATCGTATTTGCCCTAAGTGTATTTGGACAGTAATTTTATTCACACTCTAACCCTTAAAGCACCAAGCAAAATTTGGAGCAGACAACATTCGAATTTTTTTTTTTATTTGTTTGTTCATTGTTTTTTGTTTTGTTTTTTTTTTTCAGAGAAAGTAAGTTTTAACAGTTCGTGTGAATTGTCTGCCTGATAAATGATCTGGTTGGCTGATTTGGAATTAATGGCCCGCTCAACACTATAAATGCCCTTCAGTTGGCCTTTGACCTGTAGAGATTAACGACCATTCCGAGGAACTGGTTGTTTAATCCTCTCCCATATATCTCCGTCCCAGACGTCTATCAGTCGTTGGTCAAGTCGTAATGACATTGTGGACAGGTCCCGCTTCAGATCAGCCACCGTAACGCTCAGGTCCACCAGCTGTGCTTCCCGTCGAAGAAAAGTGGCACCAGCTTGTATATACCTAGAGCAGCCAAGCCTGACTTGAGAATAAGGCGATGTTGCCAACCTGAAAATGGAAGAATAATTTCAAGTTATTACAATACATTCCAAGATTATTTTTCCTAGAAATTAGGATTTGGCATTTCTTGCGAATTGTCTCCATTGTCTCATGTTCACTCATCAGATAGCTATAATTATCGCATTCGCCCTAAGTGTATTTAGACACAGTAATTTTATTCCTCAGTTTTGTTCGCGCTTTAACCCCTAAAACGCCAAGCAAAATTTGGAGCAGACAACATTTGAAAATTGTCTGCGGAGACAATGTGCAGAAAGTGACCTGGGAAAAAATGAAAATAAGAAGAATAATAGCATTCACCCTTCTCTGGGATAATTCATCAGACGACTATATATATATTTTTTTCCCCAGAAAAAAGGACCTAACATTTCATGAAAATTGTCGTCATTGCAACTAGATGCACGTGTAATTTCTGATGCACGTGCGCTCCTTAGATTTTCAATGAGGCGTTCGCTTCATGCTGCCCATCTCACTTGCAATGATGATAATTAACTCTTATCACACTAGTCACAACTAGGCAGATGATTCGCATAAAACGTCGAGCCTTATTTTCTCTGAAAAAAAAAAAAAACAAACAAACAAAAAACAATAATAATAAAATGAATTAAATCAACTTCTGCAGTTGTGATTTGCGCTTTAAGGGTTAACATATAGTGTGCTTGAGTTGAATATGCACAATTTCATAGAAAATGGGGGTTGCTATTTCAGTCAAACCATGACTCAAATCTACGTGGATCGTCTATGTATTCCTATTATTTGGGTATGTTGGGTCAACGTTTGCAAAACGTTGATCCAACGTTTAACTGTTTGGACTTACAGCCCTAGTTATTGATCCACACTACGAACATACTTTGAATTTGAAACATGGAAATCAAAATTATGCATACCGTTTAATATATGAAATCGCATTTTGGCAATATTTCTGTCACTTCAGCAGAATCAGCAATAAACAAATTGGTTTTGAACATATTTTGTTCTGATTTTCTTTTGACATGCAACAGACATTATACACAAGAAGAAACTTTGAAGGACTGGAATGAGAGCGCAATATGCTTTTATGATTAACCCCCCCCCAATACACACACATACACACACACACACACACACACACACACACACACACACACACACACACACACACACACACACAAAATGCTGACATTGGCCCAACGTTGACCCAACATTATACAAAGGAGTGCATGATTTCCATATTTTTGGTAACGTTGGACCAACCTTACCAGGCTACATAGCTAAAATTTCGCCCAACCCCCCCCCCTCCCCCATTTCAAAAGTCTATGTACGGGCCTACTTACACCCTATATCAAATAAAACTGTTTATTTCCAGTATTTTGCATAACGTTGGCCCATTATTGTGCCAACTATGACATTATTTTACTGACTTTAAAATAGTTCATTAGACTAATATCATGGTTGGCCCAAGGTTGGGCCAGCATTGGACAGCCAATGGATAAACATCAGCCAATGACACAACTTAATGCCAACGTTGGGCCAACGTTGTCAAGCTATCTGGGTACCATCTACCCACTATGAAATCGAGTACTATGATTTTCTCCACATCATTCATTAAAAAAGTAAACGAACATTATTTTTGTTTATTTATTTATTTATTATTTGGCAAACTCATTTTACTGGGAAATTGCATAGGCTAATTTAAGAAATAATAATAATAATAATAATAATAATAATAATAATAATAATCTTCAACTAATATCAATATTTGAACACAAAACAATGAAATAGACGAAATTCATACATGCTGCTTTAAATTGAATTCAGTTACAAAATTAATAGATCTAATTTCTTTTTTATTTTTTTTTAACAAAAGTTTCTTCACAAGAAGAATAAATAATTGTAGGCTAATATCAAAATCCTCAGAGTCAATATCGAGGCCCTCCCGGTGTGTGTGTGTGTGGTGTGTGTGTGTGGGGGGGGGGGGGGGGGGGGCGGGGTACCTGTTCCCTTGTTCCCCTGAAATATTTCAACAATTTCCCTTATTCCCCAAAATCAAATTCTTAATTTTCTATGTACCCTGCTCCCCAAAATGACATTTGTTCCCATGTTCCCTTCATTTTTAGACTTGTATTCCCTATTCCCCTGAAATAAATGACATTATTCCCCTGTTCCCCATGACCCCTGGGAGGGCCTCAATATCTTGATTCTTAAGTATCATAATTTCTTGTAAGATTATTTTTTGTTTCCGTCAAACTAAAACCAATAAACGGCAAGCAAAAAAAAAAAAAAAAAAAAAAAAAAAGATGTATTTTAAAGACACATTTTCTTCCTTCTTTAGCTAGACCCCTCCCTTCTCATAATCAGCCCCAATATACAGTCCTGATAACAGAGCGCGCATCAAAGGCTTATGTTATCTAAGTGATTATGAGGTGATTATAAGGATGTTAAGTCTCCCAAGGTGAGGCCCTACAAGGGGTAATTGATATAATTGGGAAGTATTCAATATCTTACTTTAGAAACAGTTGCAAATTTTGCATTTCATTTGTCCATTCTTTATTTATTTATTTATTTATTCAATTTTGATACTTTTTTTTTTTCAAAATACAAAAGTGTTGTTTTTACTTGCTCTGTGAAAAAAAAAAAGTACAAATACACTGAAATAGAAATATAAAATTGAAAGTTTTTATTTCTTTATCTATTTTCTAATGTAAAATAAGCACACTTCACAATTATTCCATAGCTGCCTCAAAACTAAATATTTAAACTTCAGTAAAACAGGAGATTATGGAAATGTCAGAAAGTTCTTAGACAATTTAGAATGCGTATTTTGTGCAATAAAGCTTTTCTTTTTCAGAAAATAAATAAATAAATAACTGTCTATCTTACCAATTTTCTGTATTTGATCCAAAGTAGCAGATAAAGGGGGCATTTGATGATAAACTGGCATAAAAGCATAAGTATCCGTATTTCTCCATAAATCATATTGTGAGTATAGCAATTCTAATCATAACAACCAAATTTGTTTGCTTTATTAAGGAGAAAACAATACGAGCGTATCAAACAATGTCAACTTAAGCCACGCTTACAGGTAGGGGCCTGATAAGTTATCGATGAAGACAGGGAAACAGATGCTGAGAGTCATTTGTGTGTTATGCAGTGACTGCCCGTTTTACGGTAAAAGCCGTTTGAATACGGTAAGTCCCGAGCGACAGGTGCGAGTGAATGGTTACCGGCGGTTGATTTGGCTACGCTAAGCTAGCAGGTACCAAATTATCGCCTGGCAGCAAAGCCAAACAATATGGCGCCGAAGTGAAACGCTATGTGAAGACATCACAGTTTCGTTAAAAAATAAGGCTTTATGGCGCTCTGACAATAAATAAAAGACTTTTAGTTAAGGTATATAACTGGTTTCTTGTTTAGAAATCATTAATAAGTAAATGTTTATCGGGAATTCCATTGCATTGAAATGATTTCAAGTTCTGTTGAGAAACTTTCCCCAAACATTTTTTATCTACTTCAGTAGTTCTGATTGACCATATAATCAGAAGGGAGCGTGGTATTTCATTGGTTATTGTACTGGCCTCTGATGCTAGAGGTCGTGGTTTCCATACCTGGAGCATCAAGTAAATGTCACGTACCCTTCTGGTGATATGGTGACCGAAAAAATCGAGGAAGAAAAAAATAAATAAATAAATAAAATATCTATCTGATAGTTCGTTGGTCTAGAAATTAGAAGAATAATCAAAATACTTATATGCATAGTCATGAACTGGAGTCTGCTTGGCCAATAATTTTGGGATAGGTAATATGAAAATAGGCTTAGCCTAAATGCGAGCACAGCACAGACCTATATCTGCACTCTTCAAAAGCCCTTCACAGCATCATTAAAGAATGAATATCAGTATATAAAAAAAATATAATGTAAATCAATAATAAATAATAAAAATCATCAACAAAATATGTTCGTGACATTTATTAACACTCGTTTGGTCACTTCGTGACGCTTATTAGTGAGACCCATAATCAAGTCCTCCAACTTCCGATGCTTCCAGGAAGAAAAAAACGGAAGAAAATTGGTCAGAGCAATTACTGCTGAAAGTTTATATCGTTGTATGTTACTTTTCCTTGATCATATTCTCTACTGTAGAGCTCACTTCATTCGTGACGCGTTTCACAAGCTGTGCTCACTATCAACTGGAGTTCACCTTGACTGCTCTTGTCGACGAGTCCTGCACATTTCTTCATCTACATTGGGGACAAATGTATTCTACAGGTGGAGGTGTCTATCATTCATTTGTTTTATATAGTTTACATTCCATTGGTGGCTTCTGCTCCCAAACTCCTGCAGCAGCACTGTCGGGGTACCGTGTTCCAGTATCATAGCCAATTTAGTAAGAAAATATTCAAAGTGCAGTCCAGTATCATTATTTCCAACTGCTGATTAGATAAGTGTTCATGCAAATGAAATAATTTATGACAAATAAACCGGTTATTATTTCCAACAAAAACAGTTTGAATCTCACTACCCTGTTGTAATTTCTTTGTTAATTTTGTTGCCTAACATTGCGCAGGACAACTTCTGAACCTTACATTATGTTGCATATAAAAATTGTATACTTTCTTATTAGGCATTGAGAATATAAAGGATGTTTGAAACAGTTTAAACAGAAAACTGCTGTATAGGGCATAAAAAATACAGATTTTCATTCGGAGGTTTTCAGTCTTTTTCGTAGAACACCATGCACATATAAAAAAAAGTCTGCAAAATGGAAAATTGGCATATGAATTTACAATTTGCATGTTTTAGAAATAAAAATAATGAAAGCCAGGATATTAAAAAAGGCAACGTATGGATACCAGGCGTGCCATGTTAATGGCCGAGCAATGTTACTAGATGACTGTGCTGGGTTTTCAACATCCTCTGGAAAGACTGTTTTTATTCAGTGTATTTTCTAAATAGAAAAATTGATTTGTGCTTGACAATATCTTATCAGAAACCATTTATGTTTCTATTCCTGAGTTTTGTTTTCAAATATTTACCTCAAATTTAAATTTACATGTTGCATATAAAAATGATATGCTTTCTTATTAGGCATTCATCATCATCATCATCATCATCAACAGATTTTTGATTAACATGCAGTACAGGGGCAACATTCACAGTGGGCCCCCTTCCAAGTAGCTGGCTTGCTGCACGCATAGCAGATTTCATACTAGATTTCCAGGTGTGTCTGTCATGAGGGTCCATATCCAAGAGCTTCCAGTCTCTGCAATCCCTCTCTGTCAGCTGCTTCCATGTCATTTTGGCACATGTTTTTTCATTTTTTCAATTTAATTTTGTTGAGTAAGAAGAAATGCACATTTCAGAAATAAAAATAATGAAAAGAGGGATATTAAAAAAGGCAACCTATGGATACCAGGCATGCAATGTTAATGGCCACGCAATGTTGCTGGACTTCACTGTACTGTGCTTTCATCATTCTCTGGAAATACAGTTTTTATTCAGTGTTTAATTCTAAATAGAAAAAATGATGTTTGACAATATCTTATCAGAAACCATTTGTTGTTTCTATTCCTGAGCTTTGTTTTCAAATATTTACCTCAAAATTAATTTTATGACCAAAAATGGGTAATTTCTATAGATAGTAAACTGAAGTTTTGGATTTTTTTATTTTGTGTTCCCACTCGATTTTCAAAATGGGGTTTTTTGTACCCCATCCGAAATCTGCTGGTATGAACTGAAAATTTTGGGTTACAACTTCTGGTGATAAAATAAAACAATGACAAAGCAGAAAATAACTTGTGTCATTCAAATCAACTATCAGTCCAAATTAATTTTATGTCACTGTCATGTGGAATTTTTATCAATATGATATTTTTGATAGGCTCAAAGAAATGTCCCTATGAACAGATTGTGGTGTAATACAATACAATATAAGTACATAATCCATAAACCAGGTGTCAGACATTTAGCAACGCATAAACAAAAATTGATTCTATTAATAGAAGGAATATCGGAAACGCTTTTAAAACTATAATTTGGAAATAAAACAAGAAGAAAACAGAAAGCAAAAGGAAAACTTAAACTGACAAATCAAAATGACGGTCAAAGCAATTAATTAGGACACCTTTCTATTTGTTTATTTTTAGCTCTTCTGGAGCCTTTGCTCCAGATCAGCTCATGCCATGGCCTGTTGTCCATAGTCTGTCCATCTGTTGTCTGCCCATCATTAACTTTTCACATTTTTAACATCTCCTCCAGAATCATCTCAGATTGAGTTGAAACTTGATTGGAGGAATTCAGGTGACATGGAGATTCAGAATTGCTAAAATCATTGCGTTCCAGTATCCAAGGACTGTCTCGAAAATCATCAAACCACATCTGCACCCGAACACTAAGTCTGATTGAGCCCAAACTTGGCAGGAGGAATTGAGGCAACATGGAGATTCAGAATTGCTAAAATGGTTCTGTTCTGATATCCAGGATGACTGCCTTCCTCCTGGAAGGCTTGTCTTATAGGATAGTCCATTTGGGTTAATTTAACATGCATTTCTGACAGAACTGCAAGATTCTGTGCTTTTCAAGTAGGGGTACCCCCTCTGACAGCCCTGATTTATGATTTATGCAGCAGTCAAAGGTTAAATTTATTGTCAATGTGGTCTATCAAACATCGCTACCATTGTGTGTTTGTGACAATAAAGCATTTGGGTAATTCTGTGCACCTGTATGAAATCCCTTATATTTTAATAATGCTATGATTTGGTTCTCTTAAATATGTGTTTGAGTAGATAGGATAGTTTAGATTTTGTGCATGCGAGGATGTAGGCAGTATTCCAATATAAGATAAATCTGCATACTGGCCTACAGCACATTTGTTAGATATGTCAGATATGCTTCATTCCATATACAAAACGGTGCACCAACAAAATTGAAACTGTTACAATGGAGAACTGCAAGATTGGTGTCAAATGACTACCTTACTCCTGCCAGTTATCCAATGCAGTTTTTATTACATACCTTTTGAATTATCATGAAACATATAGATTGGCTTGAAATTTTTTTTTTCACCAAAATTCCAATCCATGTTGATAAAAATACCTCTTATTATGGATCACCTTTGACATGATCATGTGAACCATATCTCATATGAATACTTTTCTAAAATTTGACCAAGCCAATTTAAGATATGTTGATGTGTTTAAAATACTGCTAAAGAGTGGCAAACAGTATAGTTCCTGATCAGATATCACTTTCTGTAGTATCTGATCTGGGTTTGCACTAGCTGTTTGATTAGACCTGTTGGTCCAAAGATTTAGGGTAAATACAACATCACTTTGTTTTCACAGAAAATTAAACCATTACATGTTTTCTGTTGAATTTAAATTCAGCATACTAAATGTCGTTGGTGACAGAAACAGTATTTTGATATAAATATAGATTTACAAGTAAGAAAAATAAAATATTGGTTAAAATAGGATTACCTTTTCTTCCTGTTCATTTTCCTGAAAAAGAAATGAGCTGGCAGAAGAAAAAAAGTACCTTATGGTTTTCCATTTTGTTTTTCTTCAAATGTGCATGTGCAGTCCCCTATTGGGGCTGCAAACAGCCTGAAGATTTCTTAAGGTCCCTACTGGTCAGCAAATAGCAAAGGCTCTGGCAAGACAGCACTTATGTGCATGCTTGCCTGATCCATTGCTGGTCACCTGTGTGACAAGTACCCTTTTATCATGTGCTGGCTCAAATAATGTCTTATATATTTATTTATTTTTTTCAGCCAAACAATAAACAATGGCAATGGATGAGAGGCTGAGATGGATGGAGGCAAGGGTCAGTTCCTCACTGAGGCCCAGAAATGAAGAACTAAAGAATATGTTCTTAAATGATGAAAACAGGTAATAAGAGGTCAAAAAGAAATACTTTATTTTTTTCTCAATGTTAAATTAATAAACATATTATTCTAGCCACATAGACCCAGGTCAGTTGGAGAACTCTCAGTCAGATCAGGGTCTGTGCTGTTTTTCATAGCACAATTCTAGGTAAGAGAGGTATTCAAATATTTCCTACATGTACATGTATTTCACCATGATTATACATTTTGGGCTCATTAGAAAAAGATCAGTGAGGCACTTCTAACAAGTCTTGTTATAAAAATTTAGGATGGGCATGTCCTGAGGATAAGCTGGGTTCCATTTCAACCTGCCTGTCATCTGGTCAACCTGCCCAGTTTCAGGGAGATATATATTTTGTAGTGGTGTTGCTCTGCTGCTTATCATTGTGTCAAGATTCTAGCTGATGGTTGTGTCTGAGGTCAGGATAAATAGATTGTACCATAAAGTTTATAGTTTCAAAAGATTTTTAGGTGATTCACTGATTAATTTCATAATGAAATCAAAATCAAGTCCTTAGCATAATTATTCTAAATATTTGGCTACCATATATAATTCATAGCACCACGTAAGTGGGGTATTCAGATAGATATTATTCTTATTCTCCATGAAAGCCGTGGTGCTTCTAATGAAGGTATACATTTTCATGAAAAAATAAGAAAAATATCGATAGTTTTGGTTGAAAAAAGTGCATTATTTGAAACTATGATAATTCTTTACTATACTTATCCTAAAATTTGACTAATACCATTTTGATTATACTTTTAGTGTGTCTAAACAGTGCTGGCTATCAGTATATTGCAAACCGTGCAGTTTTGATTTAACTGCTTCTAGACTATTTCTGTTTTAATATTTATGTGTTTATGTTACATATAATAGCTATCTGTGTAGTTAAAGCCCCAATCACGACTGCAGCAGACAACAGTTTTGATTTTTTATCATTTTTTTTTTTTTTAATTTTTTCATTTTTTCCTGAAAGAAAACAAGTCTTGCCAAGCAGACGATTCACATGAAATCTCGAGACTTATTTTCTCTGAAAAATAAAAATAAAATTTTAGAATTTGGTTGATTCTCTGAGAGTTAGAATATCACTGTTTCAGGCTGGCATTCTATGAGTTCATAAACAACGAAGACGTGAGGAGATTGTTTGTGTTTGTTAGGCCACCTCGACAGATCATAGCCTCACTGATACCACCCCATGACATCAAATATAAGTCCATTTTCTTCCTGAAGTCCACAGCTGGTACAAAACTAACCAAAGACAACATTGGTAAGTACCGCAAATCACTTAAATGGACTGGCTAGAGTAACATAAATGAAATTCAAAAGAATAGAGTCTTGTAAAATATAGAAAAAACTTTGCATTTCAAATGTTAATTAGCATTTAAAGGCAAAACTAATCTGATATACTTAGGCACAAGTTATCATACCCCACCACATGATAGTGTTGAGGTATTATGTTTCCTGGCTGGATGTCCATATATATGTCCATATGTATGATTGTCTGTACATCCATCTGTATTTTATTTCTGTGTGATAACTTCTGTTATGTTTATTTGATCCATTTGAAATTTTATATTTGCAAATTGGCAAGATCTTGTTTGTGGTTGGTAATTGGAAATTTAGTTATTTACAGAATTAAGGCCCTGATAAATACTGACACATGGTTTTGATAAACACATGTTCCATTTAAAAAAGGGCATTTATGTGTTGATTCTGACATGAGTTATAGTCGTCCCATATACTGATTGTACTTATTATGCTATGTAGTGCATTTATTTTTTAATTATCTGTCAATTTTCAGCATTACTTGTGACAACTATAAACATTTTAACCCTTGTCCTGCTGAATAAATTAAGATGCCACACTTATTTCTAATTTTCAGCCAATCAGATGACTTGATCCGGATTTTTGCTATAAATTCATACTTAATGGCAAACAGTGCAGATCCAGATCAGAAGCCAACTGATCTGGATCTACACTGTTTGCAAAAGTAGGGTATATCCGGGTTCAGCAGGACAAGGGTTAAATGATTTAAAGTCTTTTTTTAAATCTGATGGTAAGGTCATATTGTAAAAGATACTTACATTTATGTTCATTTCACATCTAATTTATGAAATATGTTCAGGTGTTTGGATACACCTGTTGATTTTGCCTCTGTTTTTTTAAAGGAGACAACTATTGCAGACCTGATTTTTCCCCCTAGTATTTAAACCCTTTCAGAAATGGGGGTTACTCTTGAAGAAAGGTATTTTCTCCTAGTCAGAGTAAATTCTTTTCTTTAAGAGTAGCCCCAATGAGGCAAGGAAGTAAATATTTCTGTGTCAGAGTTACCTCCCTTGAAAGTGTATACATTCCCCTAAAATAAGTTTTGCATTTTGATTGCCGAGGCAGGGACTTTTTTAAGAGTTCAGGGGCTTTTATAGGAAAGTAACCATAATAAACATTTCTTCAAAATTTGAGAACCACTTTTCCCAACTTGACCATTAGGATTTCTAGTATCCAGTTATCAAAAGATCTTTTTTATGTTATTTTGATAACCAATGTTTAAAACAGTGCCATATATAATAACATAAATGTTTCCAAACCTAAGCAGTCTGAAAGGTAATCTGAGTACTCTCAGTTTTAAGCATAGCTGTACAGTGTTAAAATTTCCAAACGAAATGATCCCAGAGTCACTTGCTATAAATGCATAATGCAAGGCAATAATATGAACCATTACATACTACACCACAACCTCTTTATAACACTATTGTTGGGGTCCATAGCATAAACCGTGTTAGTTAAACAACCGTGTTATATCCAAACAAAAATGTATAGATTATATATTGAAAAAATGACCATTTATGGTCATTTTTCAGTATAATCTAAACAGTTTTGGGATCCATTTTTGAACCGTGTTATATCCAAAACCGTGTTATAACGAACTGTGTTATAAAGAGGTTTTAGTGTATATTGGTTGTTTGATCTAGGTGATGAAGTATTCTACATAGACTGTACAAATGTGCCGCTGGAACATCTTGAGTTGATTGTACGTGAGGTTTATCTCCCTTTGATGTGTACCAACCAGTCTGTGATGACAACATCTGGTGGGGATAAAATCATGGATGTACTGCATCGCTTGATGTCAACAGTAGAAACAACACAAGGTCATGTAGAGGTGAGTGGATCAAATACTTTGACCATTTCTTGTTTCTAAATTTCTTTTTATTTTACCTTCATTTGCCCAAAAAGTGACATTTTATCTTTTTTCTCGAAGAAAACATATGTTGTGGGTACTCATTAGAAGTGCCTCACTGAGGCACTTCTAATGAGTACCCACAACATATGCTTCCTCAAGAAATAAGAAATATATATATATATATCTCATAATCTGGATATTCTTCTTAGCTAGAGCTTTGAAGTCCTTGTCCCAGGACAAGAAGATTGAAATATCTTACTTGTCCTCAAGGAACTGGGACAAGTCGGGCATGGTATTTCCACATCCCTGATTCAGTTGTTCATAATAACTATTATCATTAGTTTATTTACCCTTAAAGAGATAACACAGCTGCAGCAGATGATATTATTTTGTTTTTTTAATTATTATTATTATTATTTTTTTTTTTTTATTTTTTTTTTTTATAGCTCACCTGAGCAAATGCTCAGGCTGATCTGTAGTGATAACCCTCTGTCCATCGTTGACTGTGGTTCATTGTCAACAATTAGTTTGTTAACGCTCTAGAGGTCACAGTTTTGACCTAATACTATTGAAACTTGCTCAGAATGTTTCTGTATTTGTGTTTTTGTCTCTCCTGAAACAGTTTCTTAAGCGAGATCACTATCAGGTACTGTCTTACATTTTGACCATTTTTAGACACAACAGGGTTTCCATGAAGTGGGATACTGAGTTTCAGTCAGCTAAAATTGCATTAAACTAACAGAAAAATATCTTGAGAATCCAGAAGGAGCCTATAAAAATCCAGAATGCACATTCTTAAAAGTGCTTTGCTCCTTTAATGAATACCACAAGATAAGTTCTGTACAAAAATATGGGAAACTGTTTTATTTGATTACCATTTATTTTTACAGGGTCGTATAATTCTGAGTCTTCCATCAATAGAGGTGTTAGCTGAGGCTGCAGCAGCTCCGAATAGAAGAGGGGCTGTACTTCATGTGCTAGAGACCACTGTCTTAGGATGGATTAAACAAATCAAGGTATCTGTCTGTGCAATACTACTGATGTATGTATTAACACTTAGCATGCTGGGTAAAATTTTCAGCAGACGACATACTGAAATATTTTTCTTATTTTTTCCCAGAAAACAGGTTTTGACATTTCATGCAAATTGTCTCAAGTGGAGACAATTTGCATGAAATGTCAAATCCTGTTTTCTAGGAAAAATAAGAAGTTATCAACAGTTTGTCATCTGCTGAATTAACCCAGAGAGTGGTAAAGGTTAAGGCGAATAATAATGCTGGAATTGCTTTTTTTTACAAACAGGCATAGCTTTTGCAGACAGGAAATTGTGATCCTAATATTTGATTTTTTTTTTTTTTCAAAACTAGGAGCAATTTTTTCCATATAGATAGGTCCATCTACACACAAGAAAATTTCTGGGTTGGCTGGATACATTTTGTCACTTAGTAGCAGAATCTTCAATTGGTAGTAGCCTTTCAAATTAAGCAAATATATAGAAAGTGGACATCAGTGTTCAAGGTACCTTACAATACTGTTTGAATGGCTTATCATTTAGACCAAAACATTTTGGGCTCATTAAGTTCACTTCACTGTTGATTCTGAGGAGTACCCACAACGTGTTTTCGAGAAAACAAAAAAAAAAATGATCACAATACCCTGCTATCTGGATCATTGTTTTATTTGACCATTTCAGGTTTCAAACTTATCAGATAGTACTTGAATACATTTTTACTTTGATGCTAATTTTTTTTTTTTTTTTTCAGGGTGTTCTACGCCATGACCCAATTGAAGACCTGTTCCAGCATTATGGGTCTGAACCTGGACCATTAGATGAGATTAAGATGTGGGAAAGACAGCTGGGAAGACTACATTCAATATTGCGTCAGTTAGACTCAGCTGTAGCCAAAGATATTCTACAGAATCTGGAACAGGCTCAGAGCCAGTATGCTCACTCATTCAATCATGTCCGCAAGGATGTCAATAAGGTAAAGTGATTTTTAGTTAATTTGTTTTTATTATCACAGTGCGCTTAATATGTTTTGGTGAAATTTTAGAAAAGTTTGTTACATTCTGAGCCGTAGCACAAGAAAATTTACCATTAGACAGGTACACCCAGTCTAATCAGTCTTTGCTTGCTGCGTTGTGGATAACAAAGCTGTCAAGGCTTCTACAGGTGGACATAAAAGACCATAGGTCTAGATAAGAGTGGGTATCAGGTAAACATTTTTCTTGTTTCTCCACGAAAACATACGTTGTGGGTACTCATTAGAAGTGCCTCATTGAGGCACTTCTAATGAGTACCCACAACATATGTTTTCATGGACAAAATAAAAAAAAATAAATAAAAAGTATCAGTACTTTCGGATTGAAAAAAAAGCATCTTATCAAGAGCTATGAAAGACAGATCTGACTGCACTTATACACAGGCTGATCTGTTTTTCATTGGATGCACATGTTAGAAGGTACAGTTTTTCACATTATTGAGCATGTGTGATTTGGATACAAATCAGAATCACTTTGACAAGGTAGTGATAATGAGTAGCCAGTGTTTTGGTGCAAAAGTAAACAAAAAATATCTTCAGAATATCACTTTATGACTTCTGTTGAAAAAGAGCTGTGTGAGAAAACATAACCCTTGCCTTGTTGAATAAATTAAGATGCCATGCCCACTTCTAATTTCCAGCCAGTCGAATTACTTGATCTGGGTTTTTGATAGAAATTCACATTTAATGACAAACAGTGCAGATCTGATCTACACTGTTTGCTAAGACAGGGCATGTCAGGTTCAGCAAGAAAGGGGATAACTTCTGTTTGTTGAATTAACATATTGACCTCAGTAAAGTATGCATTTTGCAGTTTGCTCCTCAAAATTATAACTGCTGTATTTACTTGATATTCTGACATATATTATTAAACTCCTAAATATATACTTCTAAAATTCAAACAAGTTAATTGTACTGCCTGTGATGTGTCTAAAACTGCTGGCTGTTTGTAAAACAGTGTAGACCCTTAAAGAAATTAATAGGTGTCCCATTCTGTAGTGTCTAAAATGCATATCATCTTTGATTCTTTGGCTCAAGACAGACTGCTTTTCAAATTGTCCGATTCATGTGTACATTCAGGCGGGGTTGGGGAATTATCAAATTTTATTACTTGTCCAAGGACAAGAAAATGGTCAAAATCCACTTGTCCAACCAAAATTTACTTGCCGGAAAAGTGACAACATATGTTTGCTTCAAGAAATAAGAAAAATATATCTCATAATCTGGACATTCTTCTTAGCTAGAGCTATGAAGTCCTTGTCCCAGGACAAGTAAATTGAAATCTTACTTGTTCTCAGGGAAATGGGACAAGTAGGGCATGGTATTTCCAAAGCCCTGATTCGGTTGTTCATGATAATTATTATAAATACTTTATTTACCTTTAAAGAGATAACACAGCTGCAAAAGATTACATTATTTTTTTTTTTTAATTATTATCATTTTGTTGTTGTTTTTTACCTCATCAGAGCAAATTCTCAGGTTGTGCCTTTGTCGTCCGTTGTCAACAGTTAGTTTGTTAACACAGTTTTGACCCAATATTAATGAAACTTGCTCAGAATGTTTGCTTCTATGAAATCTAGGCCAAGCTTGAAACAAGGTCACCTGGGGTCAGAAACTAGGTCACCAGGCCAATTCAAAGGAAAATCTTGATAACTTGAGATATCACAGCTTTTGAAGTAATCATCATGGCTCTTGCTCAAAATGTTTGTCCTTATGATTTCTAGGTCAAGTTTGAAACTGGGTCTTTTGGGGTAAAAAAAAAACTAGATCACCATGCCAAATCAAATGAAAACCTTGTTAACACTCTAGAGGTCACATTTTTAAAGTAATCGTTATGAATCTTGCTCAAAATGTTTATCTTGATGATTTCTAGGTCAAGTTTAAAACTGGGTCACCTGGGGTAAAAAATTAAGTCACCAGGCAGAATCAAAAACAAACCTTGTTAACACTCTAGAGGTCTTTGAAGTAATCATGATTCTTGCTCAAAATACTTGTCTTGATTTCTAGGTAAAGTTTGAAACTGAGTCTTATTTTGACCTACATTTCACAGTCCAGTGACCTTGTTAAGTTTTTCTGTTTAGGTCAGTTTCTCAGTAACTGTTAGTTCTATAGCAATGATACTTGGGACTTGCATATTGCTTAGTATGACCTCTTGAATGCAGTCATCCATATTTGACTATGACCTATATTTCACGGTTCTTTAAGTTTTTTCTGTTTAGGTCAGTTTCTCGGTAAATATTGGTCCTACAGCAGTCATACTTAGCACATGCATACATCTTTGCATAACCTCTTGAATACAGTCATCCATATTTGACCTTGACCTATTTAACGGTCCACTGACTTTAAGTTTGTGGGTTTAATAAATAATAATAATAATAATAAAAAAATAATATCTATTACGATTCTGCTTTGCTCTTAAAGGGTTCATATTTTTTACACGTTTCACCAGGCTGTAAAAGAGACCAACAGAATCCTGAGTTTTCTCAGTACAATGAGATGGTTGTTGAATGAATTACACCATGCCATGGAGCCCAAGGAGATGTTGAGATTATTTAAACCGTTGATGCAGGTCCTCTTCCTAGTCTGGTCACACTCCACGTAAGTAGAAACCGTAAGATGTAGCAGGGGATTTGTTAAGAGTCCTCTGTATCCAAAATTGTGCTATAATGCCTAGCAGATGATTCACATGAAATGTCAAGTCTTATTTACTGTAAAAAAATACAAAAGAAAAAAAAAAAAAATAGGTAAATAAAAGCAAATCTGAATGCCGTCTCCTGTAGTTGTGTTTGGCACACTAAGAGTTATTCAAACACAACAAGCCTATATAGGCAGTGGAGAAAAAGTGTTTTATTCTGCAACAAATCATTGGGCAGAAGTGGGCAAAACTATCTGGCGCCATTCTGAGGTCGTTTTTGCTTTACTGATGTCAGTCTTTATTTTCATTGTATTAGACATTGTTTTTCTCATGTCAACAACATATAAATGTATATAAATGTCAGGGTTAAGTCAAATATGTTGGCATGATTTCTTTATGCCATGGCAGATAGTTGGAAGAATTTGAAGGATACAATTATTTTTTTGTCATTTTCCTTGTGTTAGAATCTAAATAGATCAGCTCTAGGAGTTGGGGCAGGTGCAGGAATGTTGCATTTTTTTCATTGAAGGAATGAAGGATGTTGCATTTTTTTCATTGCAGAAATGAGGGATTTTGCATTTTTTTCAGTATTTCCAAAGGATCAACGTTTCAGGGCCCAGTTGTTCGAAGCATCATTAGCTTAATAAACTCGTTAAGGGTCATTTCATTAACTGTTTTAACGGATTCAATATACAATATTCTGATATTTTTTGCTGAAAAAATGTGAGTAGCTTTTGCACTGCAAAAGCTACTCCACATTTTTTCAGCAAAACATTTCAGCGTATTTGCGTAGCATGCGATGTAAATTTTAACGAATCGTTAACTAACGACATCGTTAGTTTTGAACAACTGGGCCCTGATTATTTTTTATAATGTGATAATGATTAATTTTCAAACAATTGCTCTCTGAAAGATTTGAAATAGGATCTGCTATATTTCAGATATTATCATCAAATGGACAAGTTCCAGAACATCTTAAGACTCTTGTCTAATGAAGTTGTTCACAGAGCAATAGCACTGGTGGGAGAAGACATCCTTAGAGAGCCACTGGAGGTATAACTAGATACACCTCAACCTCTTTATAACAGTATTGTTTCAATCCAAAGCTAAAACCATTTTAGCTAAAACCAGTGCTGTATCCAAACAAAAATGTATAGATTATATAGAAAAATGACTATAAATGGTCAGTGACCATAAATGGTCATTTTTTAATATAATCTATACATTTTAACTTGGGTATAACAGTTTTGGGTTCATCATGGAACCGTCTTATATCTAAAACCATGCTATAATTAGCTCCTGAATACTTTCTTACAAATAGTTTATATAGATATTTTACAGAAATTTCACTTCTTATCATATACTAATACAGGACTGTCCTTGTAGATTCTTCAGATCAAATGAAAATAAAATAAAAACCTTTGAACACAATGAGCATGTTTTGTGCCTGATCATGGATATGTCAGAAAGTTTATTCTGACAGCTCTAGGTTGACTTTGAAACGGCCACATGAGGTCAAAAACTAAGTCATTAGGTAAGATGAAAAAAAAGACCTTGTGATCACTCTAGTAGTTGTTGAAGTTACAGCAAAAAACTTGGACCACATGTGTGTATATTTTGACAAACAAATTTCAATACCTACTCTTGATCTACTTTCTTGTTGAAACATCTGCTCAGATGAGTGATCCAGGACCACTTGATCATTTGTTTTCTTGGTTCATTCATGCACTGTTTTTTCTTGTTTCAGTCCTACACTAAATTAAAAGAAGCTCTACGAGTATGCGCAGGGTTCAGAGGAACCTACTTGGATTTCAAAGACCAAGCTGATGACCAAAATGCCAAAAATATTGCTGAAAATGCTGAAAGATTGTAAGTTAAATTAGTGGCCCCAGTTTCGTTTGTAATATTTACAAGTGTGTAGAATTATTTGGGTAGAATGTGTGCTTGATTTTTGCTCCTTTTTTTTTTTTTGCTTTTTTGGGCTTCATAATAATCCTGAGTATCTTGGTGGTGGAACTTGTTGTACTTGCAGTAGGTGGGAGAAAGGACATTTTTTCTGTTTCTGCACTATCACTGGGTTTTTCTTCATCCTCCTCTTTTTCTTCATTTCCTTTCATCTGCTAGCTATAACATCCCTTTCTTCTCTCTTTCTCTGGGCGACCACACAAAATGACCCAGAAGAGTTGACATGTTGTTAACCCTTTCAGCCCTGTAGACCACGACAGATATATTTTCAAACAGTGAAGATCCAGATTAGGCAGCTCATAATGAGCCATCTCATCAGGATTTACACTATTTGCCATGCAGTTCTTGATTTACAACTATCACCCTTTTGGCAACAATGGATGTGTCCAAATGCAGTGATGGAAGAGTCTGTTTCAGAAACTCAAGGTTGAAAGAGTTAAGCAGGAACTCAAATAAACAGACAGGCCTGAGCAAAAAGGTAGACTCAGCTCAGAAGACACTGCACATCCTTTTAAACACATCACCAGATAATAAAAGGGACTTATCCAAATTTGAGGACATTTGATAAGGAGGTGTTCAAATTTTAAGGTAAATACAGTATCTCTCTTAAGCAGATTTCATGGTTGTGAACAGTAAAGTTTTTCAGATGAATTTTAATGTGAAATCAATATGATCCTTGTGTTATGCAAACAGACAAAACCTAGGTCAGTTAGTGCAGCATTACAATCTGATCAGGGATTTCTCTGTTTGCTGGTGTGTTCTACAGTATCAGTCAACTCTATAAGTTGGACAACAAACCTTCTGACCATACTGCCTGAAGGACTTCTTTCTAGTTGCATTTTGAATGGCATTGAATGGATTGTTTAGTGGCAGTGGCTGTGATGGGGTAACAACCTACTGTGTTTGCAACAGGTTGGAGAAGGTTGGGGGGGGGGGGGGGGGGATAGGGGAGCATATTTTAGTTCTGTTTCTCCACTGTCTACGTCTCCTTAGGGTCTCCCTTTTGTTTTCTCTGCTTTCTCTTTTCTCCCTTTCTCTTGGAAAAATAAACCACAGTGTTGACATTTTGTTAAACTTCAGTACAATCATAGAGACTGTAATAAAAACTTCTTTTTATGTACCAAGGGACTCCCTCTTAGGGTAAGTTATTGGTTATTTTTGTTAGTACACCACAGCCTCTTTATAACTCTATTGATTGGATCCAAAACAATAAACATGTTAGCTAAACCTATAACAACTGTATTGTATCCAAACAAAAATGAATAGAATATATAGAAAAATGACCATCATTTTTTCTATATAGTCTATCCATTTTTGTTTGGATACAACACTTTTGGGGTCCAGTTTTGAAATGTCTTATAATGAAGCATCTTATAAAGAGGTTATAGTGTATTCTTTATTTCATTTCATGTTTTATTTCATTTTATTTCGTTTGCATGAGTCATTTGTTTAAAGGCACTGGATACATTTGATAGATATTCCAACATTTTTACAAAGCAGACAATGTTTATTACTTGTTTGCGAAGACTTGTTAAAGAGGAGTATTTAGTGATCATTCTGGGATAATTTTTTTCTTATTTTTCCATAAAAGTATATGTTGTGGGTGCTCATTAGAAGTGCCTCGCCAGTGCATGCCTGATGAGTCCCCATAGCATATGTTTTTATGGAGAACTGAGGAAGATCACCCAGAATTATCATGAAATACTCCTAAACAAGTTCTCTGTTGTTTGCTTTTCTGCACACCAAGTTCCTTCTGAAAAAGGGTCTACTCTGAAAGGGAAATTTAGAAGGAAGCCAGAACAATTTTGACAGAGTTACATCCCCTGTGTCCATTTCCCTTAATTCTTAAATTCTTTCTTCAGTATTTTTGTAAGTTTATACCTTTTTCCATTCTTTGTTTTGAAGCATCTATTACCAAATGTTAATAATCTTTAGCCGGCTGTAGAAAAAACCCCAGCTGATACTGAATAAAAAATTCCACATAAAGTGATAAGTATTGAATGTGATATTTTAGAATACTTTTTTTGGTTATTTTCACACAAAATCATATCTCTTGGAGATACTGGAATCACCTTAGCAAAGCAATTCCAGTGATATACCCACAAGATATGTTGTAGTGCAAAATAAGAAAAATATCTTCTGAATTCCTCATTTATCTAAGATACACAACCTGAATGGCATTGTTGACTAACAACAGATGACTAATTGATGATATTTAATTTTCTCAGAAAATGGGCTTTGACATTTCATGCAAATTGTCCCCTTAGGAGACAATTTTCATGAAATCAAAGCCTATTTTCTGGGAAAAATAAGAAAAAATATTTCAAAATATGGTCTATTCCAATTTTCATTTTAAACTGCTTTGCAAATTGTAGCAGACACCATAAAATATCAAGCCTTTTTTTCTGAAAAAAAAAAAAAAAAATAAATAAATAAAATATCGTCCCCTACATCTGTGATAGCACTTTAAGGGTTGATACACAACAACCATTAATACAACAATAACAGTTATGGTAAATGTCTTAAAATTATATACACCAAAGTTCCTGATAAAATAGCATATGCAAATAGTGCAGACCCAGATCAGACAGCTCCTGAAGGAGCAATCTGATCAGGGTCTCCACAGTTCACCTTCCTCTAAATATTTTAAGAAGAAACTTCATTAAAAGCAAAATTTAGGCCAAACAATTTGGATAA